>SKCR01033781.1:0-157427 GCA_019454045.1 Zanthoxylum bungeanum
GAAGGATACAGTGATGCTAATTGGATATCTGACATGAAAGACTCAAAGTCTACTAGTGGTTATGTGTTTACACTAGCAGGTGCAGCTATATCATGGAAATCCTCCAAACAGACTGTGATAGCCAGATCTACAATGGAATCAGAATTCATTGCATTAGACAAGTGTGCTGAAGAAGCAGAATGGCTTCGAAATTTTCTAGAGGATATTCCAAGTTGGCCTAAGCCAGTGCCAGCAATTTGCATTCATTGCGATAGTCAATCTGCAATTGGAAGGGCACATAACAATATGTATAATAGTAAGTCTAGACATATTCGTCGTAGACACAATACCGTTAGACAATTACTCTCTACTGGAGTTATTTCAATTGACTATGTAAAGTCAAAGGATAACATTGTGGATCCGCTAACCAAAGGGTTAAATGAGAGTTAGTTGTGAAATCATCGAGGGGAATGACTGAAGCCCATTAGATAAATGTTTATTACGATGGAAAACCCAACCTTGTTGACTGGAGATCCCAAGATCTAGGTTCAATGGGACAACCTACTCGTAAAAATTGGATCACTGTGGGGGTTACCCTGTAGTCCATTCCTATGATGAAATGAAACAGTGATGCTCGTATGGATAGAGGTTAAGCAAAAGCTTTTAATGATTCTTATGCGTCGGGAATCCGAGCAGAGTATTACGAGATACTCTTAAATAAGAAATCACCTATGTGAGAGAGAAGTGGGGCCGCTTCAAAGGGAATTATACGGGGCACAATTCTTAGAAACTCTTGCAGAACCAGGTAGATGTTCATGGCCAAAAATGAACATAATAATGAGAACTCAGATGTGTAGGTAAAATATCTGTGTGATATATATTCTCCATTTACATGAATGGCAGTACAGTTCAATGACATCGCGTCCACTGTCAGCCAGTAATGAGATATATTTTCACAAGGGAAGGTTCAAAGGCTGAGGCCTACCTATCCTATGTAGGTGTTGAACCGTTGAACTCTTCTAGGTCAAAATAAAATGTATTATAAAATATTTTTATTTGACGATTTTTCGCCAATTTCATTCATGTGGGGGATTGTTGGAAAAATGCTTATGAGTAAGCATTTTGAGGCTCAATTTTAAGCATGATCCACTTCGTGTTAGTGGTTCTTATTGAATGATTCGGATACTCCTCCGTGAGTACTTCGAAATGGTATATTCATATGCTTAAAATGGTGCTTGGGTGAATGAGAAATTGTTGCTCAAAGTTCACCCTTTGGTGTTGGAAAATTTTGAATTTCCATAACAGCTAATTTAATTAGCTTGGTGGTTACAAAAGTTTAATTTCCATAATAGCTAATTTAATTAGCTTGGTGGTTACAAAAGTTTAATTTCCATAATAGCTAATTTAATTAGCTTGGTGGTTACAACAATGTGTAACATCTCCCATTTATGAGATTTAATTGGCTAGTTAATTTCCTTAATTGAGACGTTTTTATTTTGGTTTTATAAAGAGACTCAATGCTTAGTTTTTTAAAAAAAAAAGAGAGGAAAAAAATTAACAAACAAGAATTTTCAGAGCATTTTATTTTCTTTGTTTTTGGAAGGGTTCAAGCACTTTTGTGGTTCGTTGGGAACGGGATTTGGTGGTGCCCATACTCGTTCGGGTTTTCCGTTGTATCCTGGGAAACAAACGTCCCAAGTTCTACTGCACCTACGGTAGAGGGCGAATTTGTTTTAAGGATATTGTTGTAATCAACAAGCCTCGGGAAAGTGAAGAAGGATCATCAATTTCAGGGTCTAACTTACAGCCTCTACCTCTACTGATCAGCCTCTACCTCAGCACAACAGCCTCTACCTCTGCTGTCAGCCTCTGCCTTCAGCCTCTGCTCTGCCATCAGCCTCTGCTGTCAGCCTCTGCCTTCAGCCTCAGCCTCTGCCATCAGCCTCTGCTGTCAGCCTCTGCCATCAGCCTCTGCTGTCAGCCTCTGCCTCTGCCATCAGCCTCTGCTGTCAGCCTCTGCCTCTGCCATCAGCCTCTGCTGTCAGCCTCTGCCATCAGCCTCTGCTGTCAGCCTCTGCCATCAGCCTCTGCTGTCAGCTTCTGCCCTTCAGCCTCTGCCTCCGCTCTCAGGGTCTGCCTCTGCCCTCAGCCTCCGCTCTCAGCCTCTACCGTCAGGGTCTACTCTCAGGGTCCGCCGTTAGGGTCTGTTTGAGGATAATAATTATAATTGTAATTTTGTCATATTCGGATTTCCCAATTACCGTGTAATAATTGTAATAATTGTTGTTATACAGGTCAGTGGGCTAAACTATGGCAGTTCAGTTGTGCAGTGGGGGCGTGTTTGATGAGTGGTATTTATATCACTTATTCCCACTCATTTAACTTAATATTTTATTTAGTTTCTCGGGTTTGATGAACGTTTTGATGTGTTTTAGTTTATTTTGCAGATAAAATAATATTGGGACTTAATGAAATCATTTAGGAAGAAATATGGGTCAAATAAGGGTAATTATTGGATTTGATATTTTAATTTTGGAGATTGGAAACTTGAAAGGGCGTTTTGACGAAGTGCAGTTTTGGAAATTCCAGTTTTGCGCATCTGTCGTATTTTGGGCATAACGTTTTACTCAGATATTGGATTGAGCTGATTCAAGTTCCAGATTAAAGAAGACCCAAAGATCTACAACTTCGAAAGACAAAATAATTTCGAATTCTAAAGATTTCATGCCCGAAATTGATGAACCATCCAGAAGTGTGTAGTGTGTAATTATTAAAGTCACTTTCAATCATTTTCAAAGCAAAAAATAAATTAATAAATAAATAATAAAAATTATCAAATCATCACCAAACATGATAAGAGATTAGTGGAGCAATTAATAATAGATTTGGTGGAGCAATTAGTGGAGCAATTAGTGGAGCAATTAATAATTGATTTGGTGGATGATTTGATGGAGGCAAAATTTTGCCTATAAATACCAAGCCATTTCATTTGTAAAATTCATACTTTCTTCTAAGGAATTCCTTAAGAATACTAAGAAGATTGTATCTTGTTTGTTTATTTACAACTTTCAGTAATTAATTTTCGTTTTCGCACTTTCTTTTCTTTACTTTTCAGTTTTTACTTTCCGCAATTTACTTTTACGCACAGTACTTTTCTTTCTTTAATTTTCAGTTTTTACTTTTCAGTAATTTACTTTTCAGCAATTTACTTTTCAGCAATTTACTTTTCAGCAATTTACTTTCAGTAATTTACTTTCAGCATTTAATTTTCAGTATTTAATTTCAGCATTTACTTTCAGCATTTACTTTCAGTATTTAATTTTCAGTATTTTACTTTATGTCTTTTATTTTATTTAAGTTTTTTTTACTACCCGTAAATATGTGTCGTAACTAAGCCAGTTATTGTTGGACAAAATGACCCATAACGTCACTATTTGCACAGATCATTGTGTTGTTGTAGCAAATTAACTATGTGACAAGGAAATTGCACTCTCATCATTTGTGATTAGATCACCATAGATATATATAAATGAAGAGAGGTCCCTATGATTAGTTCCTGGACTGAGAATGATATGAGACAGTATCAGTCCCCGAAGGTTTAATCATTAAATATCCCTAGCCGGAGTATTATCGAGACTGGACGTCGATAATGCGGAATAGGCTAGTATTGCACTTGTGTGCGTTGTGAGGGCACAACGGCATAGTTCTCATATATATAAGTATCGGATACTTATGCAAGTGCGATAGGAGGTCGTGTTTCACCGATGGTACGGGAAACAGCTTCGTTCTGGATAGACCCCCTCGGAATCCCATTGGTATTATGACTATGTGTCTATGGGAGGCCGAATTCAAGGTAGGTGTATTTGGTCTTAACCTGAGACTTGCATCGCTAATGCTTACGACGATCAATATACTTTGGTTGAGGTCGTCTAGGACTCTAACCGGTTCTGTGTACGCCAATACTGGGTATATTGAGAATCGTAGAGTATTGGGTGTGATGTCAAGACGGAAGTATCACTCCAGTCATAGTGGAGATGATGTCACGCAGGATATGGTATTAGTGCTCTTGAGTGATGCGCATCCAATCGTGATATTATGACCATGTCATGAATATCCGATTATAGAGACTAGTTACCAGACATCCGACATGTGCTTTGGACGGGGCAGACACTTATCCAGCCCCAGCCCTAGCACGTGACTATCCGATACTGGACCGATGTACACGATACTTGGTATACTACGCTTGATACAGATCTAAATATTCTTAGATGGATATGTCCGGAGAATTGGGTAGACTTGGTGCTATGCTAGGAGTCGACCTTGTCTCGTAAATCGGTAGAACGTAGTACTTGGTACGTACGTGATTCGGATACTCCGACGACCGTATTTACTGCCAATATATCCGGAGATCTCATGGGTCGCTTCCCGATAATCCACCGATGACGCACAACTCGCACTCTTGAATAATCTGGGATTATATAGAAGAGAGAGAAAATTAATCTGGGATTAATAACGGAGATATTTTATCTAGGATAAAATATCGTCTAGAGAGAGATAACGATTAATTTGGAATTAATCGATGAATTAATATATTCGATATATTAAACGAAATTAGATTTCGACGCAGAATTAAAATTAGATTTTAATTCGGGCGAACGAATTAAATTAGAATTAATTCGTTAGCGATGTGAATAGTGAATTCGCTAGGCGTAATCATTTAATTACGACGCAACGGAAAGTTCGTTAATTTGGAATTAGCGAACCCAAGCCCGAGTGTGATTGCGAGCGCATTCGTATTTCGAATTCGAGTGCGGCAACGCAAGTCACATCAAGCGTCAAATCATTCTTCACATCAAGCGTCAAATCAAATGTCACTTTGAGTGATGTGATTGATTGATGTGATTGATTGATTGATTGAAAAGACAACTAGTGACTTTGAGTGATGGTAGTTGTTGGAATAGTTGATGGTTGTTGGAAAGTTTGATTTGCTTTTGTATTTGACTTTTATATGTCAAATAATTGGTAAATCAAATTATTATTTTTGGAAAAATATATAAGTGTATTAGATACACATTTCAACTAATTCAACACATTTTCTTTCTCTCTCATTTTGCTCTCTTCTTCTCTCACGCCCAAGCTCAAAAACTTACTGGTTTTGAACCATTTTGGCGTGACTTTGAGGGAAGCAAGAGTTGGGTTTTCATGGTGGAAATCCAAGTGCTAGCACACTACGAGTCTTGCGAAGGTGGTAGGGAGGTTCACCCATGAGCCGGGATCCGTCGGACGAGGCTTGGAGCTCCGTTTTGCATCTCAAAGTTTCTGTTTTGAAGGCAGTTCACTGCACAGTTTGGGCGTGAATGGCAGTGAGTTTTGTGGCTTTGTTCGTCTTCAAATCGACTCAACCGATCGATGTGAGTATTCCGCTACCTCCGTTGATGTGTTCACACATGATTTTCATTGCTTGTTTGATCTTGGGACCTAGAATAAACCTAACAGTTATCTGGGGTTGTGATGAAATCAAATATCACCGTTTTATAAGGGTTAGATTATAGCTTGGGTAATATAAAGATTTATTTATTGAGTCTTAAACTTAATGCTTTTTCATTAACTGGCCATTAATAAAATTGATCTGGTAAATCTAAAATGAACTAGACATAGGGATTTTAGGTTTCAGCCTTAGACTCAATAGCCCACGATCTTCCTTGAGGATAGATAACCCTTTAATAGATTTCCTTACAGGATAGGAATATACCTGTCGGGCGGGGGTAGCCATAATTGGGACTTAAACTTAATGAATCCAGATAATTTGGTTGACATAGACATATGGTTCAATTGGGTTAAACTGGGTATTTGTGTCTGACCATCGACAGAGGCTTACACATAATTTAGTGTTCCAGGTTATAAATCAATATATTACCCAACTTTAAGATAACCACTTCATCTTTAAAATGATATTGGAAGAAATCACAACCCTAGATAGTTTTTAATATTGAATTTTCTTAAAATCTACTTTCAAATAATTTTATTTACTTGTTTTTAAATTTAGAATCATCACCATTTCAAATCAATCAAACAACCTGTTAGATACTAGTAATCATTTGACCTCATAAAATTAATAGATTAGATATTAAGTCCTCGTGGGATCGATATTTTTATACTACTTGAACGATACGTGCGCTTGCGTTATACGCGTGTGTTTACGCCGGTCAAGTTTTTGGCGCCGTTGCCGGGGACTTATTTATCTTTTACTATTAGTTTAGGGGTTATATACCGTTACTTGTATCTAATTTCTTTTTACTTATTGTCGTTGTTTTCTTGTGTTTCAGGTTCTCAGAAACTACATGAGACGAACCAGAAGCTTTGAACTCCGATCGCTTGACCCAGAAATTGAAAGAACCATCAGACAGTTGAGAAGGGAAAGGCGAGAAGGCCAAGAAGCTTTAGTCAACATGGAACCTGAACCTTTGAACGTTGCACCACCAATTCCCATTCGAGACAGAACCATTCCGATGGTTGACAGACTCATTTCCTGTATTGTACTTCCTCCCTTACCAGCAAATGCGTGTGACATGAAAACATGCATTCAGATGATTCAGCAGTCAGTTCAATTTGGGGGGAATGCAACTGAAGATCCTAATTCCCACATCAACAACTTCCTGGAAGTTTGCGGCACTTTTAATTACAACCGAGAAGCTGAAGAAGCAATGAGACTGCGAGTTTTTCCATACTCCTTGAAGGACAGAGCTAAAGCTTGGCTACATTCACTACCACCAGGTTCTATCACAACTTGGAACACTTTAGCCACCAAATTTCTTGCAAAGTACTTTCCACCAGCCAGAACCGGAAAGCTGAGGAATGACATCACATCCTTTGTACAACAAGATTCAGAATCCCTATGCGAAGCTTGGGAAAGGTATAAAGATTTACTCCGAAAATCTCCTCACCATGAGATTCCAAAATGGCTTCAAGTCCAAACATTCTATAATGGGCTTTCTGGAATAATGAGAACCACAATCGATGCTGCTGCTGGAGGAGCCTTGATGGCAAAAGAAGAAGATCAAGCCTGGGACCTAATCGAAGAAATGGCCAACAACAATTCCTTGTGGCCAACAGAAAGGAGCATGATCCAAAGAATTGCAGGAATTATGAAGTTGGAGCAAACACAGCAGTGAATACCAGGCTGGATCAGATATGCAAATGTCTAGAAACACTTAGCACGCAAGTTGTGAGCATCGCTGGATCCACAAGTTCACCATATGGAGGAGCACCAGAACCAAAACAACATGAAGAGATGGTGAATTATGTCAACAATTTCAACAGACAGGGGAACAATCCATATTCCAACACCTACAACCCAGGGTGGAGGAATCATCCTAATTTATCATGGAGCAACAATTCAGGCCAACAGCAAAACTATCCACCACCTGGATTCCACCAGCAGAACAAAGGCCAGAAGCATGAAAAAGAACCAGAAATGAAAGAATGGTTTGCAGAGATGTTCAAAAAGCAAGAAGCAAAATACGATGCTATGTTTCAAGCTCAAACAACATTCAATCAAAGCCAATCAGCTTCTATTAAAGCACTGGAGAATCAAATGGGACAACTGGCAAATGCTCAGAGTTACAGACCGCCAGGTACCCTTCCTAGCAACACAGAGCCAAATCCAAGAAACATGGGGAATGAGCAATGTCATGCCATCATGTTAAAGAGCGGTACTGAAATCAACAAAGATGTTGGAGTCAATTCAACTGCTGAGGAAGTTCCAAAAGAAACAAAGCAACAAATGGCGGAAAAAGAAGCAAAGGAAAAAGAACAGATCACTCCACCTCCACCTTTTCCTCAACGTCTTCAGAAGAATAAATTGGACAAGCAATTTTCCCGGTTCCTGGAAATCTTCAAAAAGCTGCATATCAACATTCCATTTGCAGAAGCGTTGGAACAAATGCCCACCTATGCCAAATTCATGAAAGATATTCTTTCACGAAAGCGGAGATTGGGAGATTACGAGACAGTAGCATTATCAGAAGAATGCAGTGCTATCATTCAGAGGAAACTGAAATTGAAAGATCCTGGCAGTTTCACTGTTCCTTGCGTCATAGGAGAACATAACTTTGGTAAGGCTTTATGTGATTTAGGTGCTAGTGTTAACTTGATGCCTTTTTCTATTTTCAGGAAATTACAGATTGGAGAAACAATGCCAACTTCAGTCTCACTGCAACTTGCTGATAGAACGCTCGTATTTCCAAGAGGCGTAGTTGAGGATGTGCTGGTCAAGGTTGACAAATTCATTTTCCCAGCAGATTTTATTGTCCTTGATATGGAGGAAGATGCAGACGTGCCAATCATCCTTGGGAGACCATTCTTGGCTACAGGTCGAACCATTATTGATGTACAAAAAGGAGAATTAACCATGATGGTACAGGACCAAGAAGTAACATTCAATGTTTTCAAGGCCATGAATTTCCCAGATGATGAAAAGAAGGAGGAATGTTTCAGACTTGATGTGATACACAGTATCGTTCAGAACTCTGATGAAAGACAAAGATCTACTGATAAACTTAAAACATGTCAATTGCCTGTGGAGCCTAAAGATAAAACGTCTTTTGCACTGAAAGAGCCAATTCTTGCACTACAAGCAACAGAAGAGAAAAAGTTCCACCAGCTCAACGAATTGGAGGAATTTCACAATCAGCCTTTTGAAGATGCCAAATTGTACAAAGTAAAGGGCAAGAAAAGACATGATGAGAAGTTAGTGCGCATACAACTGGAACCAGGGCAGAAGGTACTGTTAAACAAATCAAGGGTGAAATTCTTCCCATGGAAGCCAAAATCACGGTGGTCAGGTCCATTTGTGATCACCAAAGTTTTACCAAATAGAGCCGTTGAGATACATGATCCTGACGCTAACAAAACTTTCAAGGTTAAAACAAGCGTGTCAAGCACTACTGGGGAGAATCATTTGAGCGATAAAAAGAAAGTGTCACACTTTCAGATCCAGCCTAACGTTAAAGAAGTCACGTCTAGCTGACGACTTTAAACTTAGCGCTCGCAGGGAGGCAACCCATGCAATTTTTGTATATATTGTGATTTAGTGTGATTTAATTTTGTGTGTTTAGTTTTTGCAGATTAAGTCATTTCAAGATGGAAGAAGCTCTCGCAAATCTTCACAAGCAATTTCCTTCTCTCCCTCAAAAATCTCTAATGAAATTTTACAAAGCTCGCTTGGAACGGATGAGGTTATTGACAATCCATGGTATTCCTAATGATATTCGTTGGGTAATTGAAGCACGAGTCCGATTGGCAGGTGAGTCTTCTGACTCTTTTATTTCATATCTGCCTGGTTTTGGAAGAAGCACCTATGCAAAGAAACGTAGAGCTAAGCAAATGGGTGTTTGTTTCAAATGTGCACGATTTAATTGCAACACTCGTTGTCGTTCTTTAGGAATGGTGTCTGATAATCGCGAAGACAAAATTAAATTCATTAGGGATGGCTTGAGTAAGGAGTCTTTAGATGATATATCTTCGACTCTTGAGACGCATCCCAGTGGATATGTTCATACATAGCCTTTCGCAAATTACATACACAATTTCAAAAAGAAAGACAACAGTTAAGTCTTGGGAATCTGACTCAAAAAGACCCTGTTTGCCAATTTATAAGAAATTTGGATGGGAAGCTTGTCCCTGACGCATAGACGTTAATCAAGCTGTAAATTCCTGTATATATTATATCTCTTTGTCTTTTCCTAATAATTGTGATTTGTTTTGTTGTTTTCTTTTATTTTCTCCGACAGGATCCAGACCTTTTTGACTAACACGATATTATTTCGCTACTAATCGTCCTCTGGAAGATACTTGTACTATTTTTACTCACCCTTTTTAGGTACTATAAATTTAGCCCGTCATTGCACTTTTGAAGGCATCCAGAGTTGAGAAAGAAACACATAAAAAAAAATGGAAGCTACTTCAAGAAGACGAGTTGAAAATATCTGTGTGTTTTGTGGTACTAGTGTGGTACTAAACCACAATACGTAGAAGCAGCACAAGAATTGGGTCGAGTCTTAACTGCAAGAAATATGCACTTAATATATGGCGGAGGCAATCTCGGACTTATGGGGATCGTTTCAAAGGCTGTACAGGAAGGAGGCAGTCATGTTTTGGGAATCATCCCAAAACCCTTGGCAGAGGCAAATCTTATTGGATCATCAAACGGAGAGGAACTGATCGTGCCAGGTATGTCTGAACGACTGGTAGAAATGATTAACCGTGCTGATGCTTTTATCGCTTTACCAGGTGGCTTGGGCACATTGGAGGAAATTTTTATAGTTCTATCTTGGGCGAACCTGAACATACACCAGAAACCGCTTGGACTGCTTAAATTGATGGATTTTATGATTTTCTTTGTGTGTTTCTTGATGATGATCGGAGAAATGGGTTCGTGTCAAACCTATGAAAGAACTCCTCTTCACTGCCAGAACTGCTCCAGATCTAATAGACCAACTCATAGCTTATGAACCACAAGTTGACCCTATCCTTTCAAAGATAAATTGGTCCGAGGACGATTGTGGTAAGAGGCGTCGGATTAATCTGGATCTTAACCTTTAATTTCCTGTAGATTTCAGCTAACCAGGTACGACCTTCTTAACTCTCCTTTTACTGTTTAAGACATTGGGGACAATGTCTCATTTAGGTTTGGGGGAGGGAATTAGTTGATCAGTACCTTGTTTTTAGTTTGTATGTAATTTTTATTTTTAGTTCAAAATTTTTCGAAAAATACAAAAAAATTGGAAAATTTTCAAAAATTACAAAAATATTTTGTGTTTTTGTGTTTTCATTTTGACTAAAAAGGTGAAATTGGTAAAAGATAGCCGAGTAAGGAGTTTCCACTCCTGAGACGTATCTCAAACCTAATTCGAAACAAGTTAATTTTTGTTTATTTCCTTTTGAATTATTTAATTTGTAAATTCTCCATAAAATTGACTAAAAGGAATCTTCATATGCTCAGTTGGCAGATATTAACAACATATATAGTAACATACGGACATGAGCTAAAATTGAAAAGTTTGTAATATTCAGTGCTCTAGTTTAATTGGAAGAAGCATCTCAAAAAGCAATGGAATAAAAAAAAAAAAAACGTCTGAGATCCGAGTTATTAAGTCTGTAAGGGTGTTTTAACACCTAGTGCCCTAAAACCAACTGGTTTGGGAGTCACTGGCCCAAAGCTCGTTACATGGATCAGAGATGCTGCAAAAAAAAAAATATATATTTATATCTGAAGTCTGGGAATTAAGTCCGTAGGGGTGTCTTAACACCTGGTGCCCTAAAGCCAACTGGTTTGGGAGCCACCGACCCAACACTCGTACATAGATGGAAGATATTCAGAGATGCTGCAAAAAAAAAAATATATATTTATATCTGAAGTCTGGGTAATTAAGTCCGTAGGGGTGTCTTAACACCTGGTGCCCTAAAGCCAACTGGTTTGGGAGCCACCGACCCAACACTCGTTACATAGATGGAAGATATTGTATATAAATAAAAAATAGAGAAAAATCAAAGAAAAAATCAGAAAAAAAAAAATTATTCAATTGCTACAAAAGGTGTTAAATCTGATAGAACTTTAGGACAAAAATATTACTCTCTTATCAACTGCACTTATGACTGTTGTGGGCAAAAATGAGTTGTTTAATAT
Source organism: Zanthoxylum bungeanum (assembly GCA_019454045.1). Taxonomy (NCBI): domain Eukaryota; kingdom Viridiplantae; phylum Streptophyta; class Magnoliopsida; order Sapindales; family Rutaceae; genus Zanthoxylum; species Zanthoxylum bungeanum. The sequence continues at coordinate 11,666 of SKCR01033781.1, forward strand.
TTTGTTGGCTGTGTATATGGAGAATGGTAAAAATAATCGGAGAATTTACTTATTCGGTAATTTAGAATGAAATAAAACAACTATTGACTTGGAGTAGAAGTTTCACCTGATTAGTCACTAACATCTTTATTCTCTTTTCGCTTGTCTTTTTGCTTTTGTGTGCATTAGTTTTAACTACCTTTTTACTTTTGTAAAATGTTTGGGTATCATTGCTGTAAATCACGAGACTACAACTCGTCCACTAGGGACACCTAGGGGTTTAAAGGCTTGTTGCATATGCTAAATGCAACCGTGATCCCTACGAAAGTGGCTTAGTTAATTTATTTATGTTATTTTACTCTATGTTTTGCTTGAGGACTAGCAAAATGTTAGGTTTCGGGGTGTGATGAGTGGTATTTATATCACTTATTCCCACTCATTTAACTTAATATTTTATTTAGTTTCTCGGGTTTGATGAACGTTTTGATGTGTTTTAGTTTATTTTGCAAATAAAATAATATTGGGACTTAATGAAATCATTTAGGACGAAATATGGGTCAAATAAGGGCAATTATTGGATTGATATTTTAATTTTGGAGATTGGAAACTTGAAAGGGCGTTTTGACGAAGTGCAGTTTTGGAAATTCCAGTTTTGCGCATCTGTCGTATTTTGGGCATAACTTTTTACTCAGATATTGGATTGAGCTGATTCAAGTTCCAGATTAAAGACGACCCAAAGCTCTACAACTTTGAAAGACAAAATAATTTCGAATTCTAAAGATTTCATGCCCGATATTGATGAACCATCCAGAAGTGTGTAGTGTGTAATTATTAAAGTCACTTTCAATCATTTTCAAAGCAAAAAATAAATTAATAAATAAATAATAAAAATTATCAAATCATCACCAAACATGATAAGAGATTAGTGGAGCAATTAATAATAGATTTTGTGGAGCAATTAGTGGAGCAATTAGTGGAGCAATTAATAATTGATTTGGTGGATGATTTGATGGAGGCAAAATTTTGCCTATAAATACCAAGCCATTTCATTTGTAAAATTCATACTTTCTTCTAAGGAATTCCTTAAGAATACTAAGAAGATTGTATCTTGTTTGTTTATTTACACAGCTTTCAGTAATTAATTTTCGTTTTCGCACTTTCTTTTCTTTACTTTTCAGTTTTTACTTTCCGCAATTTACTTTTACGCACAGTACTTTTCTTTCTTTAATTTTCAGTTTTTACTTTTCAGTAATTTACTTTCAGCAATTTACTTTTCAGCAATTTACTTTCAGCAATTTACTTTCAGTAATTTACTTTCAGCATTTAATTTTCAGTATTTAATTTCAGCATTTACTTTCAGCATTTACTTTCAGCATTTAATTTTCAGTATTTTACTTTATGTCTTTTATTTTATTTAAGTTTTTTTTTACTACCCGTAAATATGTGTCGTAACTAAGCCAGTTATCTGGGGTTGTGATGAAATCAAATATCACCGTTTTATAAGGGTTAGATTATAGCTTGGGTAATATAAAGATTTATTTATTGAGTCTTAAACTTAATGCTTTTTCATTAACTGGCCATTAATAAAATTGATCTGGTAAATCTAAAATGAACTAGACATAGGGATTTTAGGTTTCAGCCTTAGACTCAATAGCCCACGATCTTCCTTGAGGATAGATAACCCTTTAATAGATTTCCTTACAGGATAGGAATATACCTGTCGGGCGGGGTTAGCCATAATTGTGACTTAAACTTAATGAATCCAGATAATTTGGTTGACATAGACATATGGTTCAATTGGGTTAAACTGGGTATTTGTGTCTGACCATCGACAGAGGCTTACACATAATTTAGTGTTCCAGGTTAATAAATCAATATATTACCCAACTTTAAGATAACCACTTCATCTTTAAAATGATATTGGAAGAAATCACAACCCTAGATAGTTTTTAATATTGAATTTTCTTAAAATCTACTTTCAAATAATTTTATTTACTTGTTTTTTAATTTAGAATCATCACCATTTCAAATCAATCAAACAACCTGTTAGATACTAGTAATCATTTGACCTCATAAAATTAATAGATTAGATATTAAGTCCTCGTGGGATCGATATATTTATACTACTTGAACGATACGTGCGCTTGCGTTATACGCGTGTGTTTACGCCGGTCAGTGTTCTAGGACTGTTTTGGGGCTGCGAATGGGGCTGTGTTTGGAGGGTATTTTGTGCGACTTTAGGGCTGTATTTGAGGCTTATTTTGGTGTGTTTTGGGGCTGTGAGTGGTGGTTAAAATTCGGCAATGGAGGGCTGTGCAAAGGGCTGGTGTTCACGGCTAAGGAGGATGAGATGGAGAGAAAATTTTCTGTCTTGATTTCTTGTCTTGGCCGTGAGGCTTGAGGTCTCTAGGGCTTCTTGCTTGTGATTTTCGTGTGAGATGAGAGAGTGGAGAGGTCTTGGGCGTGGGCTAGAGAGATTGGAGAGGGGGGGTGGCTAGGTTAGGTCATGTTTATATAGAAGAGAGCTAAGGTTTGTCCTTGTCTCACAAGGAAGGGATCTTGCATTAAATTTAGGATTTGGTCTTAAGGAAAGTCAAAGATTGAGGGGGGACAAGGTTAATTCAAATTAGGAAGGTGATATCTTTAATTGGTGTTGATTAGGCATTTAATTTGTTAGATTAGGAAGTCAATATTTTAGATTGGTATATAATTTTATTTAGTTAGGAATAATTATATTTGATTTGTTTAAATTAGGCATATACTTATTTTATGTTTGGTAATATTTTATTTATTTATTTAATTAATATAATTAATATTTTATTTAGTTAATGTTTTAATTTAATTAATAATTATTTTAATTTGGGGTGTGTATTAAAGGCTATGGGCGTGTGGGCCTTGGTTAGGTGGGTGGGCTTGGCTAGGTGTTTTGATGTTTTAATTATTTTAATTTGTGACATACATTAATTATTTCTTTGGATTGGGCTTGGACTAAGGTTAAGTGATTTGCGGGGTTTTGGGCCGAGAATAAATTTTAAAACGGAACCCAACAAGTAACCCGAAGCTAAACCAGCGAACTTAATCCGACTATGAGTCAATTCTTGACTCCTCCCTTCCGACATCTGTTTCCCGCGGTTTCCGCGACTTAAAAGGTAGTGCCTCTAAATGAGACTCATAATTGGGTTTCACATGCAAAAATGCAATGCCTATAGTCGCCCCCACTTTGATGGGACTTGTGCAGTGTGTGACAATGACAATCCTATCAAAGTACATGCAATGCATTTTCACTTACCTGGCTCGCCAGCTGTCTGCTGGTTTGCCTGCTGTGTTGAGTTGAGTTGATCTGGTTGTACCATTTTCGGTATGCTAAACCCCATTTCCGAGGCGTTGCTGAAGTGATGTCTATCCATTTTCGAACTGTGCTCCATTTTTGGAGTGCCATTTTCGGTGACTGATGAGATAATGGTCTATTTTCGAACCGTGCTCCATTTTCGGAGTGCCATTTTCGGCGAGATGAGATGATGGTCCATTTCGAACCGTGCTCCATTTTCGGAGTGCCATTTTCGGCGAGTGATGAGATGATGGTCCATTTCGAACCGTGCTCCATTTTCGGAGTGCCATTTTCGGCGAGTGATAGTAGTCCATTTTTGAACCGATACTGATATGAGAGTGGTCCATTTTTGAACCGTCGCTGATGAGAGATAGTCCATTTCCGAACCAATACTGATATGAGAATGGTCCATTTCCGAACCGTTACTGATATGAGAGTGGTCCATTTTCGAACCGTTGCTGATGAGAGATAGTCCATTTCCAAACCAATACTGATATGAGAGTGGTCCATTTCCGAACTGTTACTGATATGAGAGTGGTCCATTTTCGAACCGTTGCTGATGAGAGATAGTCCATTTCTGAACCGATACTGATATGAGAATGGTCCATTTCCGAACTGTTACTGATATGAGAGTGGTCCACTTTCGAACCGTTGCTGATGAGAGTGGTCCATTTTCGAACCGTTGCTGATGAGAGATAGTCCATTTCCGAACCGTTGCTGATGAGAGTGGTCCATTTTCGAACCGTTGCTGATGAGAGATAGTCCATTTCCGAACCATTACTGATATGAGAGTGGTCCATTTCCGAACCGTGCTCCATTCTTGGAGTGCCATTCCCGGCTTGTTCATTCTCGAACTGTGTTTCCATTCTTGGAGTGCCATTCCCGGCTTGTTCATTCTCGAACTGTGTTTCCATTCTTTGAGTGCCATTCCCGGCTAAACTGATACTGATGCTGATGTGGGCCTCATTCCCAGAGTGATGCTGATGTGGGCCTCGCCCCCAGAATGATGTGGGCCTCGCCTCAAACTGATACTGATATGGGCCTCGCCCCTGGGACTCATCCCCAAGACTGAAACCGATATGGGCCTCGCCCCCAACTGATACTGATATGGGCCTCGCCCCTAGACTGATACTGCTGATATGGGCCTCGCCCCCAGACTGATACTGATATGGGTCTCGCCCCCAGACTGATACAGTACTGTCGCTATTCCTGATTGGTTTGTCTTTGCCGCTTTCTCTCTTTCTGCTTCAAAACCTGTGAATACAAAGCAAAACAAACACAAAAGAATGCAAAGTATGTTACGTGTATGCATGCATGCATGAATGAGTTTCCTATCCCGTTGGGTTAGGTCTTCCGCCAATTCTTCCTTAGGCAAAGTACTGTTTCAACCTTTCCACTTTAATCGACTCGGTGAACTCATTCCCTTCCAAGTCTGATAGTCTCACTGCCTCATTTCTCAATTTCTGAATGACCACCATATCTTTTCTGCTTGCTGCTTTCGGGAATTCCCCGTGTTCTAAACATCACTGAATTTCATAGTACCAAGGTTTAATGCTTTTCTCAAATATACTCATGTTTCCGGTTGAAAGGAAGATATTCAGGCAAGTAAGCAAAACAAACGTCTTTATTATCATTAAGAAAAGGTTCGAACGAAGAGACAAAATCAATGTCTTTATTAAAAATGCAGGATCAAATAAACTAGGAGGAATAACTTAATCATTCGCAGTATTGCCTTCTTCATTGGCCTATGGTTCTCCACCGTTGTCATCCCATATTCCTATGAATGAAGCTGAGTGGTTGAGATTTTGGAGGACAAGGGTTTCGGGTAGGCCATAGTTGATCATGTAGTTGGGTAGGGGATTTCTGAGTGCGTTGGGTTGTTCTCTTTCTGGGTCAGGTATTTTGTGTGAATCAATGAGGTTTTGGATCTCATGCCTAAGGGGTGGTGCAGCTATCAGTTTCGTGACCCCTTCTCCGATGGAAGTGCCAATACAGGCTTAGGTCAAGGTTGGGTGGTACAGGGTTGGAATTGGTTTAGCCTCTAAGGGTTCAAGAAGTCCTTGCGCCTTCAGCTTTTCGAACACCCTTGAAAGAGGCTTACCAAGGTTGGAAAATCGCCTGCTTTTGATGGCAGTGACCTCAGCGGTAGCGGGCTTGGTCCCTGAAGGTCCCTCAATATTCCTTTCTATCTGGCCATAGAACTTTCTATTTTCAGCCTCTTCTTCTTCAATATCCATAACCGTCTCCCTCAATTGTCGGAAATCCGTAATCATTGAAGTCATCCTCCGCAGCTTACCATAAATGGAGGGCTTAGTACCCTTGATGATCATTTTGATCTGGTCTTTCTCAGAGGGCCGAGTCTGCATCTTCAGAAGCTGGCTTCTCCAGCGGTCTACATACTCCTTGAAGCTTTCTTTCGGCTTCTGCTTAGTGTTCTCCAAATCACGGAGTGACAAGTCAATCTCTAAGTCTGTAACATACTGCTTCAGAAAAGCATCAGCTAGTTCCCTCCAATCTTCCTTAACCTTCTTCTCAAGGCTATGATACCAAACCACAGGTGCCCCCTCAAGTGACATCCCAAACATCTTTTGGACCTGGCGCTGTGATAGGCCCACTGAACTCATGACTGAGACATATTGCTGCAGATGGACTCTCGGGTCTCCATTCCTATTAAACTTGGCTATGTCGGGCATTTTAAACTGAGCTGGCAGCTGTTCTCCGAAGGTCATTGCCTCATAATCTAACAACTCTTCATGTTTACCCCTCATTTTGCGGGTAACTGTTTCAACCTGATCCCGAAGCTTCTGAAATTCTGCCTGAGACCCAATCACTTTGCCTGTTGCATACTCTGCCATGTCATCATCAAAAGTGGGGATATCATCCCCCAACCCATTCGGAGGCTCCTCACATCTTACATTCTCAGAGTTTCCCCCAGCACGGGGCACATCCATATCTTTTATGGCAGTAGTCAAGGCTTGTAATTGTTCAGTAATCTTGGCGAAACCATTTTCCAACTGATCTATTCGGGATACTTCATTATCGGATGTACTCATATTTTTTACCGGTCTTTTAGTGAGTCTTCTCTCTTCCCTAACCCAACGGGAATCTATGATGGCTTTTTGAACACAAGGGTAAGCATGATGTATGTATGCATGAGGGTGCATGAGATGCATGTAACATATATAACATATTGAATCAACTAAAATCTTCAAACAAATCAGCTCATTATCATTTTAGAAGCTTCTGGGCTAACTGTCATATGAGTGAACCCGTCCCAGTTTGAATGGCCCAACGAGTTCACATCTCATGGCAAGGAGCCCAACTAAATCCAAATGGTAATGTTCTGAACACAAGCACAAAGTAGCCCATCAACACTTAGAAGCCTTTGGCCCAATTGTCATAAAATACGTTCTTGTCCCAGTTTAAATGGCCCAACAAGCCCATATCTCATGACAAATGGTCCAAATGGATCCAAACGATGATGTTCCCAAACACAAGCATAAAAGAAAGATAATGTAAACATAGAGTAATAATTTCTACAGAATAGCCCATCAACATTTCAGAGGCTTTGGGCCCAATGGTCATAAGGTACGAACTCGCCTCAGTTTAAATGGCCCAGCAAGTTCGCATTTCTGACAATAGTCCAACTGCATCCAAATGAGGATGGTCCACAAGCACATACTCAAGGAAATAATTGTTACTTTAACCATACAACCCCGGTCTATGGGTGGGTTCGTAGGAGTGTAGACAAAGGTTCTCATCGGCGAAGGATGGCCCACAACTAGGTCTCCACAATCAAGGGTTCGAGCAACCAAGTGAACGCACCCTTTTTTAGACACTAAGGTACGTGCCAATGAGCTATGGTGTGTGACTGACTGTCAAATGGATTTCCCGTTGTAGATTCCCCAGAGGGAAGGTGGAGCGAGACTCACTTAAATACCCAAGCCTCTTAGGCTCTTATCGCTTGGTGTCAGGAATAAACAACGAGTCCTCCAAATTAGTCCATCACAATAGGCTACGAGTAGATGGCTATCTAGGTGCCTTCACAGCTTTTCCTTCTAGAAAGGTAGTGAGTGAAGGAAGACACCAAACCATTACCTAGCCTCAAAATGCCTTTGATTAAACCCCCATTTTATCCACTATAGACACGGTCAATTAGAACATAAATCCAAACATTACAAGACAATATTTCGGGGCCGATTCTCTATCCCCAGTGGAGTCGCCAGACTGTGGGAACACAGGAACTGGGCGACGCATGCTGTCCTGGGCTCGCGGCCCGGTCGGGAGTACGGAGTAGCCACGGGGGACTAAACCAGAGAATAATGGAGTCGCCACCCGGTGTGAACCGGGAAAATGAGATTTAAGGCCGCACTCACCCCTCGCAAGGGAAGACCTCAAACTGTTGGGTTTGGAATGGTCCCTTACTTATGTCACTTGTAATGAAAGGATTTGTGTAATAATTTAATCAAGCTTAAGTAACACTTATTTCCAAGAGTATCATGCTTCTAAATCCACATGCGCAAAAATAAAACTTACACCTAAATTACATATATTTCACATCTAAGATTACATGCTTGAAAGTACATCAAAGTAGCAACGAACATACAACTTCATTGGCATATTGTATTCATGGAAACACAAGCACACACTAACCACACAAGCACACATAAAGGCGAATCAAATAATGGCGAACATTTGATTTCAACAAATAGCCATTACATGTCCATGCACAAATAAAGGAGTCACTAAGTACGTAATGCAAAAAGACGCTTAGGGATGCAATTAGGCATTAAAGTGAGCATGCTATGACGTGGTGCAAAAGAAGATAGATATAGACACAGACGCACATGTGATGAAAATGACTCAATTCAGTGTATTCGCGTTCGTGTAGCGTTCGTAAACGCGTTCGAACGGTAGACAAAAGGTTCGCGTCCGTATAGCGTTTGATAACACGTTCGAACGGGACCAGACAGAAAACATGCGTTCGTGCGGCGTTTCAGAACGCGTTCGAATGAGGTTATAGTAGTGACCTTCAAAATGCAGTAAACGACATGACACATACATAAACAGATGTATATATGAGTTCTCGTACATAACAATAGATTAAGGGGCGCGGCAAATCATTGTAGCAAAGGTAGCTTTCAAGCATTTTCACCCCTCAAAGTGGAGGACCCTTAATCTCACTTGATAAGCCCATGCGCAATGCAGTATGATGCATGAATTTTCAAAAAGACGTTATGAAGCGAATAACTAAATAAAAGAGGCGCGGCAAAGTACTGCCGTAAAAGTGGCCTTTTAGGCTCTTTGTCTCTCAAAGAGAGGACCTTTAGACCAACATACTAAGCCCATGCACAATGTGATATGATGCATGGTCATGTAAGAAGACGTCATACTAAACAACAAAATAAAGGGGCGCGGCGAAGTACTGCCGTAAAGGTGGCCTTTTGGGGCTCTTTGTCTCTCAAAGAGAGGACCTTTAGACCAACATACTAAGCCCATGTGCGTCACATCACAATACATGAAATAAAGACAATAAAAGTGTAGGACTTCGTATGCCCGATTGAACGTACATTCAACCCAACACACTTCGTCCGGCGCGGCGAAGTAGTGTCACAAAGGTGGCCTTTTAGGCTCTTCGTCCCTCAAATAGAGGACCTTTGGACTAACTCACTAAGCCCATGCGCTCGATCGCATCATACATACAAAAATAAAGACAATCATATCAAACTTAATATGTCCGATTGAACGTGTCTTGCATTCAACCGAACACACATCAACCGGCGCGGCAAAGCATCGTGGTAAAGGGCTTTAACCCTTCCCCATAGGGGATCTTTCATTCCACTTACTAAGCCCATGCGCTCGATCGCATCATAACATAAATAAATAACATGCGGAAATTAAAAGACGGAATAATAAAGTGAGAATAATCAAAATAACATAAAACGAAATATACGCCGTTTACTCAAGTGGTACATGGAGTTGTATCCCAAGTATAGACCGCACTACCGTCCATTCGGAATCGGCTACGGAATTTACGTCTGGGTTTCCATCCTATATACCACGAGAGATGACGTATTTTCCATTTTAATCAATGGCCACAACACACATCGCATGCAAACAATATTCAATAAATAATTAAAACACAATTAAAAGAATCAATAAAAATCAAATAAAAAACAAGTGTGAAAGGTACCCTCAGGTCTAACATTTTAAGTCGTCTTCCGGACTCGCGTTTACAACCGTCGGAAGGGCTATCACTCCACAACTTTTCTGGTTCACTTGTTTAACGTCTTAACTCGCCATTTTGCTGTTTTGCTTGCTGTTTTTGCTTCACTTTGCTGCTGTTTTCTCGGTGTTTTCTGCTCACTGTTTCAGGTCACGTTTTGTGTTTTAAGGGGCTGTTTTTTGCGTTTTCGGGAGGCTTAATGTGCATATTTTTGTGATTTTTTAGGGAAAATTTATGGAGGTTTTTAGGGTGGTTTCTAGGTGATTTTAGGGCTTTTTTATAGACTTAAATCACTGCAAAAACGATCAGGTCAGTGGGCTAAACTATGGCAGTTCAGTTGTGCAGTGGGGGCGTGTTCTAGGACTGTTTTGGGGCTGCGAATGGGGCTGTGTTTGGAGGGTATTTTGTCCGAATTTAGGGCTGTATTTGAGGCTTATTTTGGTGTGTTTTGGGGCTGTGAGTGGTGGTTAAAATTCGGCAATGGAGGGCTGTGCAAAGGGCTGGTGTTCACGGCTAAGGAGGATGAGATGGAGAGAAAATTTTCTGTCTTGATTTCTTGTCTTGGCCATGAGGCTTGAGGTCTCTAGGGCTTCTTGCTTGTGATTTTCGTGTGAGATGAGAAGTGGAGAGGTCTTGGGCATGGGCTAGAGAGATTGGAGAGGGGGGGTGGCTAGGTTAGGTCATGTTTATATAGAAGAGAGCTAGGGTTTGTCCTTGTCTCACATGGAAGGGATCTTGCATTAAATTTAGGATTTGGTCTTAAGGAAAGTCAAAGATTGAGGGGGGACAAGGTTAATTCAAATTAGGAAGGTGATATCTTTAATTGGTGTTGATTAGGCATTTAATTTGTTAGATTAGGAAGTCAATATTTTAGATTGGTATATGATTTTATTTAGTTAGGAATAATTATATTTGATTTGTTTAAATTAGGCATATACTTATTTTATGTTTGGTAAATATTTTATTTATTTATTTAATTAATATAATTAATATTTTATTTAGTTAATGTTTTAATTTAATTAATAATTATTTAATTTGGGGTGTGTATTAAAGGCTATGGGCGTGTGGGCCTTGGTTAGGTGGGTGGGCTTGGCTAGGTGTTTTGATGTTTTAATTATTTTAATTTGTGACATACATTAATTATTTCTTTGGATTGGGCTTGGACTAAGGTTAAGTGATTTGCGGGGTTTTGGGCCGAGAATAAATTTTAAAACGGAACACCAACAAGTAACCTGAAGCTAAACCAGCGAACTTAATCCGACTATGAGTCAATTCTTGACTCCTCCCTTCCGACATCTGTTTCCCGCGGTTTCCGCGACTTAAAATGTAGTGCCTCCAAATGAGACTCATCATCGGGTTTCACATGCAAAAATGCAATGCCTACAACTACTTTGCTTTCCTAGTGCAATCTTGATAAAGTCCTATTTGTTAAAAAAAAAAAATCCAAATTGACCTTTTGTCAGGATTTTCATAGTGCACACCGCACTTAACATACTTCTTGCACTTGTTTATTTTATTCATTCCTCTTACACTATAGTTCTAGATTTTCTTGAATGAGTATCGTTATTGCTTCTCGAGTCACGTCACATTGTACTTGATACTCTTACATTGTTGATTCATCATGGATTTGCTGACTTTATACACTGGTTGTGTATTATATTGGTGGTTGGCGTTCGACACTGAACGAAGGTAATCACTTGAATGAAATGTTTAGTGAGAGAGTGAAACACGAGAGCGTGTGAAGTTTCTTTTATTTCAGTTCTTTTATTTTCTTTCTTGTTATTATTGATTTGTTTGTTAAGTGAGATGGCATAGAAAGGCATGAACATTAATGCGGGGTTTAATATCATGGAGAAGAATATGACAGAGTTTCGGGAGATGTTTGGGAATATGAACGTGACAATAGAGAGGTTGTCGAGAGAGATTACTAGTCTCCAACTATCTAGTGTTCAGAAGGGGATTGAAGGGCCACAACAATCTAGGTAGGAACAGAAAGAGCAACAACCACATATGGTACCCATGCATGAGTTTGAGGTGGAGAATAATCTGGATGATATGGAAGACATAGATGAGTTCGATGATAAGGAAGATATGTATAGGTTGCAGGATAGACGATAAGAGATGAGATATGATCGGTGGGACATGAGGTTTGATGAGCGGATGTATCTATTTTACACGGGCACGTCGTGACGCGAGTTTGCCTGCGTCGTGATACGATCAAGGCAGAAACGTGCATATGATTTGCACGGGCCCGTCGTAACGCGAAGGAGGTTGGCATCGTGATGCGACAACCAAAAATTAGAATTTTTTTAGAAGATGTGACGCATAACTAAGAGTCTGAATTTTTGATTCACATTTCATTTAAAAAATAGAAATGTTCTAAGGGGGTAAACCAATTAGATTAAGGAATTTTATGTGATTTCGAATCGTATTGTATAACCAATGTTTCTAACTCAGTGTATTCCATATAGATACTCATCAGGAGCCGCATTCGCCCCCAGCGACGTAAAGGGGACTTGATCGAACTTCAAATCTGTGAGTGGATGCTTTTTCTTTCAAGTTGATTTGTATACATTTGTTATTGTTTCAGACTTATTCTTAAAGCTTTAGGGCGTTAGCCTTATTTAATTATCAGTTACGTATTAAGTGAGATTTGATTTTGAAATTTTTAAAGTTTATCAGTAATATTTTCATGTTTTCGAGGCATGTGGGAAAAACCCACCTCAGCTTTTACTTATGGAATTGATGAACATAGACCATGTGCACATGTAGTTCAGGGTTAGGGGACAACGATACGTAATGCCCCTAGACCCTAGTGTCAGAGCTTGGAGGGTAGCATAGATCCGCACCCCCAGTTCTAGTTTCTGGCTTGGGGGACGGCGATACATAACACCCCAAGACCACCGGTTTCATGGACAAGAGTGGCATGCTTTGGGGGACGGCTATATGTAACACCCCAAAGTCATGATTTTGCACTTCTGGCTCCAGTTAGGCGTATGAGGGACGATGATATGTAACGCCCCCATACGTCAAGTTTTTCTACAGCACTAGAGATAACTTTCTCAGAAAGTTTTCAGAAAAAGGATTTCCAATTTAAAAGAAAATGAACCAGTTTTCAAGGAAAGTTTTCAGAAACGCTTTAAGTATAAATGGTTTCATATAATGTTCTGATGCAGCTTCTTATTTTGTAGCTCCACTCACTGAAGTCCTCTGGACTCACCCCACCACTTCCCAGTTTTGTTGCAGGATTCTTCTTTTGGTGAGCCATGTGCCGTTTTGGAGACCCAGATCGAGAACAAGTGTTACACTTTGTCGGGTCCATCATTCCAGAGCTATATTCATATAGAGTGTAGTCTTCTGAGAAGTCATTTTGTTGTATTATTGACATGAGTATGATGTTGTATACACATTTTAGTTACTCTTAGTCATATATATATATATATATATATATATATATATATATATATATACACACACATATTTGTTTTCATAACCTTGCATTCAAGTTTATTTAAGTATTCAAGTTTGCATGTGTGATTCCGTAAACATTGCATAGCATTAAGATAAAAACTAAGTGTTCTAGTACATGTGTTAGGGGCTTAGGCGATAATGGGATCTGTTGCTTGCCGGTAACATTCCCGTACCGGGGATGTTACACCCACCACCTTGGAAAACCCTTGAGGATACCTTGCACGCATTCATTGAGAAATAGAAAGCCATCAATAATCAAAATGTGCAATCATTGATTGTGTTGGGTTTCTAGGTTTAATCCCAAGATCGAGATAAGCATGAAATGATGAATGAATAACAAAGAAGAGTGGCAGAAACACACTTACAATGATCGGCTTTGGATGCGTTGATCAACAAAATTTTGTCCTCCAAGAACACCAAGGATTCGGCCAAGAGAAGTCCACAAGCTCCGAGCTTTGTTTTGATTTTACAAGCTCTCAAGTAGGTTTCCCTAACACCTTGATATGATCCTTGAAGAGTGCTAGCCCTTTGAAAAATTTTGCAACAAAATTCTTCAAGTTCTTCCTTCAAATTCGGTCAAGAAAAAGAAAGAAAATGAGAGAGTATTTCTTGCTCTAGTTTCGGCAATCAAGAGAGAGTGAGAGAGTTTTTCTTTTGTTTTCAATTTGTTTCTAAAACAACAATGAAAAAACCATTACCAAAGTTGGTATATGCTTTACAAAAGTCAAAGCCAAAATTTTGGCTCCAAAATCTCAATAAATGCTCACAACCACTTCTTTCAAGAATAGTGACTGCATGTCACTCACCAAAAAGGTGATAAGACATCTATCACTAAAGTGACAAGTGATGTGACTCGTGATGTGACTTGTGGGCCCCACTTGATTCAAAATGCGAGTGGGCCCGCAAATACTTTCGGGCTCAGTTTCGCTAATTCCGAATTAACGAACTTCCGTCGTGACGTAATTAAATAATTATGCATAGCGAAATTACTATTCACGTCGCTAACGAATTAATTTTAAATCAATTCGTTTGCCCGAATTAAAATCTAATTTTAATTCCGCGTCGAAATCTAATTTCGTTTAATATATCGAATATATATTATTTTGTCGATTAATTCCAAATTAATCTTTCTCTCTCTTTAAATAGTACTTTATCCAAGTTAAAGTCTCTCCGCAATTAATCCCAGATTAATTTAGCTCGAATCATACGTCATCGGTGAATCTTCGGGAAGCGACCCAAGAGATCCCTGGATATGTTGGCAGTAAATCCGATCGTCGGACTATCCGAACACGTACGTACCTCGTACTATATTTTTACCGATTTACGAGACAAGGTTGGCTTCTAGCAAAGCGCCATGCCTACCCAATTCTCCAGAAATATTCTTAATGGAATATACGATCTATATCAGGCGTAGTATACTGTAGTATTGCGTATTGCGATCCAGTATCAGATGTCACGTGCAAGGCCTGGGGCTGGAATAGTGTCTGCCCCGTACGAAGCACATATCGGATATCAAACAACTAGTATCTTTGAATCGGATAATCATGACCTAGTCATATTATCCCGATGGTTGCAACACAATATAGAACCAGTTCTGAATCCATGCGTGATCATCATCTCCATATGTCTGAAGTGATACTTCTGTCTTGACATCACATCCAATACACTACGATTCTCAATAAACCCAGAAGAGGCGTACACAGAACCTGTTAAAGTCCTGGACGACCAAAACCAAAGTTTACCGATTGTCGCAAGTACTGACGATGCAAGTCTCAGGTTAAGACCAAATACACCTACCCTTAAGCGGACTCCCATAGACACATATACATACTACCAATGGGATTCCGCGGGGTCTATCCAGAGCGAAGCTGTTTTCCATACCATCGGTAAAACATAACCTCCTATCGCACTTGCATAAGTATCAAATACTTAAATATATGAGAACTATGTTGTTATGCCCTCACAACGTGAACAAGTGCAATACTAGTCTATTCCGCATTATCGATGTCCAATCTCGATAATACTACGACTAGGGATATTTAATGATTAAACTTTTATGAATTGATACTGTCTCATATCATCTCAATCCGGAACTAATCATAAGGACTTCTATCATTTATACATCTAGGTCATCCAATCACAAATGATAAAAGAGCAATTTCCTTTGTCACATAGTTAATTTGTACAACAACACCATGTTCTGTACAAATAGTGATGCTATAGGTCATAATTGTCCAACAATCTCCCACTTGGCCTATAGCCAATCACTCATGTGCTTTACACCTGAACTCTGTACGGGTGGCTCAAATTTTTGCTGAGAAAACAGCTTTCGTTTGCGGATTTAAAAGGTTATCATCTGATGTGATTTATTCGATCATCACATCGCCACGATGTATGATCCGACGAATTAGATGAGAATAGTTTAAAGTACATATCGGATCGTTGATGAGACCATTAATTCTTTAGCCTGTGCTGTAACCTAGCTCAGCTGCTAACATAACTATTTCTAATCTAATTAGAATTATTTAGATCCAAGATGCTACTATTACTCCGTCAAATTGACATGTTCCAGGAGGAGTCCTCATTGAAAGAATACTATACTCTTTCAAGTATTTGAGAAACTTACTGCTTAAGTATTTTCATCATGGTATTATACTTTAGCCAATCTGTTCGTTTATTTTGTGTCGAAACTCTAAAAGTTTTCGATTTGTGTTTCAAAAGAAACACATAACCATAACGCGATGCCACATCCGTAAAGGTCACGAAATATTCATTTCCACATCTAGCCTAGCTAGATATGAGCCCACTTACGTCACTATGAATGAGGGCTAACATATTGGTGGCAATTACACTTTTACCAAGTAAAAGGTGTTTTAGGCACTTTGCCCAATAAACTAGATTCATAGACTTCATTTGAATGGAATCAAATCTGTCCTAGTATCCACTCTTCGAAAGTGTGGATATACGAGTCTTGTTTAATGTGTCCTAGACAACACTGCCATAAATAAGTCTCATCTGATCAAATCAGTTTGAGCTACTTGTTTGTCATGTTATATTTTTGAGATTTATTTATATTCAAAATATAAATATTATTATTCACATCTAATGTGTTTATCTCAATATCTTCTTTATAAAATAAAACACTTTAGTGTTCTAGAATATAAAGGTATACTCGCAACGAGTTATACTCGATATAGAGATGATGTTTCTAGTCAAACTAGTTACATTTTAACAGTTTCCTAATTTAAGTACATACCCGAATTGTAGTTCCTAAACTTAGGTATCTACGGTTAAAACAGCGACTGTCGTCCCATTTCTAATTCGCAGATTAATCGCATCTGAAGTCAGTATCCTGCTCATAGCAGATTCTGCAAATCAGTACATATATTTATGTACCACTATTTAGTATCTAAAATCCAATTTTAATATTGGTAGCGAACATATTTATGACAATCATCTTTGAAGCCGGAGCCTTGCACCGTCTTCACTTCCTTCATGTCTGCCTTGTCCATACGGCAGTCACGCTTCAGTGATCCCGTTTGCCACAGTTTAGGCAGACATCTTGGGATGTCATTTATCTTCCTAGAAGATTATAATGATTTTACCTTTGCCCTTTTCTATATCCCAGAAGCCTTTGGCCAAGCCTTGGCCTTCTAGAATATCGAAGTAAGATGCGCCTTGCGCTTCTTGCCTTATTGCAAACTTTGGCTTTGGCTCCTTGAGTATATGTAGGGGATTTTAGGGGGTGAATCCGGTAACGCAGCGGAAGCGGTGAAAATCCGATTTTCAGATTTCAAAACTTTTTCTCGGATTAATTAAATAAACATATTTATTTAATATTCCAATAATCAAATTATTAAATAAAATTCAAATGAATCATATTCAAGTGAATTTACCAAATTACCATTGCTTTGTATTTTTGTCCATTTTAGTCCGAAATTGATCTAATCAATTTTGAATGATTCTAAATCATTTCCAAGATGAACTTATGATGTTCAAAACATCAAAACACCAAAAGAATCAAAATCCCCAATTATCATCATCAAAGCCGAGAGCACCACAATGGTGCCATTTGGTGCACTTTGTCATTTCATGCTTCAAAACACATCAAGATGTAATCCAATGAACATGAAACTTTATATTCATCATATACACACACAAATATACAACATATATGAAAATCCCCAAATTTGGAATTGGTCATGAACCCTAATTTTACAATTTCCACAAATTGGACAAATTAGACCAAATACATTAAATCAATTACTTCAATCATCATTATTCCATCCAATCCAAGTCTCAACACAATGAAACAACTCAAGATCAAATCTAGGTCATTTAAGAGTGGGTCAATAACTCTAGATTAGCAACATGGTTTCAAAAACCTTAAAAGAATGTTTATAACTACAATAGTCATACACTTTTCTTCATCACACATGCTTTACACATCCACCAAAACTGCCATCAACAAAAACCACAAGGAAAAAAGAAAGAAACATCCTAAGAATGTCATATATTAAAGCCTAGAACCTAAGGAAAAAATTCCTTACTAATAGCAAGTTCAAGAAAATTACTAAAAATCCAAGCTTTTTGATTTTTGTCTTCTTTCTCAAGCTTCCTTTTTGTCTTTCTTCAATGGAGTTTTATGTTTTAGTAAAGTGTATTAGGTATTGAAATGAAAAGCAAATGAAAACAATATATACTTGTGAAAGAAAGCCCTGGGCCAAACTATCAACAAGGATATACCAAATTTTTTCATTTCAAATTCATTTCAAAGTCATTTAATCAACTTGACAAATATCTAAAACACTTTATGGATATTTATTTAAGTCAACAATTGCAACTAATGTCATTTACTTAAAATATACTAACATAAGATATTTATATTTTAATTAATTTAATCATTTAACAATTAAATAATTAATTAATTAATCAAATACAAATATATTAAATATATGTATAATATTTACATTAAATATTAAAAACATATATTCATTTAGGATAAAAGTCAAATAACTCATTTTGACTATTAATTAATGTGTATTTAAATTAATCAAGTATTAAATGTAAATACACAATAATTAGGCAAATGACTATCTAGTCCCTTAGCACGTATCTTGCGTTTAACCTCTAAACGACTTTATAAATAATCAATATTATTTATTAATGTTGCTCTAGTGCTCTACGAGTATGTTTCATTATTGAGACTCTCTAGATTCAGGTATATCCGTCACGAAATCAAATTTCGTGTCCATAATCTATCCACCCGTAGATTATGACGATCACGGATAATCACGTTGAACCATACAGGTCGAGGTCATGGCAAATGTATAATTCCTCCGTCACAGGTATCCGGATAAATCCCAGAGATATAGATGTAAACGTCAAATATCTATCGGGATTATCCAATCGACTATTCTATTAGCAATCTCAAAAAGAATGTTTAGAACTAGCTTCTAAACTTTACCACGGGCCCATGGTTTTATCTGATTGCTAATCATATGGACTACCTATGCTCCGATATACAGAACTGACGCATCCTATCTTGATACACATAGGACACCCTGAAGATCTATCTACACCCAACGAACAGGCGGAGGTCTGATCTTAATAGATCGGTGACGTGACTGCCGTCTAAGTGTAGAAGATGTCTCACGTGCCCACAATGGCATCTCAAGTCTAAGAATCACAAGTGCTACTCAACCCAAGAAGATTCTTATTGACGCTGGTGTACCATCCATTAAGAATCTTCGGTGAGTCGTTCAGTGTTTATCCGCTATAAACACCTACACGTCTATACTAGTCTCCAAGACTTATGGTTCATTGAGAAACCATTGGAATCATATATTCCTGTATACGACATGTACCGGTCTCAACGGGTTTACTATACTGACCAAGTTGTGTAAACCTTGACCAGGAACTGTTTGAGAATGACAACGTCATGATACAACTCAATGTTTGTTGCGACGCTTTTGCAACTGTATCATGACTAATCATTCTAGGGTCATTACGTCTTTACCATATAGAAAGATAGATTATATTATAGAAACTGCATATATTATTCATAATAATAATGTTTTACATAAGTATTTAACAGAAATACAACCGGGAATTGGCGCTCTGAGCACCAACCCCAACAAAATCTCCCACTTGCTCTAGTGCCAATATCGATTGTATCTAATACCCATCGACTCCACGTGTTTATCAAACAGCTTCGGAGGTATGGCCTTCGTCAGCGGGTCTGCTACATTATCTTCACTCGGTACCTTACACACGACAATATCCCCTCGCGACACGATCTCTCGAATGATGTGGTACTTGCGTTCCACATGCTTCGAATTCTGATGCGCCCTCGGTTCCTTTGCTTGCGCAATGGCTCCAGTATTATCACAGTATAACGGAATCGCATTCTCGATACTTGGGACAACTCCCAATTCTGTGTTAAAGTCTTTATCCACACAGCCTCTTTTGCAGCTTCAGAAGCTGCAATATATTCCGCCTCAGTGGTGGAATTAGCTGTCGATCCCTGTTTGGAACTCTTCCAACAAACTGCACCTTCGTTAAGGGTAAAGACAAATCCAGATGTAGACTTTCTATCATCGGGATCCGATTGGAAATCGGAGTCTGTATACCCATTAACTTGCAGTTCGTTTCCTCCATATATGATCAACTTATCCTTAGTACCTTTAAGATACTTTAGGATATGTTTAATGGCCATCCAATGGTCATTACCTGGATTGGACTGATATCTACTGGTTACGCTAACAGCGAAACTGATATCAGGCCTCGTACATAACATGGCATACATTATGCTACCCAAACACGAAGCATAAGGTTGGTTAGACATTCTAACCTTCTCATCTTCTGTTTGTGGACACATCTTCTTAGAAAGATGAATCCCATGTCTGAACGGTATGTTTGCTGTCTTACAGTTACCAAAGCTATACCGTTCCAAGATCTTATCTACGTACGTTGATTGGGATAACCCAATCAGCCTCATTTGTCTATCTCTATAGAGTTTTATCCCTAAAACATAGGAAGCTTCTCCCAGGTCCTTCATGGAGAAATTCTTACAGAGGTACGCTTTCACGCTTTGCAACATACCTAAATCATTCCCAATGATTAGGATGTCATCAACATATAGGACTAAAAATACGACCATGCTCCCACTGGCCTTCTGATACACACAGGATTCTTCCGAATTCTTGAGAAAACCAGACGATCTAATAATCTCATCGAATCGAAGATTCCAACTTCGTGAAGCTTGTTTAAGTCCATAAATGGACTTCTTAGCTTAAATACCATACCCGAGGTTTCGCTGGATGCGAAACCTTCCGGCTGTTCCATATAGATTTCTTCATCAAGAAATCCCTTTAGAAAAGCCGTTTTGACATCCGTTTGCCAAATCTCGTAGTCATGATATGCAGCTATAGAAAGCAAAATCCGGATAGACTTAAGCATTGCTACAGCGAAAAAGTTTCATCGTAGTCGACGCCAGGTCGCTGCGTGTAACCTTTTGCTACCAGTCGGGCCTTGTAAGTTTCAACCTTACCGTCAGGCCCGCGCTTCCTTTTGTAAACCCATTTACAACCGATAGGAACAATTCATTCGGGAAGCGGAATCAAGTCCCAAACTTGATTTTCATGCATTGAGTCTATCTCGGATTTCTTGCACTTTGCCATTTCACGGAGTCGATGTCCAACATCGATTCTCTATAGGTGAAAGGATCTGTCTCTTCAACTAAGAGAACATCCAGACTTTTTTCTTGTATCAAATACAAGCGTTCAGGAGGTCTAGATACCCTTTCCGACCTACGGAGTGTGTGTGTTGAAGGTCCTTCATCTACTTGAACTTCAGGTTCCTCCGTTGGCTCGTTGTTATCAGGTTGGACTTCATCAAGCTCAACCTGTCTATGATTACCACCTTCTGAAAAAATTCTACTTCTAGAAATTTTGCGAAGCGAGCTACGAACACATTTCGATGCTCGGTATCATAGAACATATATCTCCTCGTATTCGAAGGATATCCAACAAACCTAAACTTTTGCCCTCGAGGCGAAAGCTTATCTTGCTGAGTCACCCTGACATAGGCAGGACAACCCCAAACCTTAATATAATTAAGATTTGGTCTCTTACCGAACCATATCTGATACGGTGTCGTAGGAACAGCCTTTGAAGGAATCTTATTCAAAAGATGTGCGGCTGTTAAGAGAGAGTAACCCCATAAGTAATAGGGCAAATCTGTGAAACTCAACATCGATCAGACCATATCCAATAAAGTCCGATTTCTCCTTTCAGATACACCATTATGCTGTGGTGTACCTGGAGGAATATATTGAGCGAGAATCCATTCTCCTTCATATAATCCATGAACTCACACACTCATATATTCGCCGCCTCGATCTGATCGAAGGCATTTAATATATTTACCAGTTTGTTTTTCTACTTCATTTCGGAACTCTTTGAACTTTTCAAAGGTTTCCGATTTATGTCGCATCAAATACACATAATCGTACCGTGACAAATCATCGGTAAGGTAACGAAGTACGAATAACCACTGTGAGCAGTTTGACTTAGTGGACCACATACATCAGAATGTACGAGTTCCAGTAAGTTAGTGGCGCGGTGTCCAACACTAGAAAATGGGGCTTTGGTCATCTTACCCTGAATACAGGATTCACAAGTTGGATAAGATTCAATGGTAAGATCTGATATCAAACCATTCCTAACCAATTGGGTAAGGCGTTTAACGCCAATGTGACCAAGTCTCATATGCCAAAGTTCAGTATTATTAATTACAGGTAAACTACGTTTATTAACTCCAGTATTTAATATATCTTTTGAAGTTTGCAATGTATAATGACCATGCTGGTTTGGACAACAAAGGATCTGAATATTATTTTTATCATATAAATACAAAGAACTATTCTTAATATTAATACAAAAGCCTTATGTATCTAATACAAAAAGTGATATAATATTTGCGACACATCCCGGTACAAAATGACAGTCATATAACAAAAGTGTCCCATTCGGCAATAAGATCTCGCATACCCCACTGTAACTGCATCTAAAGAGTCTCCACTCCCGAACCGCAACTGCATCTCTCCAGGCTTCAGTTTCCTACTTTCCTTCAGCACCTGCAACGAATTGCAAATGTGAATGGGACAAGCAGAATCTAAAATCCAGCTGGATGTAACGGCTTCACACAAGCCAAGATAAATCAATAACTGGAAAAAAAAAGTACCTGATGTAGAAGCTCTGTCTCTCCTCACTTGGGCAATGTAATCAGGACAGTTCCTTTTCCAGTGCCCGACTTTACCGCAGTGGTGGCATTTGTCTTCAGAAGCCCTTTTGGCTTTGCAATCTTCGCCTGTTGTTGAGGACCAAAAGCCTTATTCTTCTCTTGCCTTTCTTGTTCTTTCCCTGGACCATCCTTGGGAAGAAGCCGAAAGAGAAGTAGTTCTAGGAGGGCGAGTCGGTACTCTCCCTTCTTAAGGTCTTCTTCCGTGTGAGCAACATCCTATGTAGCTCCTGGTAGGTACAGACAGTCCCGTGCATGTTGAAGTACATCACGAACTGGCGAAATGAAGCTGGTAGTGAACCAAGAATGACACTCCTACCGAGAATGTCATTCAAGATGAGATTATGTTGCCTCAATTGATCGATCAAATCGATCATCTGAAGAACATGTGGACTAACACTCTGCCCCTCATCCAGACGCGCATGGAACAGTTCCATGGCGACTTTGTGAACAATCACTTGTTCCTGGTTCTCAAACGATTGTCTCAATCGCGTCATCATACTATAGGAATCTAGCATACCATAATACTGTTGCTTGAGTTTCGGAGACAGTGAACTAAGAATGTATGATTTAAACCTTAAATCATCATCCTTCCAAGTTTCAAAAACTTGGCGTTCCTCCTCCGAAGCATCCGCACCCACTGCAAGGGGCAACAGACCCTCAAGAACATAACCCAGCTTTTCGGAATCGAGGACAATCCTCAAATCCAATTCCCAGTCTGCAAAGTTCTCAGCGCCTTTCAGTTTGTTCGCATCAAGCATACGCGGAAACTGATTTGTGGATTGTGCCGCCATCGCCAATCTATCATATAGATCACGAAAAACGGTTAGCAGAAATAAAGCAGTTTCATATAATATCAAAATCATAAACTAGATCATGGAATTTTTAATCTAATATGCCCCTCCCACTAAATCATGCAATACTGTAATCCAAAAACAGAATACAAATATTTAATAATTAAATTAAATACTAATAGTGAAAAGTGGATCCCGTGAATATATTTCGGCTCACAGCAGAGGCACGGTCTCGCCTACGTATATTCATCAGGTAGACAACTCATTTGTCAATCATTCACTAATAACTCCTAAGTATCCGGTCCTGGCCGTTTCTCATTGTCGCTGCGAAGGCAGGCCCACAAGGAGACGTACCAAGGTTAAACTCGTCAATGATAAATTCAAGTTACTTACGTAATCCTGACAGCTAGGGCACGTTCAGAATTCCGCTTTTACTTGAATTTACCTAGTATCTGATATACATCCGGTATAAATAAATCTTTATCGGCTACATCCTCACAGTAGAGGCACGGTCTCGGATGTAGTCACAAAGAAGTATTCATAAACCGTATTGACAAGACGGACCATATAACATGCATCAAATACATAATTACATTCAAACCTTATTAATTATGGATTTTCCGCTAAGTGTCATACACCCTAAATCTAACCCATTTAGATCCTAATAAGCATGCATAAAGTCAAGAAAACATGATTAAACATTGATTAAATGAAGGCTAATCATTTTAGGTGGCCTAGAATCAGACTCGCTCTGATACCATTTTGTAGGGGTTTTTAGGGGGTGAATCCGGTAACGCAGCGGAAGCGGTGAAAATCCGATTTTCAGATTTCAAAACTTTTTCTCGGATTAATTAAATAAACATATTTATTTAATATTCCAATAATCAAATTAAAATAAAATTCAAATGAATCATATTCAAGTGAATTTACCAAATTACCCTTGCTTTGTATTTTTGTCCATTTTAGTCCGAAATTGATCTAATCAATTTTGAATGATTCTAAATCATTTCCAAGATGAAATTATGATGTTCAAAACATCAAAACACCAAAAGAATCAAAATCCCCAATTATCATCATCAAAGCCGAGAGCACCACAATGGTGCCATTTGGTGCACTTTGGCATTTCATGCTTCAAAACACATCAAGATGTAATCCAATGAACATGAAACTTTATATGCATTATATACACACACAAATATACAACATATATGAAAAGCCCCAAATTTGGAATTGGTCATGAACCCTAATTTTACAATTTCCACAAATTGGACAAATTAGACCAAATACATTAAATCAATTACTCAATCATCATTCTTCAATCCAATCCAAGTCTCAACACAATGAAACAACTCAAGATCAAAACACTTTAGCACGTATCTTGCGTTTAACTTTAAACGACTTTATAAATAATCAATATTATTTATTAATGTTGCTCTAGTGCTCTACGAGTATGTTTCATTATTGAGACTCTCTAGATTCAGGTATATCCGTCACGAAATCAAATTTCGTGTCCATAATCTATCCACCCGTAGATTATGACGATCACGGATAATCACGCTGAACCATACAAGTCGAGGTCATGGCAAATGTATAATACCTCCGCTCACAGGTATCCGGATAAATCCCAGAGATATAGATGTAAACGTCAAATCTCTATCGGGATTATCCAGTCGACTATTCTATTAGCAATCTCAAAAAGAATGTTTAGAACTAGCTTCTAAACTTTACCACGGGCCCATGGTTTTATCTGATTGCTAATCATATGGACTACCTATGCTCCGATACACAGAACTGACGGATCCTATCTTGATACACTAGGACACCCTGAGGATCTATCTACACCCAACGAATATGCGGAGGTCTGATCTAATAGATCGGTGACGTGACTGCCGTCTAAGTGTAGAAGATGTCTCATGTGCCCACAATGGCATCTCAAGTCTAAGAATCACAAGTGCTACTCAACCCAAGAAGATTCTTATTGACGCTGGTGTACCATCCATTAAGAATCTTCGGTGAGTCGTTCAGTGTTTATCCGCTATAAACACCTACACGTCTATACTAGTCTCCAAGACTTATGGTCATTGAGAAATCATTAGAATCATATATTCCTGTATACGACATGTACCGGTCTCAACGGGTTTTACTATACTGACCAAGTTGTGTAAACCTTGACCGGGAACTGTCTGAGAATGACAACGTCATGATACAACTCAATGTCCATTACGACGCTTTTGCAACTGTATCATGACTAATCATTCTAGGGTCATTACGTCTTTACCATATAGAAAGATAGATTATATTATAGAAACTGCATATATTATTCATAATAATAATGTTTTACATAAGTATTTAACAGAAATACAACCGGGAATTGGCGCTCTGAGCACCAACCCCAACAGCATAGTCATTAATTCGCCTAGAGTTTTCTATTGTAATTAATGCTTCTAAGATCTATGAAGATCCTTCAATTTCAACATAATGGTTTAAAGATCTAATCCTTAGTTATGACGACAAAACTAAGGAGTCATTGCGACAAGGTTAACGGATCAAGCACTAAAGTTATCATCACATGAATCTTCCAAAGATCATGCTTTACTTATTTTCTTAACTCCTGGCTTAGGCCCAAGAGGTTATTTTATCAAATAAAGTAACTTCTTAGTTTCCAGGACTATCCTGAAATTTTATTCCCAAATTTGAAAATTAAAGTCGTTTAAACACATTTTCACTAGGATTATGTTTTAAATACTAATCTTTCAATTAATCTTGAATTGCTATAGTCCAACTATTTAATCAACGATTTCAGGTACTTTTATATAATGATTACTATAGTCCAACTATATTAATCAACTATACTTTTAATTAATAAAATTCAATTATATTGATTACTATAATCCAATTATAAAATCACTATTAATTGAAATAGTTTGAATACAGTCCAACTGTTTTAAAACAACGATTAAATATTAGTCCAACTAATATATTAATTTATTGATGAAAAATGAAATGTGCGCGTATGGCAAGTATCTAAACGAAATTGCAACTCTAATACTTGCCTCCCACTATTTTTCGGCGAGCCTCTAACCCTCTGTTGAGTACTCGGGAAACCTTGTTTCCTAGTGGGCTAGGATCCCGTTAAATAACACACAATCTTGACTTTGGCCAACAAATTATATGATACTTAACTAGGTAGATCTCTAAGATCAATTGGATCCCATCCAATTCCTAGATCCAGTAGGTGGACATCCAAGTCCGAAACATATATCTTATATATGCCAATATATCCAATATATTCCCTAACCTATTTTCCTCTGAATCAATTAAGCCTTGGCTTTGGCACAACAAACTTAATGATCCCAGTTAAGTGGAACCCATTGACTTTGGAAAGCTTCGTAATCAATGTCGATGGACAAGAAGTGATCTTGACTTTGGCCTACAAATCACGACTTGGACAAGACACCAATATGGAACAAAGCTTTCATGATTCAAACACATCCGCGACGGACAAAGGTCTTGACTTTGGCCAATAAATCAGTGCCAGTCTTGGATCTTAAGTAAGAATCACTCAATGGAAGGAAAAACGCTTAATATTTTGTGAGGGTTTTTCGCGTAATTGGCAACCAATTAATTATCTTTGTTAAGGTCTCATCATCATACACCCTTAAACATGAATTCTAAACACATAATAAGGCGCTTAAAGTAAATTAATAACGATATGCAGATGGATATTTAACAAATTATTCGTAGAATAAATCACTCACTTTCCTCTCCCCGGCTAGCACTATTCTACTTCTACCCAATTACATAATACAATAATAGAAACCTCATTAACATTGAGGGGAATTAGGTGAGAAGAGAATACAAAGAAATAATGAGAGATAAGGCTGGACACGCAGGTCCAATTTATAAATTTCAAATTTACAAAAATTATAAAATTTCCTTTTCCCTTCTAATATCCATCCGATATACGCTATTCATTCAACACATCCATATATTCATTCATAGCATGCAATTCAACCAATCTAATCCAATTAATTAGTCTTTAATTATGTGATCATCCAATGTTCAAACAATGATTTGATTTTGTGCGAGTCCAACTTGTTTGCGAATAAGTACTCAAAGTACGAATTCTTGAATTATATCAAACTACTCGTTAAATCTAATTTAATTCGTATTCAATACTAATTCATTTATTTAATTCCAAATTAAATATCTACACTTTTTAATGTGCTTTAACGACTTAGATTCCAAATCTAATCTTATCGGGTCTCAAAGCCCAACTAACATCCAATGTTCGTTCAATTAAAGTCTGATGGGCTTTCAATTGATTTCATAAGGCATGGGCTTTGGTCAATATGGGTCAAACTCATTACCAAGCCCAATTAAGGAATCACCTCATTTGCCAAGAAAACAATTTTAGCCCATAAGGCCCAATTAAACTTTAAAGCCATTTATACATTTGGACTTAATGGAATGATTTAGGCCCAATTTGGATCCAATCCAATTGGCCTAAACCAACTTGGCCCAACCAAGGCCATTATGCCCAAATATAACATTTCCAAGCCCAATTCAAAATCAAGCCCATTAATCAAATTTTAAAATTCCAAATTTTATAATTTAATTAACTTAAGTGTAATACATCAATTAATTAACTAAATCAATATTTCCAAAATACAATTTAACTAATTAATTATGTATCCTATTGTTCAACTAATGTCCAACATTCTTGAATCAAAAAATCAAGTCCATTACATGCTAACTTGTTCACGGCAATGATAAGGGATTTTGTCCGATTTCATTTTTCAATCCGATCGAATTACAAATCGACATTTCTAATTCGTTTCAAGTCATCCAATGATCATCAAAACAAAAATTACCATGAACCTAGGGTAACATGTATATTCGGCCAAGCCTATACATGGAGCAAAAATTGATCCAATCAATATTTCATGAAATTAATCCAATACAACCTCATAATATCATCATTCAAGCATACTCAATCAATCATTTTATCAAATCATGCTCAAATAGATTTTACCCAAATTTTACCCTAATTCATTTCATGCTCATTTTGGCTCATAGATACCATTGTTGGGTTTCTAGGTTTAATACCAAGATCAAGATAAGCATGAAATGATGAATGAATAACAAAGAAGAGTGGCGGAAACACACTTTGTTGGACAATTATGACCCATAGCGTCATTATTTGTACATATCATGGTGTTGTTGTACAAATTAATTATGTGACAAAGGAGATTTCACTCTTATCATTTGTGATTAGATCACCTAGATGTATAAATGATGAGAGGTCCCTATGATTTATCCCTGGACGGAGAATGATATGAGACAGTATCAATCCATGTAGGATAAATCATTAAATATCCCTAGTCAGAGTATTATCGAGATTGTACATCGATAATGAGTAAAAGACTAGTATTACACTTGTGCGCGTTGTGAGGGCACAACGACATAGTTCTCATATATTTGGGTATATAGATACTCATGAAAGTGTAATAGGAGGGGGTTGTGTTTTACCGATGGTACGGAAACAGCTTCGCTCTGGATAGACCCCCTCGGAATTCCATTGGTATTATGACTATGTGTCTATGGAAGTCCGAAATCAGGGTAGGTGTATTTGGTCTTAACCTGAGACTTGCACCGCTAATACTTGCGACAATCAATATACTTTGATTGCGGTCGTCCGGGGCTTTAACAGGTTTTGTGTACGCCAATGCTGGGTATATTGAGAATCGTAGTATGTTGGGTGTGATGTCAAGACGAAAGTGTCACTCCAGTCATATGGAGATGATGGTCACGTAGGATACGGAACTGGTTCTCTTAAATTCTGCAGCTATCGGGATAAAATGACAAGGTCAGGTTTATTCGATTATAGAGACTAGTCACCAGACATCTGACATGTGTTTCGTACGGGGCAGACACAATTCCAGCCCCAGGCCTAGCACGTGATCATTCTATACTGGACAGAAATACGTAATACTACGTATACTACGCCTGATACAGATCCTTTATTCCTGTAAGGATATTTCCGGAGAATTGGGTAGGCATGACGCTTTGCTAGAGGCCAACCTTGTCTTGTAATTCGGTACAAACGTAGTACTTGGTACTTACGTGTTCGGATAGTCCGACGACCGAATTTACTGCCAACATTTCCGGGGATCTCATGGGTCGCTTCCCAAAGATTCACCGATGACGTATAACTCGCACTCTAAATTAATCTGGGATTAATTAGATGAGAGAGAAAATTAATCTAGGATTAATTGCGGAGATATTTTATCTGGGATAAAATATCATTAAAGAGAGATAACGATTAATTTAGAATTAATCGATTAATTAATATATTTGATATATTAAACGAAATTGGATTTCGACGCGGAATAAAATTAGATTTTAATTCGGGCGAACGAATTAATTAGAATTAATTCGTTAGCAAAGTGAATAGTGACTTCGCTAGGCGTAATCATTAATTACGACGCAACGAAAAATTCGTTAATTCAGAATTAGCGAACCCGAGCCCGAGATTATTTGTGAGCGCATTCGCATTTCGAATTCGAGTGTGGCACGTCAAATCAAGCGTCAAATCACTAGTCGCATCAAGCGTCAAATCACTTGTCACTTTGAGTGATGTGACTTGACAACTTGTGATTGATGTGATTGAGTGATATGTTGGTTGTTGGCTTTAATGGTTTGACTTTTAAAAGCCAAATTCATCTCCAATGAATTTGAAATTCAAATTAGTGATAGTGATACACAAATGAGAAACCAAAACACAACACACACTCTTCTCTCTTTTCTCTTCTCTCTCTCACGCCCATGTGGCAATTTCTTCACTGGTTTTGAGCTGAAAAAACCGAGAAGATGGGAAGCCAAGAGTGGGAAATTTTATGGCAAATTTCTTGAGTGCTAGCACACTACGAGACATGCGAAGGTGATAAGGAAGTCTACCAATGAGCTGGGAATCGTTCGACGAAGCTTGGAGCTTGAACGAAGGACCAAAGCCGAGCCAAAACAGTGGACTGCATGCAGCTCACTGCCGAATGGAACATAAGGCAGAATCTAAATTTTGTTGCCTCTGCGTCGCTCAACCGATCGATGTGAGTATTCCGTAACTTCTTTGATATGTATTCGCACTTGATTCATGCTTATTATTGATCTTGGGACCTTAATAGAAACCAACAATGGCATCTAGAGCAAGGTTTGAGCATGAAAAAGTTCAGGGCTTAAAATTTGGGTAATTTGTATTTGAGCATGATTTGAATAAATTGGATGTTTGAGTATGCTTAATACATGTTTAATTGATAATTGATTGGATCAATTTGATGAAATAATGTTTGGAACATTTTTCCCCAAATTATTTGTGTTGGCCGAATGCTTTAGCCCTATTTTTCTTGGTGATTTTTTGCTTTTTGATTCATTGGATGAGTTAGAATCATTCAGGAATGGATTTAATGTCGATTGTGGAATTATTGGATTGAATTCGAATCAGACAAAAATCCCCTCCCTTGGCCGAGACTTTGAGCATGTAATTATGAGTTTGATTTTAATCAAAATGTTGGACATGTGATGATGAAAATGAGCATGATTAATTGTGTATATTGATGTTTTAGAAATGTTAATTTGGGTAATTAATCATGTTATACACTTTGGTAATTAAATTGGGAATTTATAATTTTATGATTTAATTATTTTGGGCCTATTTTGTGAAATTGGGATTAAGTGTTGTAATTGGGCTTGTTGGGCTTTGTTGTACAAAGTTGGGTTTAGGCAAATTGGATTGGATCCAATTGGGCCCAAACCGCATCCATAAACCCAAATGCGACTTAATGGACCTTTAAAGTTTAATTGGGCTTAATGGGCCTAAATTGATTTCTGGGCTTATGGGTTAACTCCCGGATTGGATTTTGGTTATTCGGTTTGACCCAAGTTGACCAAAAGTCAACGCCTTAAGAAATTAATTAAAAGCTCATTGGACTTTAATTAAATTGACGTTGGACGTTAATCGGGCTTTGAGACCCGTAGCGATTAAATTTGGAATTTAAGTCGTAAAGGTTCGTAAATAAAGTGTAATATTTAATTTGGAATTAAATAGCGAATTAGAATTGAATGCATATTAAATTGGATTTAATGATGTAGTTTAATTTAATTCAAGAATTCGTACTTTGAGTACTTATTCGCAAAAACGAGTTTGACTCGAGCAAAATCAAATCGTTGTTTGAACATTGGATGATCAATAATTATCAGATTAATTAATTTGATTAGATTGATTGATAACATGCTTGTGTGAATACATGGTTGCGATGCATGAATAATGTATATCAGATGAATATTAGACAGGTGCGACAATTTTAGAAATTGTTGTAATAAATTTGATTTATTAATTGGACCTGCGTGTCCAGCCTTATTACCTCATTATTCTTTGTATTCTCTTCTCACCTATTCCCCTCAATGTAAATGAGGTTTATTTAGAAGTGTAGTGTAATGGGTAGAAGTAAATACTTGTGCTAGCGGGAGAGAGAAAGAGAGAGTTTGATCTAGGATCAATGTGTAAAGTATCCATCCGCATATCGTTATTATTTTATTATACGAGCTTTATTATTGTTTAGAACGCATGTTTAAGGTTGTATGATGATGAGACGTTAACAAAGATAATAAATTGGTTGCCAATTTGCACTCGAAAATCCCTTGCAAAATATTAAGTGTTTTTTTTTCCTTCCATTGAGTGATTCTCACTCAAGATCCGAGACTGGCGTTGGCTTGTTGGCCAAAGTCAAGGCCTTTGTCCGTCGAGGATGTGTTTTGAATCACGAAGTTTTGTTCCATATTGGTGTCTTGTCCAAGTTGTGGTGTTGGCCAAAGTCAAGACCACTTCTTGTCCATCGACATTGATTACGAAGCTTTCCATGGTCAATGGGTCGCGCTTCACTGGGATCACTAAGTTTGTTGTGCCAAAGCCAAGACTTAGTTGATTCAGAAGAAAAAGGTTAGGTAATACATTGGATGTATTGGCATATATAAGATATATGTTTCGGACTTGGATGTCCCCCTACCGGATCTAGGAATTGGATTGGATCCAATCGATCTTAGAGATCTACCTAGTTAATTATCATACAATTTGTTGGCCAAAGTCAAGATTGTGTGATATTTAACGGGATCCTAGCCCACTACGAAACGCGGTTTCCCGAGTACTCGACAGAGGGTTAGAGGCTCGCCGAAAAATAGTGGGAGGCAAGAATTGAATTTGCAATACTCATTTAATTACTTGCCATACGCGCTCAAATCAAATATCATTCGTCGTTAGAAATTAAATGTTAGTTGGACTAATATTTAAATTGTTGTTTTAATAAATAGTTGGACTATATATTCAAACTATTCATTTATAGTTGATTTTATAATTGGATTATAGTAATCAATATAATTGATTTAATCTATTAAATTATAGTTGATTAAATAGTTGGACTATTGTAATCATTATAATAATAGTACTTATCGTTGATTAAATAGTTGGACTATTAAAATCAAGATTAAATTGAAAGATTGACATTTAAAACATATAATCCTAGGGAAATGTGTATTTAAATGGTTTAATTTTCAAATTGGGAATAAATTTCAGGATGGTCCTGGAAAATAATAAGTTACTTTATTTGATAAAATAACATATTATGCCTAAGCCCGGAGTTAAGCAAATAGTCGAGCATAATCTTTGGAAGATTTATGTAATGATAACTTTAGTGCTTAATCCATTAAGCTTGTCGCAGTAGACTCCTTAATTTCTGAATCAGAACTAAGGATTAGATCCTTAAAGTATGATAATGAAATTGAAGGATCTTCATAAATCTATCTTTAGATTTAGAAGTACTAAATTGCAATAATAAAACTCTTGGAGAGTTAATGACTATTCTCAAGGAGATAAAGTCAAAATTTGCAATAAGACAAGTAGCGCGGTCGCAACTTTCGATATTCTAGAACCAAGGCTTGGCCAAAGGCTTCTGGAATATGAAAAGGGCAAAGGCAAAATCATTATAATCTTCTGGGAAGATAAAGACATATCCCAAAATGTCTACCTTAATTGTGGCAAACGGGATCGCGGAAGCGTGACTGCCATTTGGACAAAACAGACATAAAGAAATTGAAGAACGAGAGCAAGGCTCTAACTTCAAATATATTTATCACGATATGTTCATTACTAGTATTAAAATTGGATTTTAGATACTTATGTGGTACATAAAATATATATGTTGATGTTCAGAATCTGTTTTGAACAGAATACTGACTTAGTTGAGATTAATCTGCGAATTGGAAACGGGATAACTGTCGCTGTTTTAATCGTAGATACCTAAGTTTAGGAACTACCTCGGGTGTGTACCTAAGTTTGGAATTGTTATAATGTAACTAGTTGATTAGATACATTATCTCTATATCAGTGTTTAACCCGCTGCGGGTGAACCTTTATATTCTAGAACACTAAAGTGTTTTATTATATAAAGATGATATTGAGATAAACACATTAGATGTGAATAACAGAATTTATATTTTGAATATAAATAAATCTCAACGTTACAAGTGACAAACAAACAGCTTAAACTGATTTGATCAGAAGAAAATAATTGTGGCATTGTTGTCTGGACACAATTAAACAAGACTCGTATATCCACACTTTTGAAGAGTGGATACTAGGACTGATTTGATCCTATTCAAATAAAGTCTACGAATCTAGTTTATTGGGCAAAGTGCCTAAAACACTATTTACTTGGTAAAAGTGTAAATGCCACTGATCTGTTAGCCCTAGTTCATAGTGAAGCAAGTGGGCCCATGTCTAGCTAGGCTAGAGGTGGATATGAATATTTTGTGACCTTTACGGATGTGGCATCGCGTTATGGTTATGTGTTTCTTTTGAAGAACACAAATCGGAAACTTTTAAAGTTTCGACACGAAATAGACAAACAGATCGGCTAAAGTATTAAACCGTCACGGTAAGACCGTAATGGAAAATACTTAAGTAATAAGTTTCTAATATACTTGAAAGAGTAAAATATTCTTTCAATGAGAACTCCCCCCGGAACACGTCAAAGTGACGGTGTATCCGAACTGAGTAACCGAATTTTGTTAGACATGATAAGGTTAATCATGAGTCGCTCTGAGCTACCATTTCCTTCAACGGATACGAATAAACAGTGCAGAACTTATTTAGAATAAGGTTCTATAAAAATCTGTTTGACATATATCATATTAGATATGAACGGGAAAGAAAAAGAAAATGGGTTTCTCATTCCTGATTATTTGGGTATGCTAGACAGACATATGTGGATGATACCAAACTAAAACCCAAATTGGATAAGTGCCAATTGTAGGTTATCCTGGGGATACCAAAGTATAGTACTTATACATCTCACAAGAGAACAATTAGATTGTTGCTCGCATGCGGTTTTCCTAAGAGGAATACCGATATGCAGTGGTAAGTGGGAGGATAGTAAAACTCGATGAAAATCGGAGTAATAAATACTATTCCAGGCACGATTCCTTAATGGAACATAAATAGTTCATCAAGGATGAAACTATACCATTAATCTTCGAATACACAAGAACCGCGTATGTCGGAGAGTCAGAAAACAACCTGGGGTATGGGTTTCTGATCTCACCTCGTAAAGATGTAATCTTATTGAGGTATACCAACTGACACGTATGAGGAAGTGATACAAGGTATCGACTCCCTATTATGGCAAAGTTCCATGACATCCGAAATGGATTCCATGTATATCAATAAGTTTAGATACTAGTTGATGTACCGCAAGACATTGTGCCTATTGGTACTATATAAGTCTTCAAGGAAGACATACATGGATGGCAACATACCAACATACTAAGCTAGGCTTGTAGCGGAAAGGTATCGTTATCAACATTGTGTTGATTACGATTCAACCTTTTACCTGTTGCCACAATAAATCCATTTGGATAATGCTTGCTAATGCTGCATGTTTCATTTATGAAATATGTCAGCTTTACGGGAAAATCGCTTCCCTGAAAAGGAAACCTTTTGGAGGATGTTTACAACATCCTGACGGTTTTGTCGTACCAAAAACTAGAAAACAAGGTTTGCAGGTTATTCGATCCATGCTTGGATTGAAACAAGCATTAAGTTCTTGGAATTTTCGTTTTGATGTAATCATAATAGTTTATGATTTAATTCAAAACGAAAATGATTCTTGTGTATATAAGGAGGTAGTGGGAGCGCACTGACAATCTTGTCCTATAAATAATGATAATATATGTCATTTCTTGGAAATGATATTCCCATAATATAATCGGTGAAAGCTTGGCTTTCGAGAAAAGCTCTCCGAGAAATTGTACATTGAAAAATGTACAGACCTGGTGTCTCATACGCTTTGAGCATATGGATTCACAAACAGGCCAATCCAAGTGATAGTCACTGGATTGAAGTTAAGAACATACTTAGTATCTTAGAAGGACTAAGATGTTGTCTTAATCTATGGAGATGGAGAACTTGAAGTGACTGGGATCACTATTGCAAGTTCCTAAACCGATAAACGACTAAAAGTCACAAATGGTACTATACAGTTTGAATAACGGAACAGTGAGCTGGAAATCTTCCTAGCAAGATACTGTTACAGAATAAACAAAAAATTCGGGTTAATTACTGCAGCTGAGGCGGCAATAGAAGCCTTCTGGGTCGATAAACAAATCTAATTAGATTAGATATAATTCTGTTAGCAGTTGAGCTAGGCGTCAGCACAGGCTAAAGAATTAATGGTCTCATCAACGATCCAGACACATACTTCGATATTCATCTGATTCGTTCGGATCATACATCGTGGTGATGTGATGATCGAATAAATCCCATCAAACGACAATCATGCAAATCCACTGACGAAAGCATTTCTCAGCAGTTTGAGCCAACCGTACATAGTTCATGGGTGTCATAAACACTCGAGTGACTGGCTATAGGCAAGTGGGAGATTGTTGGACAATTATGACCCATAGCGTCACTATTTGTACAGATCATGGTGTTGTTGTACAAATTAACTATGTGACAAAGGAGATTGGACTCTTATCATTTGTGATTAGATCACCTAGATGTATAAATGATGAGAGGTCCCTATGATTTGTTCCTGGACGGAGAATGATATGAGACAGTATCAGTCCACGAAGGATAAATCATTAAATATCCCTAGTCAGAGAATTATCGAGATTGGACATCGATAATGCGTAAAAGACTAGTATTACACTTGTGCGCGTTGTGAAGGCACAACATCATAGTTCTCATATATTTGGGTATAGGATACATGCAAGTGTAGTGTAATAGGGGGTGTGTTTTACCGATGGTATGGGAAACAGCTTTGCTCTGGATAGACCCCCTCGGAATTCCATTGGTAGTATGACTATGTGTCTATGGAAGTCCGAAATCAGGGTAGGTGTATTTGGTCTTAACCTGAGACTTGCACCGCTAATGCTTGCGACAATCAATATACTTTGGTTGCGGTCGTCCAGGGCTTTAACAGGTTCTGTGTACGCCAATGCTCGGTATATTGAGAATCGTAGTGTGTTGGGTGTGATGTCAAGACGGAAGTGTCACTCCAGTCATATGGAGATGATGGTCACGTAGGATACGGGACTGGTTCTCTAAATGCTTGCAGCTATCGGGATAAAATGACAAGGTCAGGTTTATCCGATTATAGAGACTAGTCACCAGACATCCGACATGTGCTTCGTACGGGCAGACACAATTCCAGCCCCAGGCCTAGCACGTGATCATCCGATACTGGACAGAAATACGCAATAACTACGTATTACTACGCCTGATATAGATCCTTTATTTTGTAAGGATATTTCCGAAGAATTGGGTAGACATGGCGCTTTGCTAGAGGCCAACCTTGTCTTGTAAATCGGTACAAAACGTAGTACTTGGTACTTACGTGTTCGGATAGTCCGACGACCGAATTTACTACCAACATATCCGGGGATCTCATGGTCGCTTCCCAAAGATTCACCGATGACGTATAACTCGCACTCTAAATTAATCTGGGATTAATTAGATGAGAGAGAAATTAATCTAGGATTAATTACGGAGATATTTTATCTGGGATAAAATATCATTAAAGAGAGATAACGATTAATTTAGAATTAATCGATTAATTAATATATTGATATATTAAACGAAATTGGATTTCGACGCGGAATTAAAATTAGATTTTTATTCGGGCGAACGAATTAATTTAGAATTAATTCGTTAGCGACGTGAATAGTGACTTCGCTAGGCGTAATCATTTAATTAATACGCAACGAAAAATTATTAATTTGGAATTAACCCGACCCGAGATTATTGCATTATTCGCGAGCGCATTCGCATTTCGAATTCGAGTGCGGCACGTCAAATCAAGCGTCAAATCGCTAGTCGCATCAAGCGTCAAATCACTTGTCACTTGAGTGATGTGACTTGAAAACTTGTGATTGATGTGATTGAGTGTTGTGTGTGGTTGTTGGCTTTAATGGTTTGACTTTTAAAAGCAAAATTCATTCCAATGAATTTCAAAATTCAAATTAGTGTATAAGATACACAAATGAGAAACCAAACACACAACACTCTTCTCTCTTTTCTCTTCTCTCTCTCACGCCCATGGGGCAATTTCTTCACTGGTTTTGAGCTGAAAAAACCGAGAAGATGGGAAGCCAAGAGTGGGAAATTTGTGGCAAATTTCTTGAGTGCTAGCACACTACGAGACATGCGAAGGTGATAGGGAAGTCTACCCATGAGCCGGGAATCGTTCGACGAAGCTTGGAGCTTGAAGAAGGACCAAAGCCGAGCCAAAACAGTGGACTGCATGCAGCTCACTGCCGAATGGAACAGAAGGCAGAATCTGAAATTTTTGTTGCCTCTGCGTCGCTCAACCAATCGATGTGAGTATTCCGCAACTTCTTCGATATGTATTCGCACTTGATTCATGCTTATTATTGATCTTGGGACCTTAATAGAAACCAACACACTTACAATGATCGGTTTTGGATGCGTTGATCAACAAAATTTGCTCCTCCAAGAACACCAAGGATTCGGCCAAGAGAAGTCCACAAGCTCCAAGCTTTGTTTTGATTTTCCAAGCTCTCAAGTAGGTTTCCCTAACACCTTGATATGATCATTGAAGAGTGCTAGCCCTTTGAAAAATTTTGAAACAAAATTCTTCAAGTTCTTCCTTCAAATTCGGTCAAGAAAAAGAATGAAAATAGGAGATTATTTCTTGCTCTAGTTTCGGCAATCAATAGAGAGTGAGAGAGGTTTTCTTTTGTTTTCAATTTGTTTCCAAAACAACAATGAAAAAACCATTACCAAAGTTCGTATATGCTTTACAAAAGTCAAAGCCAAAATTTTGGCTCCAAAATCTCAATAAATGCTCACAACCACTTCTTTCATGAATAGTGACTGCATGTCACTCACCAAAAAAGTGATAAGACATCTATCACTAAAGTGACAAGTGATGTGACTCGCGATGTGACTTGTGGGCCCCACTTGATTCAAAATGCGAGTGGGCCCGTAAACACTTCCGGGCTCGGTTTCGCTAATTCCGAATTAACGAACTTCCGTCGTGACGTAATTAAATAATTATGCCTAGCAAAATTACTATTCACGTCGCTAACGAATTAATTTTAAATCAATTCGTTTGCCCAAATTAAAATCTAATTTTAATTCCGCGTCGAAATCCAATTTCGTTTAATATATCGAATATATATTATTTTGTCGATTAATTCCAAATTAATCTTTCTCTCTCTTTAAATAGTACTTTATCCAAGATAAAGTCTCTCCGCAATTAATCCTAGATTAATTTAGCTCGAATCATACGTCATCGGTGAATCTTCGGGAAGCGACCCAAGAGATCCCTGGATATGTTGGCAGTAAATCCGGTCGTCGGACTATCCGAACACGTACGTACCTCGTACTATGTTTTTACCGATTTACGAGACAAGGTTGGCTTCTAGCAAAGCGCCATGCCTACCCAATTGTCTAGAAATATTCTTAATGGAATATACGATCTAGATCAGGCGTAGTATACCATAGTATTACGTATTGCGATCCAGTATCGGATGTCACGTGCAAGGCCTGGGACTGGAATAATGTCTGCCCCGTACGAAACACATATCAGATATCAAGCAACTAGTCTCTTTGAATCGGATAATCATGACCTTGTCATATTATCCCGATGGTTGCAACACAATAGATAACTAGTTCTGAATCTCTACGTGATCATCATCTCCATATGTCTGAAGTGATACTTCTGTCTTGACATCACATCCAATACACTACGATTCTCAATAAACCCAGAATAGGCATACACCGAACTTGTTAAAGTCCTGGACGACCAAAACCAAAGTTTACCAATTATCGCAAGTACTGGCGATGCAAGTCTCAGGTTAAGACCAAATGCACCTACCCTGAAGCGGACTCCCATAGACACATATACATACTACCACTGGGATTCTGCGGTGTCTATCCAGAGCGAAGCTGTTTTTCGTACCATCGGTAAAACATAACCTCCTATCGCACTTGCATAAGTATCCAATACTTAAATATATGAGAACTATGATGTTATGCCCTCACAACGCGCACAAGTGCAATACTAGTCTATTCCGCATTATCGATGTCCAATCTCGATAATACTACGACTAGGGATATTTAATGATTAAACCTTTATGGATTGATACTGTCTCATATCATCTCAATCCGGAACTAATCATAAGGACTTTTATCATTTATACATCTAGGTGATCTAATCACACATTATAAAAGAGCAATTTCCTTTGTCACATAGTTAATTTGTACAACAACACCGTGTTCTGTACAAATAGTGATGCTATAGGTCATAATTGTCCAACAGATTGATCTTATATATATATTCTCTAAAATCACATATATATTGACCATTAATGAGAAATGGAAATTTCTTGCATAACCACAACCAAACCGCAAGAGTCATCAAAACCCTCACGATGGAAGTTTTGGTAGTCAACACATAGACCAAGTCAAGTTTGTTATTACTCTTCGCAAAGGTCATCCATAGACCTATTCTTAAACCTTGCGAAGCTGAAAATAAATCAGATTCATAGGGTAAGGAATGGGTTGATGAGCCATTACCTATCGTCAATAATAAAAAAATTTCTCATGCACCTTCATTTCCTCAAGCATTAAAAACAAAGAAATTGAACCATTCCCTAGAGATATATGAATTATTCAAACAAGTGAAGG
Organism: Zanthoxylum bungeanum; assembly: GCA_019454045.1. NCBI lineage: Eukaryota > Viridiplantae > Streptophyta > Magnoliopsida > Sapindales > Rutaceae > Zanthoxylum > Zanthoxylum bungeanum. Next base: position 52,027 of record SKCR01033781.1, read on the forward strand.
TCAATATTCCCTTGTTAGATGTCATCCAATAGATACCAACTTATGCCAAATTTCTCTGAACTTGTGCATCGTTAAAAGGAAACATCATGTAAGAAAGAAAGCTTTTCTAGTTAAACAGGTAAGTTCCATTCTCTCAACCAATAATGCATTAAAATAAAAGGACCCTGGTTGTTTAACTATTTCACGTATTATTGGAAATCAAAAAATTGAACATGTATTGCTTGATTTTGGAGCCAATGTCAATTTGCTTCCATTTTTGATTTACCAACAACTTAATATTTGCGAGTTAAAACCAACCTCAACTACGCTTTTACATGCCGATAGATCAATCAAGGTACCAAAAGGAATTATGGAAGATGTGTTAATACAAATCGATAAATTCATATATCATGTGAATTTTATTGTCTTGGAAACACAATTTGTAGCGGACCGTTATAAACAAATTCACGTAAAACTTAGTCGTCCATTTTCAGCTACAGCTAATGCTTTAATTAATTGTAGAAATTGAATCATAAATTTTTCATTTGGCAATATGACGTTGGAGCTTAATATTTTTAACATATACAAACAACCATACGATGAGGACAATGAAGACGAGAGCATGGAAGTAATTGAACCAATTATGGATGAATATATTCAGGGGAGTTTATATGATCCTACGAAAATTTGTACAGCTAATTTTATTGAATCAAGTACACAATTAGATTTGGATATTCCTAATGATTTCTTACTTGATTCTACACAGGTACTGTAGGATGATGGAGATAAGCAAAATCTTGAGGAACTAGAGACACTGGAAGAAGAAAACATGAGGAAGCACCAAATTTGGAATTGAAGACTTTGCCAGAAGACCTGAAGTATGCATTTCTTGGAGATGAACAATCTTACCCTATGGAAATTTCTTCCTCTCTCACAATCGATCAAGAAGGAAAAATACCTACAGACTAGAGCCAATAAAGAATGAAATAATGTCTCATAAAACTCCACAATCATTTTCCCTCTCTCCCAGAAAATGCCCTAATGAAAATTTATAAAGCACACACCGAAAGAATGAAGCTTCTTATAATCTATGGTATTCCTAGTGATATTTGTTGGTATTGGAGGAAGATGTGGAACCCCTAGGGTCGGATCTGTGTCCTGCGCAGCGGAAATGGGTCTAACCCGTTAATATCTAGCATGTGTGTATTTTAAAATTTAATAAAATACATTATTCTATTTTTCAAGTGTTAGGAAAAATCAGAAATAAATCTGGTTCCGAAAAATTTTAATGAAGATAAAAACTAAAAAATTTCATACCCGTGCGCTCACAGTGCGCGCTGCATGCAACAAGTATTGCATGCAGTGCACGCAACATGCATCATGTGCTACTTACAATGCTGGCTGCATATAGTAGCAATGTTGCAGGGCAGCGTTGCAGCGCCAGTTTTGGTGCTGTAATGCTTCCCTATCAGGAAAACATACTGGAACATATTTTTTTTTTTAAAAAAAATTTAAAACCTTAAATACTTTCAAAATCACCCAAAACAATTTTAATTTCGAAACCAGCCGCAACAAATGTTGTGAAATTCTAAATATATATATGAATTTCTTGGAATCAAAATACAACCCAAAATAGAATTGCACAATAAAATGACTAATGAACAATTCTAGATCACCCAAAGGTGGTCAAGTGATTCTAGAATGGTAGCCATATCTCTAAGCTTTAATCTATAGTTCCAATCTCTAATTTTATGTCTATGTCTAACATAAATATTTTGACATAATTACAAGCATATTGTGTTTATACTTCCAAATCATCCTAACACAATTTATTAGCTTTGTTTCAACGTTAAGCTATGTAATCATGCATCTAATGTTGGACAATTATGACCCATAGCGTCACTATTTGTACAGATCATTGTGTTGTTGTACAAATTAACTATGTGACAAAGGAGATTGCACTCTTATCATTTGTGATTAGATAACCTAGATGTATAAATGATGAGAGGTCCCTATGATTTGTTCCTGGACGGAGAATGATATGAGACAGTATCAGTCCACGAAGGATAAATCATTAAATATCCCTAGTCAGAGTATTATCGAGATTGGACATCGATAAATACGTAAAAGACTAGTATTACACTTGTGCACGTTGTGAGGGCAAAACAACATAGTTCTCATATATTTGGGTATAGGATACTCATGCAAGTGTAATAGGAGGTTGTGTTTTACCGATGGTACGGGACAACAGCTTCGCTCTGGATAGACCCCCTCGGAATTCCATTGGTATTATGACTATGTGTCTATGGAAGTCCGAAATCAGGGTAGGTGTATTGGGTCTTAACCTGAGACTTGCACCGCTAATACTTGCGACAATCAATATACTTTGGTTGCGGTCGTCCGGGGCTTTAACAGGTTTTGTGTACGCCAATGCTGGGTATATTGAGAATCGTAGTATGTTGGGTGTGATGTCAAGACGAAAGTGTCACTCCAGTCATATGGAGATGATGGTTACGTAGGATACGGGACTGGTTCTCTTAAATGCTGCAGCTATCGGGATATTATGACTAGGTCAAGTATATCCAATTATAGAGACTAGTCACCAGACATCCGACATGTGCTTCGTACGGGGCAGACACAATTCCAGCCACAGGCCTAGCACGTGATCATCCGATACTAGACAAAAATATGCAATACTACGTATACTATGCCTGATACAGATCCTTTATTCCTGTAAGGATATTTCCAGAGAATTGGGTAAGCATGGCGCTTTGCTAGAAGCCAACCTTGTCTTGTAAATCGGTATAAACGTAGTACGAGGTACTTACGTGTTCGGATAGTCCGACGACCCGATTTACTGCCAACATATCCGGGGATCTCATGGGTCGCTTCCCGAAGATTCACCGATGACGTATGACTCGTACTTTAATTAACCTGGGATTAATTTAATGAGAGAGAGAAAATTAATCTGGGATTAATTGCGGAGATATTTTATCTCGGATAAAATATCAATTTAAAGAGAGAGAACGATTAATTTGGAATTAATCGATAAAATAATGTATTTGATATATTACGCGAAATTGGATTTCGACGCGGAATTAAAATTAGATTTTAATTCGGGCGAACGAGTTAATTTAGAATTAATTCGTTTGCGACGTGAATAGTGATTTCGCTGGGCATAATCATTTAATTACTTCGCAACGGAAAATTCGTTAATTTGGAATTAGCAAACCCGAGCCCAGGATTGTTTGCGAGTGCATTCGCATTTCGAATTTGAGTGCGGCACGCAAGTCAAATCAAGTGTCAAATCATTAGTCACATCAAGTGTCAAATCACATGTCACTTTGAGTGATGTGACAATTGATTGATTGATTGATGTGAGTTAATGTGAAATGATGGAAAGACATTTAATGCTTGACTTTTAATGAATTGAAAAATGGTAAATGTTAATTAATTTTGGAAATTAATAAAACCTATTACACTTTTCATTTCCCTCCTCCCTCTCCATGCTCACGAAATTGGAGCCTTTTTTCTTCTTCATCTCTCTCGGCCAACATGCCTTTTTCTTCTCTGTTTTGGGTTAGACCGAAATACATGGAGAAGCTATGGATTTTTGTAGCAAAAATCCTAAGTGCTAGCACACCATTTGGGACATCCTAAGGTGATAGGGAACTCACTACATGAGTTAGGAATCACCATTGTTGAAGCTTGGAGCTTGGAGCTTTCATGGAGGACACCCAAAAAACCGAAAATGAAGATCAAATATTCAGCGCCTGCCGTGACTTGGGAGGGAAGAAAGTTGAAGTGTTCTTCGTTACATCCAATCCATTCGATGTGAGTATGATTCCGTCATTCTCCTTTGTTGTATTCACTCGTTTTATGCTTTATAAATGATCCTTGGGACTTGATTGAAACCCAACAATGGTATCTTGAGCCATTTGAGCATGAAACATGAATTAAGGTTCTTAACTAAAATTTGGGGCTTTTTGATTTAAGCATGTTTTTGGCAAATTGTTCGTTTAAATATGCTTGTATATGGATAACTTAGAGTTATATGTAATCAATTTGTAGAAAAATTAATTGGATTAATTTTCCCCAATTTGCTATGTATGGCCGAAAATTAGAAGCTCCCTAATGTCTTAGTATTTTTGTTTTTTGATCATTGGATTTCTTAAAACAATTGGGTAAAGATGATTTGATATTCAATTGGATTGAATTTGAATTGGATAAATTTTCCCTAAATTAGTGGGCTTGGCCGAAACTAATGGATTATAAAAGTCATGGTGATTTTTTGATTTTTGATCATTGGATGTGTTGGAAATCAATAGGGAATGTTGATTTTATGGTTAATTGGATTGAATTGGATTGAATTCGAATTGGGCATAATTTTCCCCAAATTGCCGAGAATATAGCATGTAATTATGTGTTTGGTTAAATGGGCTTAAAATGGATTTGGGACTTTAAAGTTGTTAATGTGCTTATTGGGCTTTGTTGTACAAAGTTGGGTTTAGGCAAAATTGGTTGGATCCAATTAGGCCCAAAACCGTATCCATAAAGCCCAATGCGACTTAATGGACCTTTAAAGTTTAATTGGGCCTAATGGGACTAAATTGATTTCTGGGCTTATGGGGTAACTCCCGGATTGGATTTTGGTTATTCGGTTTGACCCGAGTTGACCAAAAGTCCACGCCTTAAGAAATTAATTAAAAGCCCATTGGACTTTAATTAAATTGACGTTGGACGTTATCAGGCTTTGAGACCCGTAACGATTAAATTTGGAATTTAAGTCGTAAAAGGTTATTAATAAAGTGTAGTATTTAATTTGGAATTAAATAGCGAATTAGAATTGAATGCATATTAAATTGGATTTAATTATGTAGTTTAATTTAATTCAAGAATTCGTACTTTGAGTACTTATTCGCAAAACGAGTTTGACTCGAGCAAAATCAAATTGTTGTTTGAACATTGGATGGTCACTAATTACCAGATTAATTAATTTGATTAGATTGATTGATAACATGCTTGTGTGAATACATGGTTGCGATGCATGAATAATGTATATCGGATGGATATTAGATGGGTGAGACAATTTTAGAAATTGTTGTAATAAATTTGATTTATTAAATTGGACCTGCGTGTCTAGCCTTATTACCTCTCATTTCTTTGTATTCTCTTCTCACCTATTCCCCTCAATGTAAATGAGGTTTCTTTAGAAGTGTAGTGTAACGGGTAGAAGTAAATACTTGTGCTAGCGGGAGAGAGAAAGGGAGAGATTTGATCTAGGATCAATGTGTAAAGTATCCATCCGCATATCATTATTATTTTATTATACGCGCTTTATTATGTGTTTAGAATGCATGTTTAAGGGTGTATGATGATGAGACCTTAACAAAGATAATAAATTGGTTGCCAATTTGCACACGAAAAACCCTCGCAAAATATTAAGCGTTTATCTTCCCATTGAGTGATTCTTACTCAAGATCTAAGAGGACATTGGTTTGTTGGCCAAAGTCAAGGCCTTTGTCCGTCGAGGATTGTTTTGAATCACGAAGGCTTTGTTCCATGTCAGTGTCTTGTCCAAGTTGTGGTTTGTTGGCCAAACTCAAGATCACTTCTTGTCCATCGACATTGATTACGAAGCTTTCCATGGTCAATGGGTCGCGCTTAACTGGGATCACTAAGTTTGTTGTGGCCAAAGCCAAGGCTTAGTTGATTCAGAGGAAAAAGGTTAGGTAATACATTGGATGTATTGGCATATATAAGATATATGTTTCGGACTTAGATGTCCCCCTACCGGATCTAGGAATTGGATTGGATCCAATCGATCTAAGAGATATACCTAGTTAATTATCATACAATTTTTTTGCCAAAGTCAAGATTGTGTGATATTTAACGGGATCCTAGCCCACTAGGAAACGCGGTTTCCCGAGTACTCGACAGAGGGTTAGAGGCTCGCCAAAAAATAGTGGGAGGCAAGAATTGAATTTGCAATACTCGTTCAATTACTTGCCATACGCACTCAAACAAATATCAATTCGTCAAATAAATTAAATGTTAGTTGGACTAATATTTAAATTGTTGTTTTAATAAATAGTTGGACTATATATTCAAACTATTCATTTATAATGATTTATAATTGGATTATAGCAATCAATATAATTGATTTTAATCTATTAAATTATAGTTGATTAAATAGTTGGACTATTGTAATCATTATAATAAATAGTACCTAAATCGTTAATTAAATAGTTGGACTATTAAAATCAATATAAAATTGAAAGATTGACGTTTAATACATAATCTTAGGGAAAATGTATTTAAATGGTTTAATTTTCAAAAATGGGAATAAAATTTCAGGATGGTCCTGGAAAATAATGAGTTACTTTATTTGATAAAATAACATATATGCCTAAGCCTGGAGTTGAGCAAATAAATGAAACATGATATTTGGAATATTCATGTAATGACAACTTTAGTGCTTAATCCATTATACTTGTCATATAGACTCCTTAATTTCTTTATCAGAACTAAGGATTAGATTCTTAAAGTATGATATTGGAATTGAAGGATCTTCATAAATCTATACTTAGATTTTAGAAGTAAATATTGCAATAATAAACTCTTGGAGAATTAATGACTATTCTCAAGGAGACAAAGTCAAAGTTTGCAATAAGGCAAGTAGCGCAAGGCACACCTTACTTCGATATTCCATAATGCCAAGGCTTGGCCAAAGGCTTCTGGAGTGTGGAAAAGGGCAAAGGCAAAATCATTATAATCTTCTAGGAAGATAAAAGGACATATCCCAAGAAGGGATTGAAGACGAGCAAGGCTCTGACTTCAAATATGTTTGTCATAAATATGTTCATTACTAGTATTAAAATTAGATTTTAGATACTAAGTGTGATACATAATATATGTATTGATGTTCAGAATCTGTTTTGAACAGGATACTGACTTTAATAGAGATTTATCTGCGAATTGAAAACGGGACGAAAGTCGCTGTTTTAACCGTAGATACCTAAGTTTAGGAACTACCCTTTGGGTATGTACGTAAATTAGGAAACTGTTATAATGTAACTAGTTTGACTAGAAATATTATCTCTATATCAGTGTATAATCCGTTGCGGATATACCTTTATATTCTAGAACACTAAAGTGTTTTATTATATAAAGATGATATTGAGATAAACACATTAGATGTGAACAACAGAATTTATATTTAGAATATAAATAAATCTCACATATATAACATGATAAACAAATAGCTCAGACTGATTTGATCAGATGAAATTTAATTGTGGCATTGTTGTCTGGGACACAACTAACAAGACTCGTATATCCACACTTTCGAAGAGTGGGTACTAGGACTTATTTGATTCCAATCAAATAAAGTCTACGAATCTAGTTTATTGGGCAAAGTGTCTAACACACTATTTACTTGGTAAAAGTGCAAATGCCACCGATCTATTAGCCCTCGTTCATGGTGAAGCAAGTGGGCCCATGTCTAGCTAGGCTAGAGGTGGATATGAATATTTCGTGACCTATACGAATGTGGCATCACGTTATGGTTATGTGTTTCTTTTGAAGAACACAAATCAGAAACTCTTATAGTTTCGACATGAAATAGACAAATAGATCAGCTAAAGTATTAAACCGTCACGGTAAGACCGTAATGGAAAATACTTAAGCAATAAGTTTCTAAAATACTTGAAAGAATATAGTATTTTTTTCAAATGAGGACTCCTCCCGGAACACGTCAATTTGACGGTGTGTCCGAACGGATAAATCGAATTTTGTTGGACATGATAAGGTTAATCATGAGTCGCTCTGAGCTACCATTTCCTTCAACGGATAAGCATTAACAGTGCAGAACTTATTTTGAATAAAGTTCCATTATAATCTGTTTGACATATTTCATATTAGATATGAACATGAAAGAAATCAGGTTTCACATTCCTGATAATTTGGGTATGCTAGGCATATGTTTGGATGATACCAAACTAAAACCCAAATTGGATAAGTGCCGATTGCAGGTTATGCTAGGGATACCATAAGTATTATACTTATACATCTCACCAGAGAACAATTAGATTGTTGCTCACCATGCGGTTTTCCTAAGAGGAATACCGATATGCAGTGGTAAGTGGGAGGATAGTTTAATTCGATGAAAATCGGAGTAATACTGTTCAAGGCACCGAATCCTAATGGAACACAAATAATTCATCAAGGATGAAACTATAACATTAATCTTCGAATACACAAGAACCACGTAAGTCGGATAGAGTCAGAAAACAACCTGAGGTATGGGTTTCTGATCTCACCTCGTAAAGATGTCAATCTTTTGAGGTATACCAACTGACAACGTATGAGGAAGTGATACAAGGTATCGACTCTCTATTATGACAAAGTGTCATGAGTCCGAAATGGATTCCATGTATATCAACAAGATTAGAGACTAGTTGATGTACCGCAAGGCATTGTGCCTATTGGTACTTATAAGTCTTCAAGGAAGACGTACATGGAAGGCAACATACCAACGTATAAAGCTAGGCTTTTAGCGGAAATGTATCGTTATCAACATTATGTTGATTAAGATTCAACCTTTTAACTGTTTCCATGGTAAATCCATTTTGGATAATACTTGCTAATGCTGTATGTTTCATTTATTGAAATATGTCAGCTTTACGAAAAATCGCTTTCCTGAAAAAGAAACCTTTCGGAGGATGTTTACAACATCCTATCGGTTTTGTCGTACCAAAACTAGCAAGCAAGGTTTGCGGGTTATTCGATCCATGTTTGGATTGAAGCAAGCATGGGTTCTAGTAATTATCGTTTTGATGTAATCATAATGGTTTATGATTTAATTCAAAACGAAATGATTCTTGTGTATATAAGAGGGTTAGTGGGAGCGCACTGACAGTGGTTGTCCTATAAAATAATGATAATACGTCATTTCTTGGAAATGATATTCCCATAAAATAACTATCGGCGAAATCTTGGCTTTTGAAAACTCTCCGTGGAATCGTACATTGAAAAATGTACGCTACCTGGTGTCTCATACGCTTTGAGCATATGGAGTCACAATCAGGCCAATCCAAGTGATAGTCACTGGATCGATGTTAAGAACATCCGTTAGTATCTTAGAGAACTAAAGATGCTATCTTAATCCGTGGAGAATGAGAACTTGAAGTGATTGGGATCACTGTAGCAAGTTTCCTAAACCGATGCAATGACTATAAGTCGCTAACGGTACTACAAAGTTTCAATAACGGTACAGTGAGCTGGAAATCTTCCAGTTACCGTATAAACAACAAATGCGGGTAATTGCTGCAGCTGAGGCGGTAATAGAAGCCTTCTGGGTCGATAAAATAATCTAATTAGATTAGATATAATTATGTTAGCAGCTAAGCTAGGCTTGAGCACAAGCTAAAGAATTAATGGTCTCATCAACGATCCAGATACATACTTCGATATTCATCTGATTCGTTCGGATCATACATCGTGGCGATGTGATGATCGAATAAATCGCATCAGACGATAATCATGAAAATCCACTAACGAAAGCATTTCTCAGCAGTTTGTGCCAACCATACATAGTTCGGGTGTAAGACACTCGAGGGACTGGCTATAGGCCAAGTGGGAGATTGTTGGACAATTATGACCCATAGCGTCACTATTTGTACAGATCATTATGTTGTTGTACAAATTAACTATGTGACAAAGGTGATTGCACTCTTATCATTTGTGATTAGATCACCTAGATGTATAAATGATTAGAGGTCCCTATGATTTGTTCCTGGACAGAGAATGATATGAGACAGTATCAGTCCACGAAGGATAAATCATTAAATATCCATAGTCAGAGTATTATCGAGATTGGACATCGATAAATACGTAAAAGACTAGTATTACACTTGTGTGCGTTGTGAGGGCACAACGACATAGTTCTCATATATTTGGGTATATGATACTCATGCAAGTGTAATAGGAGGTTGTGTTTTACCGATGGTACGGGAAACAGCTTCGCTCTGGATAGACCCCCTCAGAATTCCATTGGTAGTATGACTATGTGTATATGGAAGTCCGAAATCAGGGTAGGTGTATTTGGTCTTAACCTGAGACTTCCACCGCTAATACTTGCGACAATCAATATATTTTGGTTGCGGTCCTCCAGGGCTTTAACAGGTTCTGTGTACGCCAATGCTGGGTATATTGAGAATCGTAGTGTGTTGGGTGTGATGTCAAGACGGAAGTGTCACTCCAGTCATATGGAGATGATGGTCACGTAGGATACATGACTGGTTCTCTTAAATGCTACAATTATCGGGATATTATGACTAGGTCATGTATATCCGATTATAGAGACTAGTCACCAGACATCCGACATGTGCTTCGTACGGGGCAGACACAATTCCAGCCCTAGGCCTAGCACGTGATCATCTGATACTGGACAGAAATACGAAATACTACGTATACTACACCTGATACAGATCATTTATTCCTGTAAGGATATTTCCGGAGAATTGGGTAGGCATGACGATTTGCTAGAAGCCAACCTTGTCTTGTAAATCGGTATAAACATAGTACGAGGTACTTACGTGTTCAGATAGTCCGACGACCCGATTTACTGCCAACATATCTGGGGATCTCTTGGGTCGCTTCCCGAAGATTCACCGATGACGTATGACTCGCACTTTAATTAATCTGGGATTAATTTAATGAGAGAGAGAAAATTAATATGGGATTAATTGCAGAGATATTTTATCTGGGATAAAATATCAATTTAAAGAGAGAGAAAGATTAATTTGGAATTAATCGATAAAATAATGTATTTGATATATTACGCGAAATTGGATTTCGACGCGGAATTAAAATTAGATTTTAATTCGGGCGAACGAGTTAATTTAGAATTAATTCGTTTGCGACGTGAATAGTGATTTCACTAGACATAATCATTTAATTACTTCGTAACAGAAAATTCATTAATTTGGAATTAGCAAACCCGAGCTCGGGATTGTTTGCGAGCGCTTTTTCATTTCGAATTCGAGTGCGGTACGCAAGTCAAATCAAGCATCAAATCATTAGTCACATCAAGCGTCAAATCACATGTCATTTTGAGTGATGTGACAATTGATTGATTGATTGATGTGAGTTAATGTGAAATGATGGAAAGGCATTTAATGCTTGAATTTTAATGAATTGAAAAATGGTAAATTTTAATTAATTTTGGAAATTAATAAAACCTATTACACTTTTCATTTCCCTCATCTCTCTCCGTGCTCACGAAATTGGAGCCTTTTTTATTCTTCATCTCTCTCGGCCAACAGGCCTTTCTCTTCTCTGTTTTGGGTTAGACCGAAATACATGGAGAAGCTATGGATTTTTATAGCAAAAATCCTAAGTGCTAGCACACCATTTGGGACATCCTAAGGTGATAGGGAACTCACTACATGAGCTAGGAATCACCATTGTTGAAGCTTGGAGCTTGGAGCTTTCATGGAGGACACCCAAAAAACCGAAAATGAAGATCAAATATTCAGCCACTGCCGTGACTTGGAGAGGGCAGAAAGTTGAAGTGTTCTTCGTTGCATCCAATCCATTCGATGTGAGTATGATTCCGCCATTCTCCTTTGTTGTATTCACTCGTTTTATGCTTTATAAATGATCCTTGGGACTTGATTGAAACCCAACATCTAATACATAATTCATAACTTAAGAGAAATTCAAACTTACCTAGCAAACTTGATGCAAAGATCCAATCTCATTCTCTTTGTTGAAATGATGGGGGAACTTCCAAAGTGTTGCAAGCTTGACTTCAAGATCCAACCTTGATTCCAATGTTAGCAAGCTTCACTCCAAGATTCAATCTTGATTTCTCCTAGATGAAATGTTATATAGACCGCACAAGCTTCTCTAAACACTTTTCTAACTTAGGCTAATTTCTCCAAGAATTGCTTGTACTTAGCTTTCTCAAGCTTTAGGTTTGCTTAATTAAAACCTTCATAAAGCTTGCTATTTATAGAAAAACTTAGGTATTTTTTCATTAATAAAAGTTGTAATCAACTTTTATTGGACTTAATACAATTTGTCCAAATATGTATAATTAGGTATGACTAATCTCCACTGTCTACCACTTTGATTTAATCCAATTAAATCAAAACAAAGATTAGGAAATTGATTAGTTAAACATTTAGTACTTTGATTTAATCTAATTAAATCGAGCCAAAACCACCTATTATTAAATACTTATAATTACCATAATATCCTCAAATGGTAGAGATAATTATGATTTTATAATTAAGCCCTTGTGTAATTATTAAATTAATCCAATTAGGTCAAAGTAAATGATCAATATTATCCAATAATACTTGATTATCTTGGTTGATAATTATAATATCGAATATTATCTTTTATCAAAACTAATCGGCTACCCAAGTGCTCAACGAGTACACTTCATATTGGGACTTTCTAAGTTCAGACACGTTTGTCATATAAGCCTAGCTAATATGTACGCTATTCGGTCACCTCCGAATTCGCGAAGGACACGAATGAACTTTTTGAACTATACAAGTCGAGGTCATCACATATGTTTAACAATCCCTCCGTCGTAGGTTATCCGAGTTGTGCTTAGGAAACATAAAATACACCGTCAAGTTTTCGAGGCGCACATCTCATATCGACATATCCACGATTCTTCATAACTGATACGATTCACCATAGGTGATCAAATTTTCCCAAAGCTTAAACCCTTTATAGTACACATACGGGCCGACGGATCCTATCTTGCTTCGCACTTGATTATTGAGTGCATCGATCCACACCCAATGATGAAAGGTTTCTGACAAACATGTCATTAAAGTGTGGAAAATCTCACACAAAATCAATGATATCTTATAGTCAAAGGGTCACATATGCTACTCGACTCGAGGAGATTCCTATTGACGGTGGTGTGTACTTCCAACTATTAGGAATAACATGTGAGTCATTCAGTATTCAGTCCAACTAATACCTACATGTCTATACGAGCTTCCAAAGCTCATGGTACATCAGGTTAAACCATTGGAACTCTAGTTCCAATATACGACATATGCTAGCCTTCTAGGTTATAGGAATGTATTCCAAAACCAACGACTAAGAATATTTACTTTAAGAATAGTTTATAATAGTAATATTATCTCATTATCAGACCATATAGTATCCAGTATTACTACAAGACTATTCTATGGTTGATGTCATTTTTAACATATCTATACATCAATCTAATACGCATAATGATAATACCATTAATAAAGTATGAAATGAAAATGTAGTTATTTTATTAATAAATAATAAAATATACAATATATTATTCGAATTGGCACTCCAAGCACCAACTCCAACAAACTTCCACTTGCTTAGTGCCAATCTGGATGGTACCTCAGTCTCATCTCCTCCATATGTTTATCGAATAACTTAGGAGGTAAGTCATTTATAAGCGGGTCTGATATGTTGTCTAGTCATTGAACCTTCAAGACCACTATGTCTTTTCGTTCAATTATCTCTCTAATTACGCGGTATTTTCTTTCCACGTGTTTAAACTTAGAATGCCCCATTGGCTCCTTAGCATGCACAATGGCTCCGCTATTATCATAGTATAATGGGATCGAATCCATAATACTAGGCACAATGCTAAGTTATGTGATAAAATTTCAAATCCATACAGCTTCTTTAATAGCTTCTGAAGCCGCTATAAATTCCGCCTCAGTGGTGGAATCAACTGTTTAGCCTTCCTTTGAACATCGCCAACTAATCGCACCACCATTAAGGGTAAATATGTAACCTGATGTAGATTTCCTATCATCTGGATCTCTCTGGAAGTCGGAGTTTGTATAACCTTTAACTTGTAGCTCATTGTCTTTATAATCAGAAACTTGTCCTTAATACCCTTAAAATATTTCAAGATATATTTCACGACTATCCAATGATCATTACCTGGATCCAATTAATATCAGCTAGTAACACTAACGCTGAAACTAATGTCAAGTCTAGTACATAGCATTGCATACATTATGCTTCCAATGCAAAAAATATATGGCAAGTTAGAAATTCTAACTCTCTCTTCCCCATTTTGAGGTGCCATTTTTTTCGGAAGATGTATGCCATATTCGGAAAGGTACATTTGTTGTCCTACAGTTGGTAAAACCGTACCTTTCTAACATCTTATCTACGTACGTCGATTGCGCAAATCCTGTAAGTTTCCTAACTCTATCCTTGTAGAGCCTTATACCTATATAGGAAGCTTCACCCATATCTTTCATGGAGAAGTTATTGCAAAGGTAGACTTTCACACTTTGCATTAATCCTATATCATTTCCTATGATAAGTATGTCATCTACATACAAGACTAGGAAAATTGTCATGCTCACACTCACTTTCTTATAAACACATGGTTCTTCCTCATTCTTGATGAATCTGGATAATCCAATTATCTCATCAAAACGATGATTCCATCTTAGAGATGCCTGTATAAGTTCATAAATAGACTTTTGGAGCTTACAAACCAAGTTTGAAGTCTCACTGGATACGAAACCCTCTGGTTGTTCCATATAGATATCATCTTCAAGGAATTCATTTAGGAAAATGGTTTTCACATCCATCTGCCATATTTCATAGTCGTGATATGAAGCAATGGCTAAAATGATCCTAATGGATTTTAGCATGGCTACTGGTGAAAAAGTTTTCTCATAGTCAATCCCAGGACATTTAGTGTAATATTTCTCTACCAGTCGGGTCTTAAAGGTTTTCACATTTCCATCGGGACCTCACTGCCTTTTGTAAACCCATTTCCAACCAACATGTTTAACTCATTCAGGAAGTTCAAATACTTGATTGTCATGCATTGAATGCATTTCAAATTTCATGGCTTCATGCCATTTTCCCGAATCGATATCCAATATTGCTTCTTTATACGTAGTCGGATCTGTTTCCTACAAGAGGAGAACATCAAGGCTCGTATCAGATGTTAAAAATAATCTTTTAGAAGGCTTTGATATTATATTCGATCTACATAGAACTTATGTTATAGATCTTTCTCCTATTTGGACCTATGGTTCCATCTCAGGTTTCTTACTGTTGTGATCAAACTCATCAAGTTTAATCTTTCTACAACTCCCACTATTTCTCAAAAATTCATTTTCAAGAAAAGTGGAAAAGCGAACAACAAATACATTTTATTGCTCAGAATCATAGAATTGATATCCCAAAGAGTTTTCAGGATATCCAACGAACTTATATTTATACCCTTGGGTGCTAGTTTATCCCGCTGCGTAATTCTAACGTCTGCAGGACAACCCCAAATCTTTAAATATCTAAGACTTGGATTTCTACCGAACCATATCTGATAAGGGATTGTAGAAACAGTTTTTGATGGAACATATTAAGTATGTGGGCAGCAATTAGTAAATCATAACCCCAAATGTAATAAGGAAGATCTGTATAGCTTATCATGGTTCGCACCATATCTAATAAAGTACGATTTCTACGCTGAGACACTTCATTGTGTTGGGGTGTTCCTGGTGGGCTATATTGGGCGAGAAGTCCATTCTCCCTTAAATAATTTTTGAATTCTTCACTCATGTATTCACTGCATCAATCTGATCTAAGACACTTAATGAATTTATTGGTTTGTTTTGCTACTTCGTTTCGGAATATTTTAAACTTGTCAAATGTTTCCGACTTATGTTTCATCAGATAGACATATCCATATCTAGACTTATCATCCGTGAAAGTCACGAAGTATGTTGAATCATCATGAACGGCATGATTTAATGGACCACACACATCGCTGTGTATTATCTCCAATAAATCTCCAGCACGGTGTCCAACACCTAGAAATGGGGCCTTTGTCATCTTTCCATGGATAAGGATCTAAGGTAAGATTTTCAATCAAATCATTCTTTACCAATTTGGATAGATCTCTAACACCTATATGGCCCAATCTGATATGTCATAATTCAGTATTATTCAATTCAGATTTTGTACTTGTATTTTCCTCTACATTAAAGATATATCTATATGTTTCTAAAACAAAGTGACCATTAGATAAAGAACATTCACATTTCAATAAATTTTCTTTATCATATAAACATAAAGTTCCATCTTTAATGTTTATTTTATATCCATATTTATCTAATGTTGGCAGTGATATTATTTATCTGATAAGCGAGGGTACATAATAAAAGTCATGTAAATATAATTTACATCCATTTGGGTGATCTAGAACAACTGTTCATATGGCCTTGACATCCAATGTCTTATCATTGCCAACTCTAAATTGGATCTCCCATTTATTCAGCCTTCTTCTTACCCTCATTACCTGCAGAGATTTGCAAATATGAGTAGGACTGCCAATGTCTAACACCCATCCAATATTTGCATCTAAGGCTAATGAGATGTCAATAATTGAAAAAATACAAAGCATATCTGAGGGTCTTGCTTTTCCTATCAGCTCTGGACAGTCATTCTTCCAATGTCGAGACTTCTTGCAATGTAGATATTGATTGGAGTTTTTCTTTGATATCTTCTTCTTCCCCATTTTGATTTTCTTTGATTTTCTTTGACTTATTAGAAGTCTTTGAAGAGCCAGCTCCATCATGGAGGTACAAAGTGGGGTTTCCTTTCCTCAAATCATGTTTCATCGTGCATAATATGTTATGAAGTTCTTTATAGCTAACTTGCATCGAATGCATATGGAAGTTTAATGCAAAGCTAGCGTAAGTACTAGGCAACGAAGATATAATCAAATTACGGCCCAGCCTGTTCATCAATCACAATGCCTTGTCATTCCAGGTATCAAATATGGTCAATCATGTTCAAAACATGAATGTTGACAGCTTCTTTAACTTTGAGTTCAACACGGAACAATTCCTTAGACCTTCGATAAAGTTTGATCTCTTGATTTTCCTCGAACAACTCATTGGGTGTTCGCATGATGCTCCAAACATCTCGTACTTCAATGTACTGTCTCAGCAAATCTGGGACCATCGATCCCAAAATATAGGATTTCACCTTAAGGTTATTATCCTTCTATCTATTAAAAGTTTCTCGCTCTTCAAGAGTGGAGTCATGATCGATTTCAACAGGCAGTGGATTGACAGTGACATAAGTTAACTTTTCAAACTCCAAGACAAGGCATATGTTCATTTCCTATTCGAAATAGTTCTCGGCTCCTTTTAGTTTATTGGTAGCCAAAAGTCTCATCAATGAATTAGCGGCAACCATCTACAACACAATATTTTAAATAGTAGTAGAACAATTTTCATTTCAAAATAATAACACTAATTGATTATGAAATTTTAAATCTATTAGTGTCCTCCCACTACTTTATATAATTATGTAATCTCCCTTAACGGAAAATAGAAATTTGACTATCAAAATTCTATAGCGGGAAGTGGATCCCATGACATTTACTCCAGCCTCACAATATCGAGGTATTGGCCTTTATAAACTCATTACGTAGACCCCCAAGGTCAAACACATTCATGTGACTCCTAGTTTGGTCCTGAACTATTTCTTATCCTCACACTATCGACGGTCTTGGATTAAGATGTATTCCAGGTGTATATTTGTCAATGTGCACTAATGAGCTTCATATATACACCTTCACAATAATGGCGGTATTGGGTGACTACGTTAACTCATCACGCTACATCTAATGTTTTACCGGAGTGACATAACTTCTGAGCACTTATACCCTCACAATAATGATGGTCTTGGATATAAGTATAAGAACTCATTCATCTCCGTATTGACAAGATTGACCATCCAATAATGCTCCAATATTACTAATACTATACTTAAATAAAGTAATCACATAACCACAGGAGATTTATGACAATCAAGTCATTAATTTAATTAGGTCAAAATTTTAATTTAAAACATGCAATTGACCGCTGCTTACACACGCGTATAACGCAAGCGCACGTATCGTTGAAGTAGTATAAAAAGTATCGATCCCACGAGGACTTAATACCTAATCTATTAATTTTATGAGGTCAAATGATTTCTAGTATCTAACAGGTTGATTGATTGATTTGAAATGATGAAGGTTTTGAATTTAAAAACAAGTAAATAAATTGCTCAAATGTAGGTTTAAGAAAATTCAATATTAAAAACTATCTAGGGTGGGATTTCCTCCAATATCATTTTAAAGATGAAGTGGTTATTTTATGTTTGTGTAATAAATCGTTTACTAACTGGAAACACTAAATTATGCAAAAGCCTATGTCGATGGTCAAACGCAAATACCCAGTTTAACCCAATTGAACCATATGTCTATGTCAACCAAATTATATGGATTCATTAAGTTTGAGTTCCAATTATGGCTACCCTCGCCCGACAGGTATATGTCTATCATGTAAGGAAATCTATTAAAGGGTTATCTATCCTCAAGGAAGATCGTGGGCTATTAAGTCTAAGGCTGAAACCTAAAATTCCTTTGTCAAGTTTATTTTAGATTTACCACATCAATCTTATTTGTGGCCAATTAACAGACGCATTAAGCTTAAGACTTAATAAGTAAACCTTTAAATTACCCAAACTATAATTTAACCTCTTATAAACCGGTGATATTGGATTTCATCACAACCCCAGATAACTGGCTTCGTTACGACACATATTTACGAGTAGTAAAAAAAACTTAAATAAAATAAAAGACATAAAGTAAAATACTGAAAATTAAATACTGAAAATTAAATGCTGAAAAGTAAATGCTGAAAGTAAATGCTGAAATTAAATACTGAAAATTAAATGGTGAAAAGTAAATGCTGAAAGTAAATTACTGAAAAGTAAATTGCTAAAAAGTAAATTGCTAAAAGTAAATTGCTGTAAAGTAAATTGCTAAAAGTAAATTGCTGTAAAGTAAATAAAGTAAAATTACAATAAAAGAAAATGCTGAGGTAAAAATATCCATTTTTATTACTTCTATTTTAGATATCTCCCTTAATATAATATATTAACTTTGCATGATAATTACCAACCAGCCATTTAGGCGGTATCCAGATTAAGTCAAATTAATAATTAATTACCAACCGACCAATCAGGCGGTATCCAGTTTAGTCAGGTTAAAACCAATTTAAATAATTACCAACCGACCAATATGGCGGTATCCTCGTTAAATCAGGTTTTAACTAGTTTATATATTATAATTAAGGGAAATTAATCTAAATATTAGTAATAAAAGTTTTACCTTTTACCCCAGCAAAGGGGAGTTACCTCCTCATTACTGAAAAGTAAAAACTGAAAATTAAAGAAAGAAAAGTATTGTGCGTAAAAGTAAATTGCGGAAAGTAAAAACTGAAAAGTAAAGAAAAGAAAGTGCGAAAGCGGAAATTAATTACTGAAAGCTGTAAAAAACAAACAAGATACAATCTTCTTAGTATTCTTAAGGAATTCTTTAGAAGAAAGTATGAATTTACAAATGAAATGGCTTGGTATTATAGGCAAAATTTTGCCTCCATCAAATCATCCACCAAATCAATTATTAATTGCTCCACTAATTACTCCACCAAATCCATTATTAATTGCTCCACTAATTCTTATCATGTTTGGTGGTGATTTGATAATTTTTATTATTTATTTATTTATTTATTTTTTGCTTTGAAAATGACTTTAATAATTACACACAACACACTTCTGATGGTTCATCAATTTCGGGCATGAAATCTTGAATTCGAAATTATTTTGTCTTTCAAAATTGTAGGTCTTTGATTCTTCGTTAATCTGGAACTTGAATCAGCTCAATCCGATATCGGAGAGTAAAATATTATGCCCAAAATACGACAGATGTGCAAAACTGGAATTTCCAAAAATGCACTTCGTTAAAATGCTCTTTCAAGTTTCCAATCTCCAAAATTAATATGTCAAGTCCAATTTTTACCCTTATTTGACCCACATTTCGTCCTAAATGATTTTATTGTGTCCCAATATATTTTATCTGCAAAATAAATTAAAACACATCAAAACGTTCATCAAAACCGAGAAACTAAACAAAATATTAAGTAAAACGCATCAAAGAAAAACAAAAGTTAAGTAAAACAAACACAAATATTGATATATTTTCCGCTCATCACACCCCAAACCTAACATTTTGCTAGCTCGAGCAAAACAATAAAATAAAATACAAGAAACAATTAAAATTAAACTAAGCCACTTTCGTAGGGATCACGGTTGCATTTAACATATGCAACAAGCCTTTAAACCCTAGGTGTCCCTAGTGGACGAGTTATAGTCTCGTGAGGGCTTACAACAACGATACCCACAAACGTTTTACAAAAGTAAAAAGATAATAAAACTAATGCACACAAAAGCAAAAAGACAAGAGAAAAGAGAATAAAGAATTTAGTGACTAATCAGGTGAAACTTCTACTCCAAGTCAATAGTTGTTTTGTTTCATTCTAAATTACCGAATAAGTAAATTCTCTGATTATTTTTACCATTCTCCATATACAC
Source organism: Zanthoxylum bungeanum (assembly GCA_019454045.1). Lineage (NCBI taxonomy): Eukaryota > Viridiplantae > Streptophyta > Magnoliopsida > Sapindales > Rutaceae > Zanthoxylum > Zanthoxylum bungeanum. The sequence continues at coordinate 72,493 of SKCR01033781.1, forward strand.
AGTCGACAAAATATTAATCAACTCATTTTTTCCCACAATAGTCACAAGTGTAGTTGATAAGAGAGTAATATTTTTGTCCTAAAGTTTTATCAGAATTCACATCTTTTTGCAGCAATGGAATAATTTTTCTGATTTTTTTTTATTTATATACAATATCTTCCATCTATGTAGCGAGTGTTGGGTCGGTGGCTCCCAAACTAGTTGGCTTTAGGGCACCAGGTGTTAAGACACCCATACAGACTTAATTACTCAGACTTCAGATATATATTTTTTGCAACATCTTTGATCCATGTAGCGAGCTTTGGGCCAGTGACTCCCAAACCAGTTGGCTTTAGGGCACTAGGTGTTAAAACACCCTTACAGACTTAATAACTCGGATCTCAAATATTTTTTTTTTACTCCATCACTTTTGAGATGCTTTCTCCAATTAAAATAGAGCACTAAATATTATAAACTTTTCAATTATAACTCATGTCTGTATGTTACTATGTATGTTGATAATATCTGCTAACTGAGCATATGAAGATTCTTTTTAGTCAGTATTATGGATAATTCACAAATTAAATAATTCAAAAGGAAATAAACAAAAATTAACTTGTTCCGAATTAGGTTTGAGATACGTCTCAGGAGTGAAAACTCCTTACTCAACTATCTCTTACCAATTTCACCTTTTTAGTCAAAATAAAAACACAAAAACGCAAAATATTTTGTAATTTTGAAAATTTTTCAATTTTTTTTTTTGTATTTTCGAAAAATTTTGGACTAAAAATAAAAACAACACACAAACTAAAAACAAGGTATTGATCAACTAATTCTCTCCCCCAAACCTAAATGAGACATTGTCCTCAATGTCTTAAACATTAGAAGAAGAGTGTAGAAGATAGTACCTGGTTAGCTGAAATTCTACAGGAAATTAAAGGTTAAGATCTAGATTAATCCGACGCCTCTTACCACGATCGTCCTCAGACCAATTTATCTTCGAAAGGATAGGGTCAATTTGTGGTTCATAGGCTAAGATTTGGTTAATTAGATCCGGAGCAGTTCTGGCAGTGAAGATGAGTTCTTTTAAAGGTTTTGACACGAACCCATTTCTTCGGGCATCATCAAGAAACACACAAAGAAAATCATAAAATCCATCAACGTTAAACAGCCCAATTGGTTTCTGGAGTTCGCCCAAGATAGCACTATAAAAATTTCCTCCAATGTACCCAAGCCACCTGGACAAGTAATAAAAGCATCAGCACGGTTAATCATTTCTATCAGTCGTTCAGACATACCTGGCACAATCAGTTCCTCTCTGTTTGATGGTTCAATAAGATTTGCTTCTGCCAAGGGTTTTGGGATGATTCCCAAAACGTGACTGCATTCTTCCTGTACGGATTTTGAAATGATCCCCATAAGTCCAAGATTGCCTCCGCCATATACTAAGTGCATATTCTTTGCAGCTAAGACTCGACCCAATTCTTGTGCTACTTCTACGTATTGTGGTTTAGTACCAACACTACTACAGCAAAACACACAGATGTTTTCAACTCGTCTTCTTGAAGTGGCTTCCATGTTTTACTCTGGATGTCTTCAATGATGAGTTGAATTTATAATACCTGAAAAGGGTGAGTAAAAATAGCACAAGTATATTCCAAAGGACGATTAGTAGAAAAATAGTAAAATAAATCGTGATAGTCAAAAAGGTCTGGATCCTGTCGGAGAAAATAAAAGAAAACAACAAAATAATTTACAATTATTAGGAAAAGACAAAGAGATATAATATGTACAAGAAAAGTAGCGGCTTGATTGACGTCTATGCGTTAGGGACAAGCTTCTCATCCAATTTTCTTATAAACTGGCAGACAGGGTCTTTTTGAGTCAGATTCCCAAGACTTAATTGTTGTCTTTCTTTTTGGAATTGTGTATGTAATTTGCGAATGGCTATGTGAACATATCCATTGGGATGCGTCTCAAGAGTTGAAGATATATCATCTAAAGACTCCTTACTCAAGCCATCCCTAATGAATTTAATTTTGTCTTCGCGATTATCAGACACCATTCCTAAAGAACGACAACGAGTATTGCAATTCCAGCGTGCACATTTGTAACAAACACCCATTTGTTTAGCTCTACGTTTCTTTGCATAGGTGCTTCTTCCAAAACCAGGTAGATGTGAAATGAAAGAGTCAGAAGACTCACCTGCCAATCGGACTCGTGCTTCAATTACCCAACGAATGTCATTAGGAACACCATGGATTGTTAGTAGTCTCATCCGTTCCAAGCGAGCTTTGTAGACTTTCATCAGAGATTTTTGAGGGAGAGAAGGAAATTGCTTGTGAAGATTTGCGAGAACTTCTTCCATCCTGAAATGTCTTAATCTGCAAAAACTAAACACACCAAATTTAAATCACACCAAATCACAATATATATAAAAATTGCATGGGTTGCCTCCCTGCAAGCGCTAAGTTTAATCGTCGTCAGCTAGACGTGACTTCTCGAACATTAGGCTGGATCTGAAAGTGTGACACTTTCTTTTTGTCGCTCAAATGATTCTCCCCAGTAGTGCTTAACACGCTTGTTTTTAACCTTGAAAGTTTTGTTGGAGTCTGGATCATGTATCTCAACGGCTCTGTCTGGTAAGACTTTGGTGATCACAAATGGACCTGACCACCGTGATTTTGGCTTCCATGGGAAGAATTTCACCCTTGATTTGTTTAACAGTACCTTCTGCCCTGGTTCCAGTTGTATGCGCACTAACTTCTCATCCTGTCTCTTCTTGGCCTTTTCTTTGTACAATTTGGCATCCTCAAAAGGCTGATTGTGAAATTCCTCCAATTCGTTGAGCTGGTGGAACTTTTTCTCTTTTGTTGCTTGTAGTGCAAGAATAGGCTTCTTCAGTACGCAGTGCACTTTATCTTCAGGCTCTACAGGCAATTGACATGTTTTAAGTTTGTCAGTAGAACTTTGCATTGCATTGGAGGTCTGGATGGTACTATTTATCACATCAAGTCTAAAACATTCCTCATTCTCGTCATTCGGGAAATTCATGGCTTTAAAAACATTGAATGTTACTTCTTGGTCATGTACCCTCATGGTTAATTCTCCTTTTTGTACATCAATAATGGTTCGACCTGTAGCCAAGAACGGTCTCCCGAGGATGATTGGCACGTCTGCGTCTTCCTCCATATCAAGGACAATAAAATCTGCTGGGAAAATGAATTTGTCAACCTTAACCAGCACATCCTCAACTACGCCTCTTGGAAATACGAGCGTTCTTTCAGCAAGTTGTAGAGAGACTGAAGTGGGCATTGTTTCTCCAATCTGCAGTTTCCTGAAAATAGAAAAAGGCATCAAGTTAACACTTGCACCTAAATCACATAAAGCCTTACCAAAGTCATGTTCTCCTATGGTGTAAGGAACAGTGAAACTGCCAGGATCTTTCAATTTTGGAGGAAGTTTCCTCTGAATAATAGCGTTGCATTCTTCTGATAATGCTATTGTCTCGTAATCTCCCAATCTCAGCTTTCCTGAAAAAAATGTCTTTCATGAATTTGGCATAGCTGGGCATTTGTTCCAACGCTTCTGCAAATGGAATGTTGATATGCAGCTTTCTGAACACCTCCAGGAAACAAGCAAACTGTTTGTCCAGTTTATTTTTCTGAAGACGCTGAGGAAAAAGTGGAGGTGGAGTGATCTGTTCTTTTTCCTTTGCTTCTTTTTCCTTCATCTGTTGCTTTGTTTCTTTTGGAATATCTTCAATTGTTGCCTTGATTCCAATATCTTTGTTGATTTCAGTACCGTTTTTTAACATGATGGCATGACATTGCTCATTTCCCATGTTCTTTGGATTTGGTTCTATGTTGCTGGGAAGATTACCTGGCGGTCTGTAACTTTGAGCATTGGCCAGTTGTCCGATTTGATTCTCCAGTGCTTTGATAGAGGCTGAATGGATTTGATTCAATGCTACTTGATTTTGAACCATAGCTGCTAAAGCATCGTATTTTGCTTCTTGCTTCTTCAATTGGGCCAGCACTTCTATTATTCCTGGTTCTTTTTCATGCTACTGGCTTTTATTCTGTTGCTGGAATCCAAGTGGTGGATAGTTCTATTGTTGAAATCCCGGTGGTGGATTGTTCTTTTGCCCTGAATTGTTGCTCCATGAAAAATTCGGATGATTCCTCCACCCTGGGTTGTAGGTGTTGGAATATGGATTATTCCCCTGTCTGTTGAAATTGTTGACATAATTCACCGTCTCTTCAAGTTGGTTTGGTTCTGGTGCTCCTCCATATGGTGAGCTTGTGGATCCACCATTAACTTTCATATTAAGAGTTTCCAGATTTTTGCAAATCACATCCAGCTTGGAATTCAGTGCTGTGTTGGCTCCAACTTCATAAATTCCTGCAATTCTTTGGATCATGCTCCTTTCTGTTGGCCATAAAGAATTGTTGTTGGCCATTTCTTCAATTAAGTCTCAGGCTTGATCTTCTCATTTTGCCATCAAATCTCCTCAAGCAGCAGCATCAATTGTGGTTCTCATTATTCCAGAAAGTCCATTGTAGAAGGTTTGGACTTGTAGCCACTTTGCTATCTCATGATGAGGACATTTCCGGAGTAAATCTTTGAATCTTTCCCAAGCTTTGCAAAGGGATTCTGAATCTTGTTGCACGAAGGATGTGATGTCATTCCTCAACTTTGCAGTTCTGGCTGGTGGAAAGTACTTTGCAAGGAATTTGGTGGCTAGAGTGTTCCAAGTTGTGATGGAACCTGCTGGTAGTGAATGTAGCCAAGCTTTAGCTCTGTCCTTCAAGGAGTATGGAAAAACACGCAGTCTCATTGCTTCCTCAGCTGCTCGGTTGTAATTGAAAGTACCGCAAACTTCCAGGAAGTTGCTGATGTGGGCATTAGGATCTTCAGTTGCATTTCCCCAAAACTGTACTGACTGCTGAATCATCTGGATGCATGTTTTGATGTCACCTGTATTTACTGGTAAGGGAGGAAGTACAATACAAGAAATGAGTCTGTCAACCACCGAAATGGTTCTGTCTAGAATGGGAATCGGTGGTGCAACGTTCAAAGGTTCAGGTTACATGTTAATGATTGCTTCTTGGCCTTCTCGCCTTTCCCTTCTCAACTGTCTGATGGTTCTTTCAATTTCTGGGTCAAGCGGTCGAAGTTCAAAGCTTCTGGTTCGTCTCATGTAGTTTCTGAGAACCTGAAACACAAGAAAACAAAAACAATAAGTAAAAAGAAATTAGATACAAGTAACGTATCTAACCCTAAAACTAATAGTGAAAGATAAATAAGTCCCCGGCAACAGCGCCAAAAACTTGACCGGTGCTTACACACGCGTATTGTTGGAGTTTCTACGGTCCCGAAGATCGATTAATATGCAATGAAACATGTATGAATACATAGAAGAAAGTTACAGAATACTTACATCGATCGGTTGAGCAACGCGACGAACACAAAAACTTCAAGCTCCCTCCTAGAGTGGCTCGGCAGTGAGCTGCTGGTGGTCTCGGTAGTCCACTGAGTTTGGGCTCCTCCATTCGGTCCAAGCTCCAAGCTTATGGGTGGTGATTCCAAGCTCACGTGTGCGGCTTCCCTATCACCTTCGCGTGACTCCGAATGTGTGCTAGCACTTGGCAATTTTTGCCACAAAAATTGCCCTATTTATCCTTGCCATTCACTGCAAAACAGTGAAGAAAGAAGAGCAGCCCACTTTGGGCGTGAGATGAAAAGAAGAAAGAGAAGAGAGAGTTGTTTGAGTTGGTTGGTGGAAAAGTGTATCTAATACACAAATTTTGAAAGTCAAATATCATTAATTAAAATAATGTTAAATGTATTTCAAGCCATCAAATGCTCTCCATCAACTCACATCAATCAATGAATAGTGACTGGTGTCAATCACTCAAAGTGAAAGACATCTATCACTTGATTGACGAATGATGTGACGCTAGATGCGACTAGCGATTTGACGCTTGATGTGACTTACGTGCCTCACTCGAATTCGAAATGCGAATGCGCTCGCAAACACTTCCGGGCTCGGGTTCGCTAATTCCAAATTAATGAATTTTCCGTTGCGACGCAATTAAATGATTATGCCTAGCGAAATCACTATTCACGTCGCTAACTAATTAATTCTAAATTAACTCGTTCGCCCGAATTAAAATCTAATTTCAATTCCGCGTCGAAATCCAATTTCGTATAATATATCGAATATATTATTTTATCGATTAATTCCAAATTAATCGTTATCTCTCTTTTTAATAATATTTTATCCCAGATAAAATATCTCCGCAATTAATCCCAGATTAATTTTTTCTCTCATCATTAATTAATCCCAGATTAATAAAGTGCGAGTCATACGTCATCGGTGAATCTTCGGGAAGCGACCCATGAGATCCCCGGATATGTTGGCAGTAAATTCGGTCGTCGGACTATCTGAACACGTAAGTACCTAGTACTACGTTTATATCGATTTACAAGACAAGGTTGGCTTCTAGCAAAGCGTCATGCCTACCCAATTCTCCAGAAACATGCTTACAGGAATAAGCGATCTATATCAGGCGTAGTATATGTAGTATTGCGTATTTCGACCCAGTATCTGATGTCACGTGCTAGGCCTGGGGCTGGAAATGTGTCTGCCCCGTACGAAGCACATATCGGATCTCTGGTAACTAGTCTCTATAATCGGATAAACATGACCTAGTCATTTTATCCCGATAACTGCAGCATATAAGATAACGAGTTATGTATCCTACGTGATCATCATCTCCACTATTACTGGAGTGATACTTCCATCTCGACATCACACCCAACACACTACGATTCTCAATATACCCAGCAGAGGCGTACATAGAATCTGTTAAACCCATGGACGACCTAAAACCAAAGCATATTGATTGTCGTAAGTATTAGCGGTGCAAGTCTCAGGTTAAGACCAAATACACCTACCCTGATTCGGACTTCCATAGACACATAGTAATACTACCAATGGAATTCCGAGGGGTCTATCCAGAGCGAAGCTGTTTTCCGTACCATCGGTAAAACACAACCTCCTACTACACTTGCATGAGTATCTTATACCCAAATATATGAGAACTATGCCGTTATGCCCTCACAACGCGCACAAGTGTAATACTAGTCTTTTGCGCATTATCGATGTCCAATCTCGATAATACTCTGACTAGGGATATTTAATGATTAATCCTTCGTGGATTGATATTGTCTCATATCATCTCAATCCAGGAACTAATCATAAGGACCTCCTATCATTTATATATCTTGGTGATCTAATCACAAATGATAAGAGAACAATCTCCTTTGTCACATAGTTAATTTGTACAACAACACCATGATCTATACAAATAGTGACGCTATGGGTCATAATTGTCCAACAATCTCCCACTTGGCCTATAGCCAGTCACTCGAGTGTCTTACACCTGAACTATGTACGGTTCGCTCAAATTACTGAGAAAAGACTTTCGTCAGCGGATTTGTATGATTATCATCTGATGCGATTTATTCGATCATCACATCGCCACGATGTATGATCCGAACGAATCGGATGAATATTCGAAGTATATATCTGGATCGTTGATGAGACCATTAATTCTTTAGCCTGCGCTGAAGCCTAGCTCAGCTGCTAACAGAACTATATCTAATCTAATTAGATTTATTATTAATCCAGAAGGCTTCCATTGCTGCCTCAGCTACAACAGTAACCTGCATTTTTTGTTTATTCGGTAACAGTATCTTGCTTGGAAGATTTCCAGCTCACTGTTCCGTTATTCAAACTGTATAATATTGTTTTGTTACGACTTATAGTCGTTTATATCGGTTAGGAAACTTGCAACGGTGATCCTAGTCACTTCAAGTTCTCCTTGTCCATATTATAAGACAGCATCATTAGATCTCTAAGATACTCAAGGATGTTCTTAACATCAATCCAATGACTATCACTTGGATTGGCCCGTTTGTGAATTCATATACTCAAAGCGTATGAGACACCAGGTCATGCACATTTTTCAATGTACGATATGTCGGAGAGTTTTAACAACTTTTAGATCTATCCCAGTAGATCTTTATTCCTAGAATAAAGGTTGTTTCTCCCAATAATTCTACGGAGAATTTTCTCGAAAGCCAAGCTTTCACCGATTGTATTTTGGGAATATCATTTCCAAGAAATGATATGTCATCATTATTTTATACAGGACATTCACTGTCAGTGCACTCCCACTAACCCTCTTATATACACAAGAATCATTTTCATTTTGAATTAAATCATATACCATTATGATTACATCAAAATGATAATTCCAAGAACGCAGTGCTTACTTCAATCCATCCATGGATCGAATAACCTGCAAACCTTATTTGCTAGTTTTGGTACGACAAAACCGTCAGGATGTTGTAAACATCCTCCAAAACGTTTCCGTTTAAGGAAAGCGATTTTCCCGTTCAGCTGTCATATTTCATAAATGAAACATGCAGCTTTAGCAAGCATTATCCAAATGGATTTACCGTGGCAACAGGTAAAAGGTTGAATCGTAATCAACACAATGTTGATAACGATACATTTTCGCTACAAGCCTAACTTAGTACGCTGGTATGTTGCCATCCATGTATGTCGTCCTTGAAGACTGATATAGTACCAATAGGCACAATGCCTTGCGGTACATCAACTAGTATCCAAACTTAGTTGATATACATGGAATCCATTTCGGATTCATGATACTTTGTCATAATAGAGTTTCGATACCTTGTATCACTTCCTCATAAGTAGTCAGTTCGTATTCCTCAATAAGATTGACATCTTTACGAGGTGAGATCAGAAATCCATACCCCAGGTTGTTTTCTGACTCTCTCCGACTTACGCGGTTCTTATGTATTCGAAGATTATTGATATAGTTTCATCCTTGATGAACTATTTGTTTTCCATTAAGAAATCGGTGCCTGGAATAGTATTACTCCGCTTTTCATCGAGTTTCACTATCCTCTCACTTACCACTGCATTTAGGTATTCCTCTTAGGAAGACCGCATGGTGAGCAACAATTAAATTGTTCTCGAGTGAGTTGTATAAGTACTATAGGATAACCTACAATTTGGCACTTATCATATTTTGGTTTTAGTTTGGTATCATCCAAACATATGCCTAGCATACCCAAATATTCAGGAATGAGAAACCCAGTTTCTTTTATGTTCATATCTAATATGAGATCTGTCAAACAGATTTTATGGAACCTTATTCAAAATAAGTTATGCACTGTTAAATGCTTATCCGTTAAAGGAAATGGTAGCTCAGAGCGACTCATGATTAACCTTATCATGTCCAACAAAACTCGATTTATCCGTTCGGACACACCGTCAAAATGACGTGTTCCGGGAGGAGTCTTCATTGAAAGAATACTATAGTCTTTCAAGTCTATGAGAAACTTATTGCTTAAGTATTTTCATCATGGTCTAACTGTGACAATATTATACCTTAGCCGATCTGTTTGTCTACTTCGTGTCGAAACTTTAAAAGTTTCTGATTTGTGTTTCAAAAGAAAACACATAACCATAACGCGATGCCACATCCGTATAGGTCACGAAATATTCATATCCACCTCTGGCTTAGCTAGACATGGGCCCACTTGCTTCACTATGAACTAGGGCTAACAGATCGATGACATTTACATTTTTACCAAGTAAATGCGTTTTAGGCAATTTGCCCAATAAACTAGATTCGTAGACTTTATTTGAATGGAATCAAATTAGTCCTAATACCCACTCTTCAAAAGTGTGGATATACGATTCTTGTTTTATTTGTGTCCCAGACAACAATGCCACATTTAAGTTTCTTCTGAACAAATCAGTTTAAGCTATTTGTATGTCATGTTATATGTTTGAGATTTATTTATATTCAAAATATAAATTCTGTTATTCACATCTAATGTGTTTATCTCAATATCATCTTTATATAATAAAACACTTTAGTGTTCTAGAATATAAAGGTTCACCCGCAGTGGGTTAAACACTGATATAGAGATAATGTTTCTAGTCAAACTAGTTACATTATAACAGTTTCCAAATTTAGGTACACACCCGAGGGTAGTTCCTAAATTTAGGTATCTACGGTTAAAACAACGACTTTCGTCCCGTTTCTATTCGCAGATTAATCTCAATTGAAGTCAGTATCCTGCTCAAAGCAGATTCTGAACATCAATGTATATTTATGTATCACACTAAGTATCTAAAATCCAACTTTAATACTAGTAGTAAACATATTTATGACAATCATATTTGAAGTTAGAGCCTTGCTCGTCTTCAATTCCTTCATGTCTGCCTTGTTCAAATGGCAGTCACGCTTCCGCGATCCCGTTTTCCACAATTTAGGCAGACATTTTGGGATATGTCATTTATCTTCCCAGAAGATTATAATGATTTTACCTTTGCCCTTTTCCACATTCCAGAAGCCTTTGGCCATCCTCGGGTTTCTAGAATATTGAAGTAAGGTGCGCCTTGCGCTTCTTGCCATATTGCAAACTTTGACTTTGTCTCATTGAGAATAGTCATTAACTCTCCAAGAGTTAAGTATTGCAATTTAGTACTTCTTAGATCTAAAGATATATCTTTGAAGATCCTTCAATTTCATTATCATACTTTAAGGATCTAATCCTTAGTTCTGATTAAGAAATTAAGGAGTCTACTGCGACAAGATTAATGGATTAAGCACTAAAGTTATCATCACATGAATCTTCTAAAGATCATGCTCTACTATTTTCTTAACTTCGGGCTTAGGCCTAATATGTTATTTTATCAAATAAAGTAACTTATTAGTTTCCAGGACCATCCTGAAATTATTCCCATTTTGAAAATTAAACCATTTAAATACATTTTCCCTAGGATTATGTTTTAAATGCCAATCTTTCTAATTTTATCTTGATTCTAATAGTCCGACTATTTAATCAACGATTTAGGTACTATTTATTATAATGATTACTATAGTCCAACTATATGATCAACTATAATTAATTAAATCAAATATATTGATTACTATATCCAATTATATAATCAACTATAAATGAAATAGTTTGAATACAGTCCAACTGTTTGTTAAAACAACAATTTAAATATTAGTCTAACTAACATTTAATTTATATGACGAATAATTTGTAATAAGCGCGTATGGCAAGTTACTAAACGAATATTTCAAATTTAATACTTGCCTCCCACTATTTTTCGGCGAGCCTCTAACCCTCTGTCGAGTACTCGGGAAACCGTGTTTCCTAGTGGGATAGGATCCCGTTAAATTGTTGGACAATTATGACCCATAGCGTCACTATTTGTACATATCATGGGGTTGTTGTACAAATTAACTATATGACAAAGGAGGTTTCTCTCTTATCATTTGTGATTAGATCACCAAGATGTATAAATGATAGGAGGTCCTTATGATTTGTTCCTGGATTGAGATGATATGAGACAGTATCAATCCACGAAGGATAAATCATTAAATATCCCTAGTCAGAGTATTATCGAGATTGGACATCGATAATGCGTAAAAGACTAGTATTACACTTGTGCGCGTTGTGAGGGCACAAACGGCATAGTTCTCATATATTTGGGTATAAGATACTCATGCAAGTGTAATAGGAGGTTGTGTTTACCGATGGCACGGGAAACAGCTTCGCTCTGGATAGACCCCTTCGGAATTCCATTGGTAGTATGAGTATGTGTCTATGGAAATCCGAAATCAGGGTAGGTGTATTTGGTCTTAACCTGAGACTTGCACCGCTAATACTTGCGACAATCAATATATTTTGGTTTTGGTCGTCCAGGGCATTAACAGGTTCTGTGTACGCCTCTTCTGGGTATATGTAGAATCATAGTGTGTTGGGTGTGATGTCAAGACGGAAGTATCACTCCAGTCATATGGAGATGATGATCGCGCAGGGATACAGAACTGGTTCTCTAAAGGGTTGCAACCATCGGGATAATATGACTTGGTCATGATTAACCGATAATAAAGAGACTAGTTACTTGTGATCCGATATATGCTTCGTACGAGGCAGACATTGTACCAGCCCCAGGCCTTGCATGTGATCATCCGATATTGGATCGAAATACGCAATACTACGTATACTACGCCTGATATAGATCGTTTATTCTTGTAAGCATGTTTATGGAGAATTGGGTAGGCATGGCGTTTTGCTAGAAGCCAACCTTGTCTTGTAAATCGGTACAAACGTAGTACTAGGTACTTACGTGTTCGGATAATCCGATGATCGGATTTACTGCCAACATATCCATGGATCTCATGGGTCGCTTCCCGAAGATTCACCGATGACGTATGACGTATGACTCGCACTTTAATTAATCTGGGATTAATTAGAAGAGAGAGAAAATTAATCTGGGATTAATTGCGGAGATATTTTATCTCGGATAAAATATCATTTAAAGAGAGAAAACGATTAATCTGGAATTAATCGATAAATTAATATATTTGACCGGCCTAAACACACACGTATAACGCAAGCGTAGGTATCGTTCAAGTATTATAAAAAGTATCGATCTCACGAGGACTTAATATCTAAAATATTAATTTTATGAGGTCAAATGATTACTAGTATCTAACAGGTTGATTGATTGATTTGAAATGGTGACGATTCTAAATTTAAAAGCAAGTAAATAAAATTGTCGAAAATAAGTTTTAAGAAAATTCAATTTTAAAAACTATCTAGGGTTGTGATTTCTTTTAATATCATTTTAAAGATGAAGTGGTTATCTTAAAGTTGGGTAATATATTGATTTATTAACCTCGAACACTAAATTATGTAAAAGCCTCAGTCGATGGTCAGACACAAATACCCACTATAATTCAATTGAACCATATGTCTATGTCAACCAAATTACCTAGATTCATTAAGATTAAGTTCCAATTAAGGCTACCCCCGCCCGACAGGTATATTCTTATCCTGTAAGGAAATCTATTAAAGGGTTATCTATCCTCAAGGAAGATCGTGAGCTATTGAGTCTAAGGTATTTTAACTTAAAATCCCTATGTCTAGTTCATTTTAAGTTTACCTAGTCAATTTATTAGTGGCCAGTTAATAAAAAGCATTAAGATTAAGACTCAATAAATAAATCTTTATATTACACAAACTTTAATTTAAAACCCCTTATAAACCGGTGATATTAAAAGTCATCACAACCCCAGATAACTAATTTAGTTACAACACATAACTAGGGCTAGTAAAAACTTGAAAATAAAAGACATAAAGTAAAAATACGGTAAAGTAAATACTGAAAAGTAAATTACAATAAAATAAAATGCTAAGGTAAAAGGAATTACTTTTACTACTACTAATTTAGATATCTCCCATAAAATAATATATAAACTTGTGATAATATTACCAACCGACCAATCTGGCGGTATCCTGATTAAGTCAAATTAAGTCCAACCAGCCATTAAGGCGGTAATTTTTGACCATAAACCAGCCATAAAGGCGGAACCAAAATTAAATTACCAACCGACCAATCTGGCGGTATCCTTGATTAGTCAGGTTTAAACCAGATTAAAATTAAATTACCAACCGACCAATATAGCGGTATCTTTTTTAAGTCAAATTTTAAATAGTGAATATATTATTTTTAAGGGAGATTAATCTAAATAGCAATAGTAAAAGAATTACCTTTCACCCTAGCTGGGGAAGTTACCTCCTCATGGTGAATAGTAAAAACTGTAAAAAGTAAGAAAGTAAATTACTATTATACAGAACGTAATTAAAATTAATTACAAAACTAAAAATTAAAAAAAAAACTAAAAATTAAAAGAAACTAGAGAGAGAAGCTCTTTCTTTACATCAAAGAGATGAGAGAGAGTGGTGCAACTAAAACTGAAATCTCGAGCTGAATTTATAGACTCGGGTAAGGGGTGTGCGTCGCGATGCCAAGCCAGTGTCGCGACGCTGGAACAGTTAGGTGTGGCATGCTCTGGTGATGACATGTGGCAATTCGGATAAGAAGATAAGGCGACACGTGGCGAGGCGGCTAAGAGCTCAATTATTATGCTGACGTGGCGATGACATGGCGCTGACGTGGAAAGGCGGCTGAGATCAATTGTCGGCAACCGTAGGATTGCGACACGTGTCATGCTGTGATTGGATGATGATGACATGGCATGTTGACACGGTTGACCTACTGACGTGGATGATGACGTGGCAAGACTCGTGGCAGAGTTGACTCGTTGATCGGATGACGTGGCGACACGTAGGATGACACGTGGCACACATGGAAATAGTAATTTTCGGCACCGTAGGATGATGACACGTGGCACGGCGCACATTAGCAAAGTCAAACTTCTCAAATTCTGACCCGTTGACCCGGCGCATGTTAGCATATCTGGTGCACGTTAGGCGTCGCGACGCCAAGGGCTTGCGCGTCGCGACGCGCCAAAAATTACGAAAATGCCCTTTTTTCCAATTTTCACTGTTTTGGTCCAAATCACCTCCAGAATGTCCTGAAACTTTATTTATCTACAAAATAACACAAAACACATCAAAATATTCACAAAAACCCAAAAACTATACAAAATATTAAGTTAAATGAGTGGGAAATAGTGATAGATTTACCACTAATCAATATTCGATATATTAAACGAAATTGGATTTCGACATGGGGCGAACGAATTAATTTAGAATTAATTCGTTAGTGACGTGAATAGTGATTTCGCTAGGCATAATCATTTAATTACGTCGCAATGGAAAATTAGTTAATTTGGAATTAACGAACCCGAGCCCGGGATTATTTGCGAGCGCATTCGCATTTCGAATTCGAGTGCGGCACGCAAGTCAAATCAAGCGTCAAATCGCCAGTCGCATCTAGTGTCACATCATTCGTCAATCAAGTGATAGATGTCTTTCACTTTGAGTGATTGACACCAGTCACTATTCACTAATTGATTGATGGGAAGTGATGTGAGTGGTTGGAGCCTTAATGGCTTGACTTTTTAGAAAAGAAAAATTGTATATGTTTATTTTATTTTTGAAAACAAATAATATATACACTTTAGGTAACAACCAACTCTCTCTCTCCTCATTTTCTCTCTCTCTCTCTCTCGGCCTTGGAGGCCTCTTTTTCTCTTTCTCTTCACTGGTTTCAGCAAAACCGTGAGACTTGGAGAAGAAATTAATGATTTTGTGGCAAAATCAAAGGTTCTAGCACACATCAGAGTCTTGCGAAGGTGATAGGGAAACCCATCAGTGAGCAAGGAATCACCAAATCAAGCTTGGAGCTCGAAACATTGGAGATGGCCAAAACTTTGAGGACACCAAACCAGTGCATTGCCGAGCTTCATGGATGAGGGCAAATAAGTTTTTGTTGTCCACCGCGACGCTCAACCGATAGATGTAAGTATTCCGTAACTTCGTTGATTGCATTCACATGTGTTTTATGCTTATTATTCGATCCTCGGGAATGTAGAACTCCAACAATGGTATCAGAATGGAGTAAAAGCATGAAATTTGATTAGGGCTTAAAATTGGGTAAAATGTATTTGAGCATGATTTATGAAATTGGATGATTGAGTATGCTTAAATGTGTTTTATTGAGGGTTTATTGGATCAATTTGATGAAATGTTGTTTAGAACAATTTTCCCCAATTTTTGATGGCTTGGCCGAATGTCAATAGCCCTAATGTCTTGGTGATTTTTTGATTTTGATTCATGGATGAGTTGGAATCAATTGGAAATGTTGATTTAATGTTTAATTGGATTCAATTGGATTGGATTTAAAATTAGACATAAAAATCCTCACATTGCCGAGAGTTATAAAGCATGAATTAGGTTTGATTTTTGTTAAATTGTGTTAGACATGATTTAATGTTGATGATCATGATTAATTAGGCTAATTGATGTTTTAGAAATGTTAATTGGGTAATTAATTATGTAATGCACTTTGTTTAATTAAATTGTGAAATTTGATTTTTTGTAATTTAATTAAATGGGCTTAATTTTGGAAATTGGGCTTTTAAAGTTGTTATTGGGCTTATTGGGCTTGGTTGTACCAAGTTAGGTTTAGGCTAAATTGGTTGGATCCAATTGGCCCAAAACCGCTTCCATAAAGCCCAATGCGACTATTGGACCTTAATTATTTTAATTGGGCCTAATGGGCCTAAATTGATTACTGGGCTTATGGGGTAACTCCTTGATTAGGTTTTGGTTATTGGGTTTGACCCGAGTTGACCAAAAGTCCACGCCTTAAGAAATTAATTAAAAGCCCATTGGACTTTAATTAAATAAATGTTGGACGTTAATCGGGCTTTGAGACCCGTTAAATTTGGAATTTATGTCGTAAAGGTTCGTTAATAAAGTGTAGTATTTAATTTGGAATTAAATCGTGGATTATTATTAAATACATATTAAATTAAATTTAATGTTGGAGTTTAATTTAATTCAAGAATTCGTACTTTGAGTACTTATTCGCAAAACGAGTTTGACTCGCGCAAAATCAAATCGTTGTTTGAACATTGGATGGTCATTAATTATCAGATTAATTAATTTGATTAGATTGATTGATAACATGCTTGTGTGAATACATGGTACGATGCATGGATAATGTATTGGATGGATATTAGATGGGTGGGGCAATTTTAGAAATTATTGTAATAAATTTGGAATTTATTAATTGGACCTGCGTGTCCAGCCTATTACCTCTCTTTCTCATTGTATTTCTCTTCTCACCTATTCCCCTCAATGTAAATGAGGTTTCTTTAGAAGTGTAGTGTAACGGGTAGAAGTAAATATTTGTGCTAGCGGGAGAGAGGAAAGGGAGAGATTTGATCTAGGATCAATGTGTAAAGTATCCATCCACATATCATTATTATTTTATTTGTACGCGCTTTATTATGTGTTTAGAATTCATGTTTAAGGGTGTATGATGATGAGACCTTAACAAAGATAATAAATTGGTTGCCAATTTGCACGCGAAAAACCCTCACAAATATTAAGCGTTTTTGATTCCTTAGTGATTCTTACTCAAGATCCGAGACTGGCATTGGTTTGTTGGCCAAAGTCAAGGCCTTTTTCCGTCGAGGATGTGTTTGAATCACGAGAGCTTTGTTCCATATCAGTGTCTTGTCCAAGTCGTGATTTGTTGGCCAAAGTCAAGATCACTTCTTGTCCATCGACATTGATTACAAAGCTTTCCATGGTCAATGGGTCGCGCTTAACTGGATCACTAATTTTGTTGTGCCAAAGCCAAGGCTTAGTTGATTCAGAGGAAAAAGGTCAGGCAATATATTGGATATATTGGCATATATAAGATATATGTTTCGGACTTGGATGTCCCCCTACTGGATCTAGGAATTGGATTGGATCCAATTGATCTACCTAGTTAATTATCATACATTTGTTGGCCAAAGTCAAGATTGTGTGATATTTAACGGGATCCTAGCCCACTAGGAAATACGGTTTCCCGAGTACTCGACAGAGGGTTAGAGGCTCGCCGAAAAATAGTGGGTGGCAAGAATTGAATTTGCAATATTCGTTTAATTACTTGCCATAACGCGCTCAAACAAATATCATTCGTCAAATAAATTAAATGTTAGTTGGACTAATATTTAAAAACGTTGTTTTAACAAACAGTTGGACTATATTCAAATAATTATTTATAATTGATTATATAATTGGATTATAGTAATCATTATAATAAATAGTACCAAAATCGTTGATTAAATAGGTGGACTATTAGAATCAAGAAAATTGAAAGATTGACATTTAAAACATAATCATAGGGAAAATGTATTTAAATGGTTTAATTTTCAAATGGGAATAAAATTTCAGAATGGTCCTGGAAACTAACAAGTTACTTTATTTGATAAAATAACATATTAGGCCTAAGCCCGGAGTTAAGCAATAGTATAGCATGATCTTTGGAAGATTCATGTAATGATAACTTAATGCTTAATCCATTAAGCTTGTCAAATAGACTCCTTAATTTCTTAATCAGAACTAAGGATTAGATCCTTAAAGTATGATAATGAAATTGAAGGATCTTCATAAATCTATGCTTAGATTTTAGAAGTACTAAATTGTAATACTTAACTCTTGGAGAGTTAATGACTTTTCTCAATGAGACAAAGTCAAAGTTTACAAAAAGGCAAGTAGCGCAAGTCGCACCTTACTTCGATATTCTAAAAGGCCTAAGCTAGGCCAAAGGCTTCTGGAGTGTTGAAAGGGCAAAAGCAAAATCATTATAATCTTCTGGGAAGATAAATGACATATCCCAAAATGTCTGCCTTAAATGTGGCAAACGAGATCGCGGAAGCATGACTGCCGTTTGAACAAAGCAGACATGAAGGAATAAAGACGGTGCAAGGCTCCGGCTTTAAATATGTTTGTCATAATTATGTTCACTACTAGTATTGAAATTGGATTTTAAATACTTAGTGTGATACATAAATATGTACTGATGTTCAGAATCTGCTATGAGCAAGATACTGACTTCAGATTGAGATTAATTTGCGAATTGGAAACGGGACGAAAGTCGCTGTTTTAAACCGTAGATACCTAATTTTAGGAACTACCTTTAGGGTCTGTACCCAAATTTGGAAACTGTTATAATGTAACTAGTTTGACTAGAAACATTATCTCTATATCAGTGTATAACCTACTGCGGGTGTACCTTTATATTCTAGAATACTAAAGTGTTTTATTTTATAAAGATGATACTGAGATAAACACATTAGATGTGATTAACAGAATTTATATTTTGAATATAAATAAATCTCAAATATATAACATGACAAATAAATATCTCAAACTGATTTGATCAGAAGAAACTTAATGTGGCATTGTTGTCTGGGACACAACTAAACAAGACTCGTATATCCACACTTTTGAAGAGTGGGTCCTCGGACTGATTTGATTCTATTCAAATAAAGTCTACGAATCTAGTTTATTGGGCAAATTGCCTAAAACGCATTTACTTGGTAAAAGTGTAAATGTCATCGATCTGTTAGCCCTAGTTCATAGTGAAGCAAGTGAGCCCATATCTAGCTAGGCTAGAGGTGGATATGAATATTTCGTGACCTTTACGGATGTGGCATCGCATTATGGTTACGTGTCTCTTTCGAAACACAAATCGGAAACCTCTTAAAGTTTTCGACACGAAATAGACAAACAGATCGGCTAAAGTATTAAACTGTCACGATAAGACCATAACGGAAAATACTTAAGCAATAAGTTTCTAATATACTTGAAAGAGTATAGTATTCTTTCAATGAGGAATCCTCCCGGAACACGTCAATTTGACGTGTGTGTCTGAACGGATAAACCGAATTTTGTTGGACGTGATAAGGTTAATCATAAGTCGCTCTGAGCTACCATTTCCTTCAACGGATAAGCAAACAGTGCAGAACTTATTTTGAATAAGGTTCCATAAAATCTGTTAGACAGACTTCATATAGGATATGAACAGGAAAGAAACCGGGTTTCTCATTCCTGAAGATTTGGGAATGCTAGGCATATGTTTGGATGATACCAAACTAAAACCCAAATTGGATAAGTGCCAATTGTAGGTTATCATAGGGATACCATAAGTATAGTACTTATACAACTCATTAGATAACAATTTAATTGTTGTTCGCCATGCGGTTTTCCTAAGAGAAATACCTATATGCAGTGTAAGTGGGAGGATAGCAAAACTCGATGAAAATCGAAGTAATACTATTCGAGGCACCGATTCCTAATGGAAGAAAAATAGTTCATTAATGATGAAACTATAACAATAATCTTCGAATACACAAGAACCGCGTATGTCGGAGAGAGTCAGAAAATAACTTGGGGTATGGGTTTCTGATCTTACCTCATAAAGATGTCTATCTTAATGAGGAATACCAACTGACACGTATGAGGAAGTGATACAAGGTATCGACTCCCTATTATGGCAAAGTGCCATGACATCCGAAATGGATTCTATGTATACCAACAAGTTTGAATACTAGTTGATGTACCGCAAGGCATTGTGCCTATTGGTACTTTATAAGACTTCAAGGAAGACGTACATGGATGGCAACATACCAACGTATAAAGCTAGACTTTTAGCGGAAAGGTATCGTTATCAACATTGTGTTGATTTCGATTCAACCTTTTACATGTTGCCACGGTAAATCCATTTGGATAATGCCTGCTAATGCTGCATGTTTCATTTGTGAAATATGACAGCTGAACGGGAAAATCGCTTTCCTTAAACGGAATCCTTTAGGAGGATGTTTATAACATCCTGTCGGTTTTGTCGTACCATAATAAGCAAACAAGATTTTCAGGTTATTCGATCCATGTTTGGATTGAAGTAAGGATTAGGTTCTTGGAATTATCGTTTTGATGTAATCATAATGGTTTATGATTTAATTCAAAACGAAATGATTCTTGTGTATATAAGAGGGTTAGTGGGAGCGCACTGACAGTGGTTGTCCTATAAATAATGATAATATGTCATTTCTTGGAAATGATATTCCCATAATAAAATCGATGAAAGTTTGGATTTCATAAAAACTCTCCGAGAACTCGTACATTGAAAAATGTATTGACCTGGTGTCTCATACGCTTTAAGGATATGGATTCACAATCAGGCCAATCCATGTGATAGTCACTGGATTGATGTTAAGAACATCCTTTAGTATCTTAGAGAACTAAGGATGTTATCTTAAACTATGGAGAAAGAGAACTTAAGTGACTAGGTTCACCATTGCAAGTTCCCTAACCGATAAAGACGACTATAAGTCACAAAACGGTACTATACAGTTTGAATAACGGAACAGTGAGCTGGAAATCTTCCAAGCAAAATACTGTTACCGAATAAACAACTAATGCGGGTTATTGCTGCAGCTGAGGAAGCAATAGAAGCCATTTGGGTCGATAATAAATCTAATTAGATTAGATATAGTTCCTTAGCAGCTGAGCTAGGCTACAGCGCAAGCTAAAGAATTAACGGTCTCATCAACGATCCAGATAAATACTTCTATCGATATCATCTGATTCGTTAGGATCATACATTGTGGCAATGTGATGATCGAATAAATCGCATCAGATGATGATCATGCAAATCCGCTGACCAAAGCATTTTCTCAGCAATTTGAGCCAACCGTACATAGTTCGGGTGTAAGACACTCGAGTGACTGGCTATTGGCTAAGTGGGAGATTGTTGGACAATTATGACCCATAGCGTCACTATTTGTACATATCATGGTGTTGTTGTACAAATTAACTATGTGACAAAGGAGATTGCTCTCTTATCATTTGTGATTAGATCACCAAGATGTATAAATGATAGGAGGTCCTTATGATTTGTTCCTGGATTGAGATGATATGAGACAGTATCAATCCACGAAGGATAAATCATTAAATATCCCTAGTCAGAGTATTATCGAGATTGGACATCGATAATGCGTAAAAGACTAGTATTACACTTGTGCGCGTTGTGAGGGCACAAACGACATAGTTCTCATATATTTGGGTATATGATACTCATGCAAGTGTAATATGAGGTTGTGTTTACCGATGGTACGGGAAACAGCTTCGCTCTAGATAGACCCCTTCGGAATTCCATTGGAAGTATGACTATGTGTTTATGAAAGTCCGAAATCAGGGTAGGTGTATTTGGTCTTAACCTGAGACTTGTACCGCTAATACCTGCAACAATCAATATACTTTGGTTTTGGTCATCCAGGGCTTTAACAGGTTCTGTGTACGCCTTTGCTGGGTATATTGAGAATCGTAGTGTGTTAGGTGTGATGTCAATACGGAAGTATCACTCCAGTCATATGGAGATGATGATCGCGCAGGGATACAGAACTGGTTCTCTAAAGGGTTGCAACCATCGGGATAATATGACTTGGTCATGATTATCCGATAATAAGAGACTAGTTGATTGTGATCCGATATATGCTTCGTACGAGGCAGACATTGTACCATCCTCAGGCCTTGCATGTGATCATCCGATACTGGATCGAAATACTCAATACTACGTATACTACGCCTGATATATATCATTTATTCCTGTGTAAGCATGTTTCTGAAGAATTGGGTAGGCATGGCGCTTTGCTAGAAGCCAACCTTGTCTTGTAAATCGGTACAAACATAGTACTAGGTACTTACGTGTTCGGATAGTCCGACGACCGGATTTACTGCTAACATATCTGGGGATCTCATGGGTCACTTCCCGAAGATTCACCGATGACGTATGACTCACACTTTAATTAATCTGGGATTAATTAGAAGAGAGGGAAAATTAATCTGGGATTAATTGCTGAGATATTTTATCTGGGATAAAATATCATTTAAA
The DNA here is from genome assembly GCA_019454045.1 of Zanthoxylum bungeanum. NCBI lineage: Eukaryota > Viridiplantae > Streptophyta > Magnoliopsida > Sapindales > Rutaceae > Zanthoxylum > Zanthoxylum bungeanum. The sequence continues at coordinate 94,808 of SKCR01033781.1, forward strand.
GAGAGAAAATGATTAATTCAGAATTAATCGATAAATTAATATATTCGATATATAAAACGAAATTGGATTTCGACGCGGAATTAAAATTAAATTTTAATTCGGGCGAACGAATTAATTTATAATTAATTTGTTAGCGATGTGAATAGTGATTTCACTAGGCATAATCATTTAATTATGTCGCAACGGAAAATTCGTTAATTTGGAATTAGCGAACCCGAGCCTGGGATTGTTTGCGAGCGCATTCGCATTTTGAATTCGAGTGCGGCACGCAAGTCAAATCAAGCATCAAATCGCTAGTCGCATCTAGCGTGACATCATTCGTCAATCAAGTGATAGATGTCTTTCACTTTGAGTGATTGACACCAGTCACTATTCACTAATTGATTGATGGGAAGTGATGTGAGTGGTTGGAGCCTTAATGGCTTGACTTTTTAGAAAAGAAAAATTGTATATGTTTATTTATTTTTTGAAAAACAAATAATGTATACACTTTAGGTAACAACCAACTCTCTCTCTCCCTCATTTCTTCTCTCTCTCTCGGCCTTGGAGGCCTTCTGTTTCTCTTCACTGGTTTCAGCAAAATTGTGAGACTTGGAGAAGAAATTAATGATTTTTTGGCAAAATCAAAGGTGCTAGCACACATCGGAGTCTTGCGAAGGTGATAGGGAAACCCATCCGTGAGCAAGGAATCATCAAATCAAGCTTGGAGCTCGAAATATTGGAGATGGCCGAAACTTTGAGGACACCAAACCAGTGCACTGCCGAGCTTCATGGAGGAGGGCAAATAAGTTTTCGTTGTCCACCACGTCGCTTAACCGATCGATGTAAGTATTCCGCAACTTCGTTGATTGTATTCACATATGTTTTATGTTTATTATTCGATCCTCGGGACCGTAGAACTCCAACATAAATAACACACAATCTTGACTTTGGCCAACAAATTGTATGATAATTAACTAGGTAGATCTCTAAGATCAATTGGATCTCATCCAATTCCTAGATCCAGTAGGGGGAAATCCAAGTCCGAAACATATATCTTATATATGCCAATATATCCAATATATTTCCTAACCTTTTTCCTCTGAATCAACTAAGCCTTGGCTTTGGCACAACAAACTTAGTGATCCCAGTTAAGCGTGATCCATTGACCATGGAAAGCTTCGTAATCAATGTCGATGGACAAGAAATGGTCTTGACTTTGGCCAACAAACCACAACTTGGACAAGACACCAATATGGAACAAAGCCTTCATGATTCAAACACATCCTCGACTGACAAAGGTCTTGACTTTGGCCAACAAACCAATGCCAGTCTCGGATCTTGAGTAAGAATCACTCAATGGAAGGAAAAACGCTTAATATTTTGTGAGGGTTTTTCGAGTGCAAATTGGCAACCAATTTATTATCTTTGTTAAGGTCTCATCATCATACACCCTTAAACATGCATTCTAAACACATAATAAAACGCGTATAAATAAATAATAATGATATGCGGATGGATACTTTACACATTGATCCTAGATCAAATCTCTCCATTTCTTCTCTCTCGCTAGCACAAGTATTTGCTTCTACTCATTACACTACACTTCTAAAGAAACCTCATTTACATTGAGGGGAATATGTGAGAAGAGAAATACAAAGAGTATGGAGGTAATAGGCTGGACACGCAGGTCCAATTAATAAATTCCAAATTTATTACAATAATTTCTAAAATTGCCCCACCCATCTAATATCCATCCGATATACATTATTCATGCATCGTAACCATGTATTCACACAAGCATGTTATCAATCAATCTAATCAAATGAATTAATCTGATAATTAATGACCATCCAATGTTCAAACAGCGATTTGATTTTGCGCGAGTCAAACTCGTTTTGCGAATAAGTACTCAAAGTACGAATTCTTGAATTAAATTAAACTACAAAATAAATCCAATTCAATTTGTATTAATACTAATTCGCTATTTAATTCCAAATTAAATACTACACTTTATAAATAAACCTTTACGACTTAAATTCCAAATTTAATCGTTACGGGTCTCAAAGCCCGATTAACGTCCAACGTTTATTTAATTCAAGTCCAATGAGCTTTTAATTAATTTCTTTAAGGCGTGGGCTTTTGGTCAACTCGGGTCAAACCCAATAACCAAAGCCCAATCAAGGAGTAACCCTATAAGCCTAGAAATCAATTTAGGCCCATTAGGCCCAATTAAATAATTAAGGTCCATTAGTCGCATTTGGGCTTTATGGAAGCGGTTTTGGGCTCAATTGGATCCAACCAATTTAGCCTAAACCTAACTTGGTACAACCAAGCCCAATAAGCCCATTTACAACATTTAAAGCCCAAATCCAATTTAAGACCATTTAATTAAACACAAAAATTCAAAATTTCATATTTAATTAAACTAAAGTGTATAACATAATTAATTACCCAATTCAATATTTCCAAAATACCAATTAGCCTAATTAATCATGCTCATTAACACTAAAACATGTCCAACACATTTTAACAAAAATCAAACCCATTTTCATGCTATACAACTCTCGGCAATTAGGGGTTATTTGTGTCCGATTCGGTTTCAATCCAATTAAATCCAAAATCGACATTAAATCAACATACCCAACATGATTCCAACTCATCCGATGATTAAAATCAAAAATCACCAAGAAAAATAGGGCATAATGTATTCGGCCAAGCCTCAACAATTTGGGGAAAAATGATCCAATCCAATTTTCTTGAAATTGATCCAATCAATCTTCAACTAAACATCAATTAAGCAAACTTAATCAAACAATTCAACCAAATCATGCTCAAAATCAATGTACCCAATTTTAAGCCCTAAATCAAATTTCATGCTTTTACTCCGCTCTGATACCATTGTTGGAGTTTCTACGGTCCCGAGGATCGATTAATAAGCAATGAAACATGTTTGAATACATCGAAGAAAGTTGCGGAATACTTACATCGATCGGTTGAGCGACGCGATGAACACAAAAACTTCAATCTCCATCCTAGAGTGGCTCGGCAGTGAGCTGCTGGTGGTCTCGGCAGTCCACTGATTTTGGGCTCCTCCATTCGGTCCAAGCTCCAAGCTTATGGGTGGTGATTCCAAGCTCACGTGTGCGGTTTCCCTATCACCTTCACGTGACTCTGAATGTGTGCTAGCACTTGGCAATTTTTACCACAAAAATTTCCCTATTTCTCTTTGCCATTCACGGTAAAACAGTGAAGGAAGAAGAGCAGCCCACTTTGGGCGTGAGATGAAAAGAAGAAAGAGAAGAGAGAGTTGTTTGAGTTGGTTAGTGGAAAAGTGTATCTAATACACAAATTTTGAAAGTCAAATATCATTAATTAAAATAATGTTAAATGTCTTTCAAGCCATCAAATGCTTTCCATCAACTCACATCAAGCAATGAATAGTGACTGGTGTCAATCACTCAAAGTGAAACACATCTATTACTTGATTGAAGAATGATGTGACGCTAGATGCGACTAGCGATTTGACGCTTGATGTGACTTGCATTCCACACTCGAATTCGAAATGCGAATGCGCTCGCAAACACTTCCGGGCTCGGGTTCGCTAATTCCAAATTAATGAATTTTCCGTTGCGACGCAATTAAATGATTATGCCTAGCGAAATCACTATTCACGTCGCTAACGAATTAATTCTAAATTAACTTGTTCGCCTGAATTAAAATCTAATTTCAATTCCGCGTCGAAATCCAATTTCGTATAATATATCGAATATATTATTTTATCGATTAATTCCAAATTAATCATTATCTCTCTTTTTAATAATATTTTATCCCAGATAAAATATCTCTGCAATTAATCCCAGATTAATTTTTTCTCTCATCATTAATTAATCCCAGATTAATAAAGTGTGAGTCATACGTCATCGATGAATCTTCGGGAAGCGACCCATGAGATCCCCGGATATGTTGGCAGTAAATTCGGTCGTCGGACTATCCGAACACGTAAGTACCTAGTACTACGTTTATACCGATTTACAAGACAAGGTTGGCTTCTAGCAAAGCGCCATGCCTACCCAATTCTCCAGAAACATGCTTACAGGAATAAGCGATATATATCAGGCGTAGTATACGTAGTATTGTGTATGTCGATCCAGTATCAGATGATCACGTGCTAGGCCTGGGGCTGGAAATGTGTCTGCCCCGTACGAAGCACATATCGGATCTCTGGTAACTAGTCTCTATAATCGGATAAACATGACCTAGTCATTTTATCCCGATAGCTGCAGCATATAAGAGAACGAGTTCTGTATCCTACGTGATCATCATCTCCACTATTACTGGAGTGATACTTCCATCTCGACATCACACCCAACACACTACGATTCTCAATATACCCAGCAGAGGCGTACACAGAACCTGTTAAAGCCTTGGACGACCTAAAACCAAAGCATATTGATTGTCGCAAGTATTAGCGGTGCAAGTCTCAGGTTAAGACCAAATACACCTACCCTGATTCGGACTTCCATAAACATATAGTAATACTACCAATGGAATTCTGAGGGGTCTATCCAGAGCGAAGCTGTTTTCCATACCATCGGTAAAACAAAACCTCCTACTACACTTGCATGAGTATCCTATACCTAAATATATGAGAACTATGTCGTTATACCCTCACAACGCGCACAAGTGTAATACTAGTCTTTTGCGCATTATCGATGTCCAATCTCGATAATACTTTGACTAGGGATATTTAATGATTAATCCTTCGTGGATTGATATTGTCTCATATCATCTCAATCCAGGAACTAATCATAAGGACCTCCTATCATTTATACATCTTGGTGATCTAATCACAAATGATAAGAGAGCAATCTTCTTTGTCACATAGTTAATTTGTACAACAACACCATGATCTCTACAAATAGTGACGCTATGGGTCATAACTATCCAACACGTATAACGCAAGCGCACGTATCATTCATGTAGTATAAAAAGTATCGATCCCACGAGGACTTAATACCTAATCTATTAATTTTATGAGGTCAATTGATTACCAGTATCTAACAGGTTGATTGATTGATTTGAAATGATGAAGGTTTTGAATTTAAAAACAAGTAAATAAAATTGCTCGAATGTAGGTTTAAGAAAATTCAATATTAAAAAATATATAGGGTTGGGATTTCCTCCAATATCATTTTAAAGATGGAGTGGTTAGTTTATGTTTGTGTAATAAATCGGTTTACTAACCTGGAACACTAAATTATGCAAAAGCCTCTGTCGATGGTCAGACGCAAATACCCAGTTTAACCCAATTGAACCATATGTCTATGTCAACCAAATTATCTGGATTCATTAAGATTAAGTTCCAATTATGGCTACCCCCGCCTGACAGGTATATATCTATCATGTAAGGAAATCTATTAAAGGGTTATCTATCCTCAAGGAAGATCGTGGACTATTAAGTCTAAGGCTGAAACCTAAAATTCCTTTGTCAAGTTTATTTTAGATTTACCACATCAATCTTATTAGTGGCCAATTAACAAGATGCATTAAGCTTAAGACTTAATAAGTAAACCTTTAAATTACCCAAACAATAATTTAACCCCTTATAAACCGGTGATATTGGATTTAGTTACGACATATATTTACGGGTAGTAAAAAAGACTTAAATAAAATAAAAGAAATAAAGTTAAATACTGAAAATTAATACTGAAAATTAAATACTGAAAATTAAATGCTGAAAAGTAAATGCTGAAAGTAAATGCTGAAATTAAATACTGAAAATTAAATGCTGAAAAGTAAATGCTGAAAGTAAATTACTGAAAAGTAAATTACTGAAAAGTAAATTGCTAAAAGTAAATTGCTGAAAAGTAAATAAAGTAAAATTACAATAAAAGAAAATGATGAGGTAAAAAAATCCACTTTTATTACTTCTATTTTAGATATCTCCCTTAATATAATATATTAACTTTGCATGATAATTACCAACCAGCCATATAGGCGGTATCCAGATTAAGTCAAATTAATAATTAATTACCAACCGACCAATCAGGCGGTATCCAGTTTAGTCAGGTTAAAACCATTTAAATAATTACCAACCGACCAATATGGCGGTATCCTCGTTAAGTCAGGTTTTAACTAGTTTATATATTATAATTAAGGGAGATTAATCTAAATATTAGTAATAAAAGTTTTACCTTTTACCCCAGCAAATGGGAGTTACCACCTCATTACTGAAAAGTAAAAACTGAAAATTAAAGAAAGAAAAGTATTGTGCGTAAAAGTAAATTGCAGAAAATAAAAACTAAAAAGTAAATAAAAGAAAGTGCGAAAGCGGAAATTAATTACTGAAAGCTGTAAATAAACAAATAAGATACAATCTTCTTAGTATTCTTAAGGAATTCCTTAGAAGAAAGTATGAATTTACAAATGAAATGGCTTGATATTTATAGACAAAATTTTGCCTTCATCAAATCATCCACCAAATCAATTATTAATTGCTCCACTAATTGCTCTATTAATTGCTCCACCAAATCCATTATTAATTGCTCCACTAATTTCTTATCATGTTTGGTGGTGATTTGATAATTTTTATTATTAATTTATTTTTTGCTTTGAAATGACTTTAATAATTACACACAACACACTTCTGAATGGTTCATCAATTTCGGGCATGAAATCTTCAGAATTCGAAATTATTTCGTCTTCCAAAATTGTAGATCTTTGATTCTTCTTTAATCTGGAACTTGAATCAGCTCAATCCGATATCTGAGTAAAATGTTATACCCAAAATACGACAGATGCGCAAAACTGGAATTTCCAAAACTGCACTTCGTTAAAACGCCCTTTCAAGTTTCCAATCTCCAAAATTAATATGTCAAGTCCAATTTTTGCCCTTATTTGACCCACATTTCGTCCTAAATGATTTCATTGTGTCCCAATATTATTTTATCTGCAAAATAAACTAAAACACATCAAAACGTTCATCAAACCCGAGAAACTAAACAAAATTTAAGTAAAATGGGCTGTAAATATTGATATATTTTCCGCTCATCAGCAATACATATCCATATGACTTATGCATAATTAAATTAAAATTACTATGACATAGATTCAAAAACATGTGTTGTGTGGTTAAGTCTTGCCTCTGATACCATTCTGTTGGGGCAGATGTGGAACCAATAGGGTCGGATCGGTACTCCGCTCAACGGAAGTGGGTCTAACCCGTGTATATCTAGTATGGGTGTATTTTAAAATTTAATAAAATATTATATTATATTTTTCAAGTGTTAAGGAAAACCAGGAAAAAATATGGGTCCGGAAAAATTTAATCTAGATAAAAAACGAAAAATTTCATACTCTTGCGCACCTATTGCGCGTGCAGCACGCGCTGCATGTAGCATGTGATGCATGCAGTGCTGGCTACATGCAGCAGCAACGCTTCCCTCTCGAGAAAACATACTGGAAAATATTTTTTTTTTTAATTTTAAAACCTTAAACACTTTTAAAATCTCCCAAAGTAATTTTAATTTCCAAACCAACCACAACACATGTTATGAAATAAACATATATGAATTTATTTGAATCAAAATACAACCCAAAATAGAATCTGACAATGAAATGACTCCTGAACAATTCTAGGTCACCCAAAGGTGGTCAAGTGATTCTAGAACGGTAGTCATAGCTCTAAACTTTAATCTAGAGTTCCAATCTCTAATTTTATGTCTATGTCTAACATAAATATTTTGACCTAATTACAAGCATATTGTGTTTATACTTCCAAAGCATCCTAACATAATTTATTAGCCTTATTTCAACATTAAGCTATGTGATCATGAATTATATATATAATTCATAACTTAAGAGAAGTTCAAACTTACCTATCAAGCTTGATGTAAAGATCCAATCTCTTTCTCTTTATTGAAATGGTGGGAGAACTTTAAAAGTGTTGCAAGCTTGATTTCAAGTTCCAACCTTGATTCCATTGTTAGTAAGCTTCACTACAAGATCCAATCTTGATTTCTCCTAGATGAAATGCTATAGAGACCTCACAAGCTTCTCTAAACACTTCTCTAAATTAGGCTAATTTCTCCAAGAAAGGTTTGTACTTAGCTTTCTATAGCTTTAGGTTTTCTTAATTGGAGTCTTCCTAATGCTTGCTATTTATAGCAAAACTTAGGTAATTTTTAATTAATAAAAGTTGTAACCAACTTTTATATAGGCTCAATCCAATTTGTCCAAATATTTATAATTAGATGTGACTAATCTCCATTGTCTACCACTTTGATTTAATCCAATTAAATCAAGACAAAATTAGGAAATAGATTAGTTAAATATTTTTCACTTTGATTTAATCCAATTAAATCGAGCCAAAATCATATATTATTACATACTTGCAATTACCATAATATCCTCAAATGGTAGAGATAATTATTATTTTACAATTAAGCCCTTGTGTAATTATTGAATTAATCTAATTAGGTCAAAGTAAATAATCAATGTTATCCAATAACACTTGATTATCTTGGTTGATAATTATAATATAGAATATTATATTTTATCAAAATTAATCGGCTACCCAAGTGTTCAACGAGTACACTTCATATTGGGACTCTATAAGTTCATACATGTTCGTTATATAAGCCTAGCTAAAATGTATGCTATTCGGCCACCTTTGAATTCGCGAAGGACATGAACGACCTTTTTGAACTATACAAGTCAAGGTCATCACATATGTTTAACAATCTCTCAGTCGTAGGCTATCCGAGTTGTGCTTAGGAAACTTAGAATACACTGTTGAGTTTTCAAGGTGCACATCTCATGTCGGCATGTCCACGATTCTTCATAACTGATGCGATCCACCCTAGGTGATCAAATTTTCCCAAAGCTTTAAGAATCATGACTTAAATCACATGGATACCTAAACCCTTTATAGTACACATTGTTGGGATTTTATACGGAAATACAAGGTTGGTGCAGCAGAATGCAGATATTTATTTTACTAAAGATATTTATTTTATTAATTAATTTAATTATTTAACAATTAAATAATTAAATTATAAATATAAATATTTTAAATATATGTATTATATTTACATTAAATATCTCAAAAACATATATTAATGATATATGTCAAATATCACAATTTGATATTTAATTAATGTGTATTTAATAAAATCAAATATTAAATACAAATACACATTAATTTGGAAATGACGATTATGTCCCGATTGCATGTATTTTTCGTTTAACCGTTAAATGAATTATAAATAATCAGTATTATTCATAACAGTTGTCCTAGTGCTGTACGAGTATATTTCATTAGTTAGACTCTCTAGATTCAGGCATATCCGTCACGAAATCAAATTTCGTATCCATAATTCACCCACCCGTAAATTATGATGAACACGGATAAACCCTCTGAATCATACAGGTCGAGGTCACTGCATACGTATAATCCCTCCGTCACAGGTATCCGGATTATTCCAGAGATATAGATACAAACGTCAATTTTCTATATATATAATCACGTCAACGTTTCTATTAGCGATCCCTTAATAACACTTAGAACTGATTTCTATAGTGTACCACGGGCCCATGGATTTAACAGATTGCTAATTCCATATTGAATACCTATGCTCAATACATAGAGCTGACGAATCCTTTCTTGATATACACAGGATATCCTGAGCATCAGTCCACACCCAACGAACAGGCAGAAGTCTGATCTAAATAGATCGGTGACATGACTGCCATCTAAGTGTGGAAGATAACTCATATATCCACAGTGGTGTCTCTAGTCAAAGAATCAATATGCTCACTCAACCTGAGAAGATTCTTATTGACGTTGGTGTACCATCCAGTAAGAATCTTCGGTAATTCGTTCAGTGTTTATCCGCTATAAATACCTACACATCTATATGAGTCTCCTAGACTCATGGTTCATTGAGAAATCATCGGAATCCAAGATTCCAATATACGACTGATGAGCGGAAAATATATCAATATTTACCGCCCCTTTAACTTAATATTTTGTTTAGTTTCTCGGGTTTGATGAACGTTTTGATGTGTTTTAGTTTATTTTGCAGATAAAATAATATCGGATCTCAATGAGATCATTTAGGATGAAATATGGGTCAAATAAGGGCAATTATTGGATGTGATATTTTAATTTTGGAGATTGGAAACTTGAAAGGGCGTTTTTGACGAAGTGCAGTTTTGGAAATTCTAGTTTTGCACATCTGTCGTATTTTGGGCATAACGTTTTACTCCGATATCGGATTGAGTTGATTCAAGTTCCAGATTAAATAAGACTCAAATATCTACAGCTTTGAAAGACAAAATAATTTCGAATTCTGACGATTTCATGCCCGAAATTGATGAATCATCCAGAAGTGTGTTGTGTGTAATTATTCAAGTCACTTTCAATCATTTTCAAAGCAAAAAATAAATTAATAAATAAATAATAAAAATTATCAAATCATCACCAAACATGATAAGAGATTAGTGGAGTAATTAGTGGAGCAATTAATAATTGATTTGGTGGATGATTTGATAGAGGCAAAATTTTACCGATAAATACCAAGCCATTTCATTTGTAAAATTCATACTTTCTTCTAAGGAATTCCTTAAGAATACTAAGAAGATTGTATCTTGTTTGTTTATTTAAAGCTTTCAATAATTAATTTCCGCTTTCGCACTTTCTTCTCTTTACTTTTCAGTTTTTACTTTCCGCAATTTACTTTTACGCACAATACTTTTCTTTCTTTAATTTTCAGTTTTTACTTTTCAGTAATTTACTTTCAGCAATTTACTTTTCAGCAATTTACTTTTCAGTAATTTACTTTCAGCAATTTACTTTCAGTAATTTACTTTCAACATTTAATTTTCAGTATTTAATTTCAGCATTTACTTTCAGCATTTACTTTTCAGTATTTAATTTTCAGTAATTTACTTTCTGTCTTTTATTTTATTTAAGTTTTTTTTACTACCCGTAAATATGTGTCGTAACTAAGCCAGTTATCTGGGGTTGTGATGAAATCCAATATCACCGGTTTATAAGGGGTTAGATTATAGCTTGGGTAATATAAAGATTTATTTATTGAGTCTTAATCTTAATGCTTTTTCATTAACTGGCCATTAATAAAATTGAACTGGGAAACTTAAAATGAACTAGACATAGGGATTTTAAGTTTAAGACCTTAGACTCAATAGTCCACGATCTTCCTTGAGGATAGATAACCCTTTAATAGATTTCCTTACAGGATAGACATATACCTGTTGGGCGGGGATAGCCATAATTGGAACTTAAACTTAATGAATCCAGATAATTTGGTTGACATAGACATATGGTTCAATTGGGTTAAACTGGGTATTTGTGTCTGACCATCGACAGAGGCTTACACATAATTTAGTGTTCCAGGTTAATAAATCAATATATTACCCAACTTTAAGATAACCACTTCATCTTTAAAATGATATTGGAAGAAATCACAACCCTAGATAGTTTTTAATATTGAATTTTCTTAAAACCTACTTTCGAATAATTTTATTTACTTGTTTTTAAATTTAGAATCGTCACCATTTCAAATCAATCACACAACCTGTTAGATACTAGTAATCATTTGACCTCATAAAATTAATAGATTAGATATTAAGTCCTCGTGGGATCGATATTTTTATACTACTTGAACGATACGTGCGCTTGCGTTATACTTGTGTGTTTACGCCAGTCAACGACATGTACCAGTCTAAATGGGTTTACTTTACTGATCAAGTAGTGTAAACTTTGACCGGAAACTTTCTAAGAATGACAACGTCATGATACAACTCAATGTCAGTTGCGACGCTTTTACAACAGTATCATAACTAATCATTCTAAGGTCTGTTATGTCTTTACCATTTATAGGAGGATATTATATCAAAGAAATTGTTCATTTTAAAAATAATAAAATGTTACATTAGTATTTACAAGGAAATACATAATAAAATTTGTGCTCAGAGCACCAACCCTTTCCCACTTATCCTAGTGCCAATATCGATTGTATCTAATACCCATCTACTCCACATATTTATCAAATAACTTCGGAGGAATGGCCTTGGTAAGCGGGTATGCTATATTATCTTCACTCGGTACCTTGTACACGATAATGTCCCATCGCGACACAATCTATTGAATTATGTGGTACTTTCGTTCCACATACTTCGACTTCTGTTGCGCCCTTGGTTCTTTTGCTTGTGTAATGGCTCCAGTATTATCACAATATAACATAATTGGATTCTCGATACTTGGGACTACTCCCAATTCTGTGATAAAGTTTCTAACCCAAACAACTTCCTTTTGCAACCTCAGAAGCTGCAATATATTTCGCCTCTGTGGTGGAATCAACTGTCGACCCATGTTTGGAACTCTTCCAACAAACTGCACTACCGTTAAGGGTAAGCACGAATCCTGATGTAGACTTTCTATCATCAGGATCCGATTGGAAATCGGAATCTGTATACCCATTACCTTGTAGTTCTTTCCTCCATAGATAATAAACTTATCCTTAGTACCTTTAAGATACTTGAGGATATGTTTAATGGCCATCCAATGGTCATTTCCTGGATTGGACTGATATCTGCTTGTCACACTAAATGCAAAGCTGATATCAGACCTAGTACATAACATAGCATACATGATGCTGCCCAAACACGAAACATAAGGTTGATTAGACATTCTAATCTTCTCATCTTCTGTTTGCAGACACATTTTCTTCGAAAGATGTAAGCCATGTCTGAACTGTAGGTTTGCTGTCTTACAATTACCAAAATTATACAATTATAAGATCTTATCTATGTACGTTGATTGGGATAACCCAATAAGCTTCATTTCTCCATCTCTATAGAGTTTTATGCCTAAGACATAAGAAGCTTCACCCAGGTCCTTCATGGAGAAATTATTACAGAGGTAAGCTTTGACGTCTTGCATCATCCCTTTATCATTCCCAATGATAATGATGTCGTTAACATAGAGAATTTAAAATACCACCATACTCCCACTGGCCTTCTTATACATACAGGATTCTTCTGAATCTTGGTAATTTGATTATCTCATCGAATCGAAGATTCCAACTTCGTGAAGCCTGTTTAAGTCCATAAATAGACTTCTTCAACTTGCATACCATGCCCGAGTTCTCGCTGGATGCAAAACCCTCCGGCTGTTTCATATAGATTTCTTCATCAATAAATCCATTTAGAAAAGCCGTTTTGACATCCATTTGCCAAATCTCGTAATCATGGTAAGCGGTAATTGATAAAAAAAATCCTTATAGACTTTAGCATTGCAACTGGCGAAAATATTTCATCGTAGTTGACACCAGGTCGCTGCGAGTAACCTTTAGCTAGAAGTCGGCCTTAACGATTCAACCTTTCCATCGGGCCCTCGCTTCCTCTTGTAAATCCATTTACAACCGATATGAATAATTTCTTCGGGAAGCGGAACCAAGTTCCAAACTTAATTCTCATGAATTGAGTTCATCTCAGATTTCATGGCATCTTGCCACTTCACGGAGTCCTTGTCCAACATCGATTCTCTATAGGTAAAAGGGTTAGTCTCTTCAACTAAGAGAACATCAAGACTCTTTTCTTGTATCAAATACAAGCGTTCAGGAGGTCTAGATACCCTTTGTGACCTACGAAGTATGTGTGTTGAAGGTTCTTCATCTTCTTGAACTACATGTCCCTCCATTAGTTCGTTGGTTCCAGGTTATACTTCATCAAGTTCAACCTGTCTATGATCACCACCTTCAGACAAAAATTCTATTTCTAGAAATTTTATGAAGCGAGCTACGAACACATTTCGATGCTCGGTATCATAGAACAAATATCCTTTCGTATTTGAAGGATATCCAACAAACCTAAACTTCTGCCATCGAGGTAAAAGCTTATTTTTCTGAGCCATCCTGACGTATCCAGGACACCCCCAAACCTTAATATAACTAAGATTTGATTTTCTACCAGTCCATATCTCATACGGAGTCGTATGAACAGCTTTAGAATGAATCTTGTTCAAAAGATGTGTGGCAGTTAAAAGAGCATAACCCCATAAGTAATAGGCTAAATCTGTATAACTCAACATCGATCGGACCATATCCAATAAAGTCTGATTTCTTATCTCTGACACTCCATTATGTTGCGGTGTGCCTCGAGGAGTATATTGAGCGAGAATCTCATTCTCCTTTAAATAATCAGTGAACTCTCCACTCATATATTCACCGCCTCGATCAGATAGAAGGATTTAATATATTGACCAGTCTGTTTTTCAACTTCATTTTGGAATTCTTTGAACTTTTCAAAGGTTTCCGATTTATATTTTATAAGATAAACATAACTGTACCGTGATAGATCTTCGGTAAATGTGATGAAGTATGAATAACCACTGTGTGTAGTCTGACTCATGAGACCATATACATCAGAATGTACGAGTTCCAATAAGTCAGTGGCTCGGTGTCCAATACCCAAAAATGGGGCTTTGGTCATTTTACCCCGAATACAAGATTCACAAGTTGGATAAGGTTCAATGGTGAGATCATGTATCAAACCACTCTTAACCAATTGGGTTAGGCGTTTCACGCCTATATGACCTAACCGCATATGTCATAGTTCGGTAATATTTATATCAGATTGTTTACGTTTATTAATTCTAGTATTAAAGATATCTTGTGAGGTACGCAATATATAATGACCATGCTCATTTGGACAACAAAGGATCTGAATATTATAACTATAATATAAATACAAAGAATGATTCTTAATATTTACATTATATCCTTCAATATCTAATACAAAAAGAGACATGATATTCGCTACACATCCGACACAAAATAGCAGTTATTTAACAAAAGTCTCCAACTGGGTAAGGGAATCTCACATCCAGAGAGTCGTCACTCCCAAATCGCAACTGCATCTCCATAGATTTCAGCCGTCTACTTCCCGTCAGCACCTGCAACGTATTGCAAATATGAATAGGACAAGCATAATCTAAAATCCAATTAGATGTCATAGCTTCACAAGCCAATGAGATATCAATAATAGGAAAAATAACAGTACCTGATGTCGATGCTCATTCCTTCCTTATCTGTGCAAGATAGTCCGGGTAGTTTCTTTTCCAGTGCCCGAATTTTTGGCAGTGGTGGCACTTATCTTCAGAAGCTCTCTTGGGCTTCGCTACCTTAGCCTACGGAAGAACATTGAAACCCTTCTTTTTCTTTCATTTTGTATTCTTCCCCTTCGACTTGGATTGGGAAGAAACGGAAAGTGAAGTGGGTTTCGGAAGGCAAGTCGGAACTCTCTTCCTTAAATCTTCCTCTGTTGTGAGAAGCATCATATGCAACTCACGGTAAGAGCAATGAATCTCATTCATGTTGAAGTACATTACGAAATGGCGATATGACGCCGGGAGTGAACCGAGAATGACACTACGTCCCAGAGTTTCATTGAGAGGTAAATCATTGCGCCTCAATTGCTCGATCAAATCGATCAAATGAAGCACATGCGGGCTCACAGCCTTCCCCTCATCAACTTTAGAATGGAACAGTTCCATTGAAACTATATGAACCACGACATGTTCCTGGTTCATGAACGATTCATGAAGTTGTGTCATCATGCTATATGCATCATGCATCTCAAAATAAGTCTTATTAAGCTCAGAAGAAAGAGAACTCAGAATGAATAATTTAACCCTTAAATCATCATCCTTCCATCTCTGGAAAGTCTCATGTTCTTTAGGAGATGCATCTGGAGATATAGCAAGCGGTACTAGACCTTCCAAAATGTATCCCGGCTTTTCAGAAATGAGGACAATCCTCAATTCAATATCCCAATCCGAAAAGTTCATATTCGTATCAAGCATACAAGAAAAAGGATTGGTCGGAGGTGCCGCCATCGCAAATCTATCAAATAGACAGCGAATCAACGGTAAGCAGATAAACAAATAAAAGATAAAATAATATCATCTTATATCATAAAGCATTAACTAGATCATGGATGTTTAATCTAAAAATGTCTCTCCCACTATTTCATGCAAAACTGTAATCCCCAAACAGAATACAAAACATGTTATAATCAAATCATAACATAATAGTGAAAGGTGGACCCCATGAATATATTTCAGCTCACAGCTTTGGCACGTTCTCGCCTACGTATATTCATTAGGTAGACAACTCATTGTCGATCACTCAATAGTGACTCATGGGTTTTCGGTCCTGGTCGTTTCTCGTTGTGACAGCTTTGGAACGTTCACAAGGAGGGGTACCAAGGTTAAACTTGTCAATGATAAATTAAGATACTTGCGAAACCCTGACAGCTTTGGCACGTTTAGGATTCCGCTTTCGCTTGAATTCACCTAATATAAAATATATCTGGTACAGATAAATTTCTACCGGCCATATCCTCACAGTTTTGGCACGTTCTCAGATATAGTCGCAGAAAATTTATCGATAAGCGGTATTGACAAGACAGACCAATTAATATGCATTAAATACATATTAAATTAATAACCTTATTTTCAAATAGGGATTTTTCCGCAAAAGATGCTTTTACTTTATTTAATCAAATTAAATAAACACATGCATGCATAAAGTCAAGATTAAAGTAAACATTGAATTTTAAAGGCATAATCACATATCAGGTGTCCAGAATCAGACTCGCTCTGATACCATTTTTGTTGGGATTTTATACAAAATTACAGGGTTGGCGCAGTGGAACGTGGAAAACAGATTTTTCTGCGTTATTTATTTAATTAGCCAATACTTAAAATCTAAAATTTTAACCCTACAAATCAAATATCATTTAATTACCAAATTGCCCCAAAGTTTTGCAATTTATTCATTTTGGTCTTTAAATAGTCCAATACATATTTAATTGATTCCAAATCAATCCCAAATTGATTTATACATGTCTAATACATGAAAATACAAATTACAACACAAATCCATAATTTTTTCCAGAATTGCCAAACAGCCCCTATATTTTCCAGAATTTGCAATTTGATCATTTTTGGTTCAAAACACATCAAGATAAAATCCAATCAATCCAAAATTTAATATACATCATATATACATAAAATTACATCACGTATATGAAAAGCTCCAAAATTGGATTAGGTTTAGAATCATAATTTCACAAATTACACCAATTGTATAATTTACACTAAATTGATAAAATTCAACACTTTAATCAATCCAATACCACACCAGTCAAGTCTCACCATCATGAAACAATACAAGAATAATTTCAAGTTAATTTTGAATGGCTAAGAAACTCTAGAATGGCAACTACACCAGCGGGCTTAAAGATTACTAAATGAACAATTTCATTCAATCTTTAATTAATATACACGCTCATCTTTCAAACAAGATTACAACCATATAAATTACAAACTTAAAGAGTATAGATTAAATCTTAGCAACACAATTGAAGATAAGATTAATAGAAACAACTTCTATCTTGAAGGATGTTGAAAATACTTACAAAAACCAACTTTTGTTTTGTTTGTTCTTTTTTTTTTTGCTTTGATTTCCTTTAAAACTCTCTCAACTCACTTTGTAAATTATTGTGTATCTTGTATGTATTGTAATTGAAAAACAAAATTTTTTTTGTTAAATTAATTCCCCTTGGCTGAATACAACAATAACAAAAATAAATAACAATTATTTAAATTTTGTTTAAATTGTATTGGCACACATTTCACTTTAATAAAGTTAACAATTATCTTTAATAAAGCAAACACCAAATGGACCACTAATATAAAGCCATTAAAAAGTGAATATCATTACTAAAGATATTTATTTTATTAATTAATTTAATTATTTAACAATTAAATAATTAAATTATAAATATAAATATCTTAAATATATGTATTATATTTACATTAAATATGTCAAATACATATATTAATGATATATGTCAAATATAATATTTTGATATTTAATTAATGTGTATTTAATAAAATCAAATATTAAATACAAATACACATTAATTTGGAAATGACGATTATGTCCCGATTGCATGTATTTTTCGTTTAACCGTTAAATGAATTATAAATAATCAGTATTATTCATAACAGTTGTCCTAGTGCTGTACGAGTATATTTCATTAGTTAGACTCTCTAGATTCAGGCATATCCGTCACGAAATCGAATTTCGTGTCTATAATTCACCCATCCGTAAATTATGACGAACACGGATAAACTCTCTAAATCATACAGGTCGAGGTCACTGCATATGTATAATCCCTCCGTCACAGGTATCCGAATTATTCCAAAGATATAGATACAAACGTCAAATCTCTATAGATATAATCACGTCGACGTTTCTATTAGCAATCCTTAATAACACTTAAAACTGATTTCTACAGTGTACCACAGTCCCATGGATTTAACATATTACTAATTCCATATTGAATACCTATGCTCTGTACACAGAGCTAACATATCCTTTCTTGATACACACAGGATATCATGAGCATCAGTGCACACCCAACGAACAGACGTAGGTCTGATATAAATAGATCGGTGACGTGACTACCATCTAAGTATGGAGAATAACTCATATATCCACAGTGGTATATCAAGTCAAATAATCACCATGCTCACTCAACCCGAGAAGACTCTTATTGACTTTGGTGTACCATCCATTAAGAATATTCGGTGAGTCGTTCAGTGTTTATCCGCTATAAACACTTACACGTCTATACGAGTCTCCAAGACTCATGGTTCATTGAGAAACCATCGGAATCTAAGATTCTAATATACGACATGTACCAGTCTCAACGAGTTTACTTTATTGACCAAGTAGTGTAAACTTTGACTGGGAACTTTCTAAGATTGACAACATCATGATACAACTTAATGTTAGTTGCAACACTTTTGCAATAGTATCATAACTAATCATTCTAAGGTCTATTACGTCTTTACCATATATAAGAGGATTTTATATAAAAATGTTCATTTTATTCATAATAAAATGTTACATTAGTATTTACAAGGAAATACTTAATAAAATTGGCGCTCAGAGCACCAACCCTAACACACATACAGGCCGACGGATCATATCTTGCTTCGCACTTGATTATTGAGTGCATCAGTCCACACCCAACAAACATCTAGATGTTAGTGTGTCTTACAAATGCTAAGGATCTCTAAACAAGATTTATATGTGAATAATTCAAGGGGAGTTGCGGAAATACTCACATTGAACGGTTGAGAAATTCAAAACTTTCCAATGGATGTAGAAGCTCCAAGCCTTTTTGTTGAGTTCTAAACTCTTGGGTGAGTTTCCCTATCACCTTCAAAGACTCCCAAAGTGCTAGCTTTGATAAAAATTTTGAAAGAAAATTTTCTCCTCCAAGAAGAACAATAATCGGCCAAATGAGAGGGAAAAGAGAGAAGATGAGTGAATAGTGAAAAAGTGGTTGTTGTGTGTAATAAAAGATCAAATTTATATTTTCCAACTACCACCATCACAATTTGACAAGTGATGTGAGTTGTGAGTCCCACCCAATTTTAAATTCCAAATTTAAGTTGGCGTACACAACACACTTTGGGCCCGGGTTCGTTTAATCCGATTAAATGAATTTTCCGTCATGACGTAATTAAATCCAAATTAATTAAATAATAATGCCTAGAAAAATTATTACGAAAGTCGCTTACGAATTAATTTCAAATTAATTCATTCGCCCGAATTAAAATCTAATTTTAATTCCGCATTGAAATCCGATTTCAATGAATATATCCAATATATTATTTAATCGATTAATTCTAAATTAATCGTGTTCTCTCTTCTAGATGAATTTAATCCCATCCAGATTAATTTTCTCTCTCATAATTAATCCCAGATTAATTATGTTCGAGTCAAATATCATTGGTGAATCTTTGGGAAGCGACCCAAGAGATCCCTGGATATGTTGGCAGTAAATACGATCACCGGACTATCCGAACACGTGCGTACCTCGTACCACGTTCTCACCGATTTACAAGATATGGTTGGCTTCTAGCAAAGCACCGTGCCTACCCAATTCTCCAGAAATATTCAACAAGGAATATATAATTTGTATCAGGCGTAGTATACAAACTATTGCGTAATACAATCCAGTATCGGATGTCACATGCTAGGCCTAGGGCTGGAATTGTGTCTGCCCCGTACGAAGCATATATCAGATCACGCGTAACTAGTCTCTATAATCGGATAATCATGACCTAGTCATACTATCCTGATAGCTGCAGCTTTTAAGAGTACTAGTACCGTATCATGCGTGATCATCATCTCCATATGACTGAAGTGATACTCTCATCTTGACATCACACCCAATACACTACGATTCTCAGTAAACCCAGAAGAGGCGTACACAGAACCTGTTAAAGCTCCGGCCGACCAAAACCAAAGCAAACTGATTGTTGCAAATATTAGCGATGCAAGTCTCATGTTAAAGATCACATACACCTACCCTGATTCGAATTCCTATAGACACATAGTCATAATACTAATGGGACTCCGAGGGGTCTATCCAGAGCAAAGCTGTTCCCGGCCCAATGGCTAACAGAACCTCATATCACACTTGCATAAGTATCCAATTCTTAAATATATGAGAACTGTGTCGTTAAGCTTCCATAACGCGTACAACTGTAATACTAGTCTATTATACATTATCGATGTCCAGTCTCGATAATACTTTAACTAGGGATATTTAATGATTAAACCGTTCTTGGATTAATATTGTCTCATATCTTATTAATCCGATTTAACCATATGGACTTTTATCATTTATATATCCAAGTAATCCAATTACAAAAATGATAAAATAGCAATTTTTTTTGTCACATAGTTAATTTGTACAAAAAACACCCTGTCTTTTACAAATAGTGATGTTATGGGTCATAATTGTCCAACACTAGAGGCCAGACCATGAAAAGTTTCTGACGTACATGACATCAAAGTGTGGAGGATCTCACACAAAATCAATGTTATCCTATAGTCAAAGGGTCACATATGCTACTCGACTCGAGGAGATTCCTATTGACGGTGGTGTGTACTTCCAACTATTAGGAATCATCTGTGAGTCATTCAGTATTCGGTCCAGCCAATACCCATATGTCTATACGAGCTTCCATAGCTCATGGTACATCGAGTTAAACCATTGGAACTCCAATTCCAATATACGACATGTGCTAGCCTTCTAGGTTATATGAATACGACAATATTCCAAAACCAACGATTATGAATATTTACTTTAAGAATAGTTTATAATAGTAATACTATCCCAACGTCAGACCGCCTAGTGTCCAGTATTACTACAAGACTATTATAAGGTCGATGTCATTCTTAGCATATCTATACATAAATCTAATACGCATAATGACAATATCATTAATCAGGTATGAAATGAAAATGTAGTTATTTTATTAATAAATAATAAATTATACAATTCGGATTGGCACTCCAAGCACCAACTCCAACAGTTTGGTAATTGAAGTAAGGGCTCGCTTGGCATGTGAGTCATCTAACTTTTTTCATTTCTTACATGTCTGGTTTAAAGAAAATCATATAAAATTCAATTCATTAGAGATGGCTTGAGTAAGGAGTCTTTAGATGATGTATCATTGACACTTGAGACACATCCTAGTGGACATGTTCATCGAATAATTCACAATTTGCATACACAATTTTAAAAAGAAAGACAACAATACAGTCTCGAGAGTCTGACCTTAAAAGAAAATTTTTGCCGATTTATAAGAAAATTGGATGGGAAGCATATCTCCGGCCCATAGAGGGCGTTCAAGCCGTTACTGGACATAAAACCAAAGGAAGATGTGAGCCACAATCACCACTACTATTACATATTTTTCAATTTATTGCTTTGATTTCATTTACTTTCAATTATTATTTTGATTTACTTTAATTTACTATTTTGATTTCCTTTACTGTTGCCGACAGTATCTAAACTTTTTGACTTTCACGATCTATTGTATTGTTCATCTGACAATTGTCATTTTGAAGGTACTTGTGCATTTATTACTCACCATTTTTCAAGAACTATAAATTCAACTTGTCATTTCTCTCTTCGACACATCTAGATAAGAGAGATATCAAAAATGGAGAAAACTTCAAGACGAGGAGTCACTAATATCTGTGTCTTTTATGGAACTAGCTCTGGAGCTAAACCAGAATTTGTTGAGGCCACAAAAGAATTGGGTAGAGCTATTACGGAAAGAAACATGCACTTAGTATATGGTGTGGCAATCTTGGATTGATGGGATGTGTATCAAAGGCCGTGCAAGAAGGTGTCAGTCAAGTTTTAGGGATTATTCCAAAACCTTTGGCATACGAAAACCTCATCGGAAAATCAAATGGAGAATAATGCATTGTCTCAGGTATGTCTGAAAGACTTATTGAAATGATCAATCATACTGATGTTTTTATTGCTTTACCAGGTGGGCTAGGCACATTGGAAGAAATATTCATAGTTACATCATAGGAGAACTTTAACATTCACCAAAAACCCATTGGACTAATTAATGTTGCCAATTTTTTCATTTACTTTAAGTATTTCTTACGGATGCCAAAAGACTTGGGTTCATTTCGAAACCGTTAAAAGATATCGTCCTAACTGTAAGAAAAGCTGATGAATTAATTAATCAACTCTTAGCTTATGAACCAAAAATCGACCATTCTTTCCAAGTTAAACTGATCTGATAATGATCATGATAAGAAGTGTAGAGTGGACTTTGATCTTAATCTGTAATTTTCTTTTAAATAGTCGTATATTCAATTGTCAATTCCACAATAACCAGTTGATGTCTTCTAAACTCTGTTTCTTCTTATTCAGAAATTGAGAACAATGTCTCAATTTGGTTGGGGGGAGGGGATAGTTGATTAGATAGTTTTCGTTTTTATATTTCATTGTTGTGTTTTTCTAAAAAAAAAAATATTTTTGTGTTGTTGTTTTATAAAAAAAAAAAAAAAGTTTTTTTATGTTGTTTTTGCTTTGTTGTTATTGTTGTTGGGGTTTTATAGGGAATTACAAGGTTAGCGCAGTGGAACGCGGAAAATCAGATTTTTTCGATTTCAAAATTTTTTTTGGATTAATTAAATAAATTTATTTATTTAATTACCTAATACTTAAAATATGAAATTTTTAACCCAATAAATCAAATTTTCTTTAATTACTGAATTGACCCCTAACTTTACATTTTGATCATTTTGGTCCTCAAATTGTCAAATACATATTTAAGTGATTCCAAATCAATCCCAAAATGATTTATACATGTCTAATACATGAAAATAAAAATTGCAACAAAAATCCCCAAATTTTGGAAATTGCCGAGAGCATCCCAGATTTTCAAGGATTTACAATTTGGTCCTTTTTAGTTCAAAACATGTCAAGATCAAATCCAATCAATCCCAAAATTAATATACATCATATATACATCAAAGTACATCACATATATGAAAATCCCCTAATTTGGAAAGGGTTATGAATCCTAATTTTATAATTTCCACAAATTGATAAATTACACCAAATTAAACAAATTCAATACTTTAATCAAATCATTACCACACCAAACAAGTCTCACCACCATGAAACAACTCAAGAATAATTCTAGGTCATCTGTGAGTGGCTAAGCAACTCTAAAATTGCAACATCACCATCAAATGGCTAAAAGAGTGATAATGAACTAATTTCATGCAATCTTTGTTAACATACATGCTTTCATCTTTCAAACAAGTTCACAACCATTTAAATTACAAACTTAAAGAGTAGAGAAAATTCTAAGCATCGCAAGTTGAAACCTAGATATATGAAAATAATTTCCTAGTTGAAGAAAGTTGGAAATTACTTACAAAATCCAAGAATTTGCTTGATATATTTCCTTTGTTCTTCAAGTTTTTCTCTCAACTCACTTTGTAATATTTTTGATAACTTGCTATTATATTTTACAAATTGAAAAACAAAAACCTTTTGTCTATTCCCTCTTGGCCGAAACTTTGAAGAAAATATCATGATATTTTTATTTTTGTTTCAAAACAATAAATGGTAAAATGCTTTATTAGATTACTTGTTACAAATGATAACCTTTATCATAAAGTAAACTTTACAATTGAACCAATAAAATCATGTCATTTCCTAACATTAATCATGGCATAAGATATTTAGTTTTTAATTAATTTAATTATTTAACAATTAAATAATTAAATAAAAATATCTTAAATATATGTATTATATTTACATTAAATATCTCAAATACATATATTAATAATATATGTCAAATATCTTAATTTGATAATTAATTAATGTGTATTTAACAATATCAAATATTAAGTACACATACACATTAATTAGGAAATGACCATTAGGTCCCTTCGCATATATTTTTCGGTCAACCGTTAAATAAGTTATAAATAATCAGTATTATTCATAAAAGTTGTCCTAGTGCTCTAAGAGTATATTTCACTAGTGAGACTCTCTAGATTTAAACATATTCATCCTGAAATCAACTTTCGTGTCCACAATCTACCCACCCGTAAATTATGACGAACACGGATAAACTCTCTGAACCATACAGGTCGAGGTCAGCATACGTATAATCTCTCAGTCACAGGTATCCAGATTATTCCAGAGATATAGATATAAACATCAAATCTCTATAAATATAATCAAGTCAACATTTCTATTAGAAATCCCTTAATAACACTTAGTGTTGGGGTTTTAAGGGGGAATATCGATAACGCAGCGGAATCGCGGAAAATCAAAATTTTCCGATTTCAAAACTTTTTCTCGGATTAATCAAAGAAACTTATTTATTTAATTATCCAATCATCAAATTCTGAAAAATTACACAATAGATCAAATTTCTTGGTAATTACCGAATTGTCTCAAAACTTTGTAAATTGATCATTTTAGCCCAAAAATTATCAAATATAATTTTGGATGATTCTAAATCATTTCTAAAATGTTTTTCAACACATCTAATGCATCAAATTCAGATTTCACACAAATCCCCAAATTGTTTCAAATTGCCGTGACTACCCAAAATTTTCAAGTAATTATATTTTGGTCCCTTTTGTTTAAAACATGCCAAGATCAAATCCAATCAATCCAAAAATTTACATGCATCATATTCATACCATAATACATCACATATATGAAAAGCCCCAAATTTGGAGTGGGTTATGAACCCTAACTTTTCAATTTTACCAAATTGTCCAATTTTACCAAATCTTTAAAATTCACCACTTTAATCCATTCAATACTTCACCAATCTAGCCTCACCACTTTGAAAAAAATCTAGAACAATTATAGGTCACCAAGGAGTGGCTTACCAACTCTAGAATGATAACTTGATTTTCCAAAAATCAAAAGTAAAGCTTTGAAACAATTTCAAGCTTACTTACATGCATCAATCTTTCATCAAAGTTCACAACCAAATTAAACACAAACTATAAGAAGAGAGACAATACCAAAGAAACACAAAATGATGCTAAGACTTTCATGTTGAAGACTTTGAAGAATAACTTACAAAAATATGATTTTCCAAGCCATCTTCCTTTAGCCTTCAAGATTTTCTCTCAACTATTTTTGTATTATGTTTGGTGTCTAATGAACTTCATAAACCCTAAAAGTGAAACAAAACAATATATACTCCCCAAAATTTGTCTTGGCCGAAATTTAGGGTGTTTATAAAATATCTAGATATTTTTGTTTAAATTAAAGTTAGCTTATCAATTTGCATCCATTATCATTACAACTTTAATGAATAATCAACAAGTCAACAAAAGCAACTCAAAACTATAACAATTATATTCATTTAGGTCTAGGGCCGAAAATTACATTTAGTAAAGGAAAAATATATTTTCATTTTTCAAACAATTTAAACAAATATCTTAGGAAGTCAAAACCATTTTGACAACCTTTTCCTTTACTTTAAAGTCAACAATTTACACTTATAATGATTTCCTAACTTTATCATTTCATAAGATATTTATATTTTAATTATATTAATTATTTAACAATTAAATAATTAATTAATTAATTAATTAAATACAAAATATCAAATATATGTATTATATTTACTTTAAATATCTCAAATACATATATAAATGATATATGTCAAATATCTTTATTTGACAATTTATTAATGTGTATTTAATAATATCATATATTAAATACAAATACACATTAATTAGGAAATGACGGTTCGGCCCGTTTGCATGTATTTTTCGTTTAACAGTTAAACGATTCATAAATAATCACCATTATTCATAAAAGTTGCCCTAATGCTCTACGAGTATATTTCATTAGTGAGATTCTCTAGATTCAGGTATATCCGTAACAAAATCCAATTTCGTGTCCATAATTTACCCACCCGTAAATTATGACGATCACTGATAAACTAGCTGAATCATACAGGTCGAGGTCATTGCATACGTATAATCCTTCCGTCACAAGTATCCGGATAATCCCAGAGATATAGATGTAAACGTCAAATCTCTATAGGTATTATCACGTCGACGTTTCTATTAGCAATCTCTAAATAACATTCGGAACTTACTTCCGAAGTATACTGTGGCCACAGATTTAACAGATTGGTAATCACACTTGGACTACTTATGCTCTGTACACAGAACTGACGGATCCTATCTTGACACACACAGGATATCCTGAAGATCGGTCCACACCCAACGAACAGGCAGAGGTCTGATCTAAATAGATCGGTGACGTGACTACTATCTAAGTGTGGAGGATGTCTCATACATCCACAGTGGTATCTCAAGTCGAAGGACCACTATGCTACTCAACCCGAGAAGATTCTTATTGACGTTGGTGTACCATCCATTAAGAATCTTCGGTGATTCGTTCAGTGTTTATCCACTATAAGCACCTACACGTCTATACGAGTCTCCCCAGACTCATGGTGTTGGGTTTTCTAGGTCAAACCAAGATCATATTAATGGATGAAAAGTGTGAATACAACAAAGTAAAGTTGCGGAAATACTCACTTTGATCGGCTTTGCGATGCGATGACAACAAAAAATTTCTGTTCCAAGCTTCTCTTCTTTGTATGTTTCGGCCAAGGTCCCCTTGTTGGACCTTCAAGCTCCAAGCTTTGTGAATGATTCCATGCTCATAGATGGGTTTCCCTATAACTTTTGTAAGACCCCTTTGAGTGATAGCTCTTGAGATTTTGCAACAAAATCATGAAGAAAATGAGCCTAAGGCTCACGGCATTTGAGAGGAAAAATGGCACCATTGCCGTGTGTGGGAGAGAGAGAGAGAGGAAGAAGATGAAGTTGTGTATTTGTTTTTTTAAAAAACAAAAATCAAATTCAAAATTCAAAATTTGGTACAAGACTTTAAAGTCTTCCAACAACTCACATCACTCAATAAGTGACATCCATCACATCCAAAGTTGATGTGACTTCCATCACAAGAATGACTAATAATGTGACGCGTGATGTGACTTATGGGCCCCACTTGATTTGAAATGTGAGTGGGCCCGCAAACACTCACGGGCTCGGGTTCGCTAATTTCGAATTAACGAATTTTCCGTTGCGACGTAATTAAATCAAATTTAATTAAATAATTATGCCTAGCAAAATTACTATTCACGTCGCTAGCGAATTAATTCTAAATTAACTCGTTCGCCCAAATTAAATTCTAAATTTAATTCCGCGTCGAAATTTAATTTCGTATAATATATCAAATATATTATTTTATCGATTAATTCCAAATTAATCGTTCTCTCTCTTTTAATAATATTGTATCCCAGATAACATATCTCCGTAATTAATCCTAGATTAATTTTCTCTCTAATAATTAATCCCAGATTAATTATATTAATTATGTGCGAGTCATACGTCATTGGTGAATCTTCGGGAAGCGACCAATGAGATCCCCGGATATGTTGGCAGTAAATCCGGTCGTCAGACTATCTGAACACGTAAGTACCTAGTACTACGTTTTTACCGATTTACAAGACATGGTTGGTTTCTATCAAAGCACTGTGCCTACCCAATTCTCCAGAAATATTCTTAAAGGAATATATAATATGTATCAGGCGTAGTATACGTAGTATACGTAGTATTACGTATAACGATCCAATATCGGATGTCATGTGCTAGGCCTGGGGCTGGAATTGTGTTTGCCCCGTACGAAGCACATATCAGATCTCTGGTAACTAGTCTCTATAATCGGATAAACATGACCTAGTCATATTATCCCGATAGCTGTAGCATACAAAAGTACCAGTTCCGTATCCTACGTGGCCATCATCTCCATATGACTGGAGTGATACTTCCATCTCGACATCAGTACATATATATGTACAACACTTAGTATCAAAATCCAATTTTGAAACTAGTAGTGAATATGTTTATGACAAACATGGTTGAAGTCGGAGCCTTGCCCCTCTTCACTTCCTTCACGTCTGTCTTGTCCATACGGTAGTCACGCTTCAGTGACCCCGTTTGCCACAGTTTAGGCAGACATCTTGGGATATGTCATTTGTCTTCCTAGAAGACTGTGATGATTTTGCCTTTGCCCCTTTTAGAAGCTCTGGCTCTGCCTTCTTGAGCATAGCCATCAACTCTCCAAGAGTTTACTCTTGGTTCATCATGAATCAGCCTCAGCTATCGTGTAGAAACTATAAGATCAAATCTTTAGTAGTCTCGGCCAAGTAGGTAATGCCCAGCTAACCTAGCTGATCGATGTCAGCAATCATCTGTGACACCTAGTGCTCGACAGATGTACCCTCTGACATACACGAGTGAAAGAGCTTCTTTTTGCAATTTGTACTTCTAAGATCTAAGAATAGATCTATGAAGATCTTTAATTTCACCATCATGGTACAAGGATCTAATCCTTAATTTTGACGACGGAATTAAAATGTCATTGCAGTAAGCATAATGGATTGAGCACTAAAGTTATCATCACATGAATATTCCAAATATCATGTTCTACTATTTGCTCAATTCCGGGCTTAGGCCCAAGAGGTTGTTCTATCAAATAGAGTAACTTCTTAGTTTCCAGGACTATCCTGAAGTTTTATTCCCAATCTGAAAATTAAAGCCGTTTAAAGACATTTTCACCCAGGATTATGTTTTAAACGCTAATCTTTCAGTTATCTTGACTGCTATAGTCCAACTATCCAATCAACGATTTCAGGTACTATTTAAAATAATGATTACTATAGTCTAACTATATAATCAACTATAATTTAATTGGTTAAATTCAAATATATTGATTATTATAATCCAATTATATAATCAACTATATTTTGAAGTAGTTTGAATACAGTCCAACTATTTAATTAAAACAACGATTAAATATTACTCCAACTAATATATATTTAATGTAATGACGAAAAATTGAAATGAGCGCGTATTGGCAAGTATCTAAACAAAATTGCAAATTTAATACTTTCCTCCCACTATTTTTCGGCGAGCCTCTAACCCTCTGTTGAGTACTCGGGAAACCTAATTTCCTAGTGGGCTAGAATCTTGTTAAATAACACACAACTTTGACTTTGGCCAACAAGCTGTATGATATTTAACTAGGTAGATCTCTAAGATCAATTGGATCTCATCCAATTCCTAGATCCAGTAGGTGGACATCAAAATCCGAAATATATATCTAATATATGCCACTATATCTGATATATTGCCTAACCTTTTTCCTCTGAATCAACTAAGCCTTGGCTTTGGCACAGCAAACTTAATGATTCCAGTTAAGCGGGACCCATTTACCTTGGAAAGCTTCGTAATCGATGTCGATGGATAAAAGTGATCTTGACTTTGGCCAAAAAATCAAAACTTGGACAAGACATGCGATATGGAACAAAGCCTTCATAATTCAAACACATCCGCGATGGACAAAGGTCTTGACTTTGGCCAACAAACCAGTGCCAATCGTGGATCTTGAGAATGAATCATTCAATGGAAGGAAAATCGCTTAATATTTGTTGAGGGTTTTTCGCGTAATTGGCAACCAATTAATTATCTTTGATTAGGTCTCATCATTCACCCTTAAACATGCATTCTAAAAACATAATAAGGCGCGATAAATAAATTAATAATGATATGCGGATGGATTTTTAAAACATTTTGTTTCTATAACAAATCTCTCTCTTTCCTCTCTCCCGCTAGCACAAATCTTACTTCTACCCAATTACATAACACTTCTAAAGAAACCTCATTTACATTGAGTGGAATAGGTGAGAAGAGAAATACAAAGAGTCAATAGGTAATAGGCTGGACACGCAGGTCCAATTAATAAATTCTAAATTTATTACAATAATTTCCAAAATTGCCCTCACCCATCTAATATCCATCTGATATACATTATTCATACATCACATCCATGTATTCACACAAAGCATGTTATCAATCAATCTAATCCAATTAATTAATCTGAAATTAATGACCATCCAATGTTCAAACAACGATTTGATTTGCGCGAGTCCAACTCGTTAAAGAATAATTACTCAAAGTACGAATTCTTGAAATATATCAAACTAATATATTAAATCCAATTTAATTTGTATTCAATACTAATTCTTTATTTAATTCCAAATTAAATAATTACACCTTTTTGTTGGTTATTATCTAGGTCCCAAGATCAAACAAGACATGAAAAGAATGTGTGAACACACCACGGAGATAGCGGAATACTCACACTCGATCGGTTGAGTCGATTTGAAGACGATTGAAGCCACAAAACCCACTGGTTTGGTGCGCCCACTGCTGCAGTTCATGCTCACTGGTTTGGCAGTTTCGGGTCTCATTTCGAAGCTCCAAACTCCGTCGGATGAGTCCCGCCTCATGGGTGAACCTCCCTACCACCTTCGCAAGTCTCGTAGTGGTGCTAGCACTTGCGGTTTTTGCCACAAAAACCCAACTCTTGCTTCCCATTGCTCACGCCATTTTGGTTTCAAAAACCAGTCCACTTTTGTTGTGGGCGTGAGTTTGAAGAGAGAAAAGAGAGAGAAGAAAGTTTTGTAAATTGTCTTCAAAAGTGTAAATCAATTTTCCTTTTATATTTTCCAAAATATAAAAATGATTTACCATTTACTTTATTTCAAAAACAAGTAAATGTTGGAGCCAAAAAGCTAAAGATGCTTTCCAACCACTTGCATCAACTATTCACATCAACTTTAAGTCATATCAACTTTAATAAAGTGACATGTCTTTCAATCAATCATCACATCAATCAATCACATCAATCAAAGTGACATTTGATTTGACGCTTGATGTGACGAATGATTTGACGCTTGATACGACTTGCGTTGCCGCACTCGAATTCGAAATACGAATGCGCTCGCAATCACACTCGGTCTCGAGTTCGCTAATTCCAAATTAATGATTTTTCCGTCGCGTCGTAATTAAATGATTACGCCTAGCGAATTCACTATTCACGTCGCTAACGAATTAATTCTAAATTAATTCGTTCGCCCGAATTAAAATCTAATTTTAATTCCGCGTCGAAATCTAATTTCATTTAATATATCGAATATATTAATTTACCGATTAATTCCAAATTAATCTTTATCTCTCTCTAGACGATATTTTATCCTAGATAAAATATCTCCGTAATTAATCCTAGATTAATTTTCTCTCTCTTCTATATAATCCCAGATTATTTAAGAGTGTGAGTTATGCGTCATCGGTGGATTATTGGGAAGCGACCCATGAGATCCCCGGATACGTTGGCAGTAAATACGGTCGTCGGTGTATCCGAATCACGTACGTACCAAGTACTACGTTCTACCGATTTACGAGACAAGGTCGACTCCTAGCAAAGCACCAAGTCTACCCAATTCTCCGGACATATCCATTTAAGAATATTAAGATCTGTATCAAGCGTAGTATACCATTGTATCGTGCATATCGGCCCAGTATCGGATAGTCACGTGCTAGGGCTGGGGCTGGATAAGTGTCTGCCCCGTCCGAAACACATATCGGATGTCTTGTAACATAGTCTCTATAATCGGATATTCATGACCTGGTCACAATATCCCGATTGGATGCGCATCACTCAAGAGCACTAGTACCGTATCCTGCGTGACATCATCTCCACTATGACTGAAGTGATACTTCCGTCTTGACATCACACCCCCAATACACTACGACTCTCTGATAAACCCAGAAGTGGTGTCGCAGAACCGGTTAAAGCCCTGTACCACCAAGACCAAAGTCTATCGATTATCGTAAGTATTAGCGATGTAAGTCTCAGGTTAAGACTATATACACCTACCTTGATTTCGGCCTCCCATAGACACATAGTCATAATACCAATGGGATTCCGAGGGGTCTATCCAGAGCGAAGCTGTTTCCCGTACTATCGGTGAAACACGACCTCCTATCGCACTTGCATAAGTATCTGATACTTATATATATGAGAACTATGCCGTTGTGCCCTCACAACGCACACAAGTGCAATACTAGCCTATTCCGCATTATCGATGTCCAGTCTCGATAATACTCCGGCTAGGGATATTTAATGATTAATCCTTCGGGGATTGATACTGTCTCATATCATCTCAATCCAGGAACTAATCATAGGGACCTCTCTTCATTTATATATCTATGGTGATCTAATCACAAATGATGAGAGTGCAATTTCCTTGTCACATAGTTAATTTGCTACAACAACACAATGATCTGTGCAAATAGTGACGCTATGGGTCATTTTGTCCAACACTTTTAATGTGCCTTTACGACTTAGTTTCTAAATCTAATCCTTACGGGTCTCAAAGCCCAATTAACATCCAATGTCAATTTAATTAAAGTCCAATGGGCTTTCAGTTAATTTATAAGGCATGGACTTTGGCAACCAAAGTCTAATAAGGAATCACCCTTTGCCAAAAATCAATTTAGGCCCAATTAAAATATTAAAGGCACATTTAATCATATTTGGACTTTATGGAAATGGTTTTAGGCCCAATTGGATCCAACCAATTAACCTAAAACAAACTTGGCCCAACCAAGCCCAATAAGCCCAAATACAACTTTATTAGCTCAATTCCAAATTTAGCCCAACTAATTTAATCACAATATTCCAAATATCACAATTAAATTAACTAAAGTGTATTAGCCATAATTAATTAGTCAAATTAACATTTCCAAAATATCAATTTACTTAATTAATCATGCTAATCATCATCAACACATGTCCAACATTATTGAATCAAAAAATCATCTCATTTCCATGCTTTATAGGTCACGGCAATTAGAGGGATTTTAAATCCGATTTCGATTTTAATCCAATTAAATCCTAAATCAATTTATCCCAAGTCTTTCAATTCATCCAATGATCAAAAAATAAAATTACCATGACATTAGGGCATACCAACCTTTCGGCCAAGCCTAACATTTGGGGAAAAATTAATCCAATTCAATTTTCATCAAATTGATCATGCATAACTCTAAGTTATCATCATTCAAGCATAATCAATCAAACAATTTCATCAAATCATGCTCAAATTAATTTTACCCAAATTTTACCCTAATTCCAATTTCATGCTTAAAAACGCTATGATACCATTGTTGGGTTTTCTAGGTCAAACCAAGAACATATTAAGCGATGAAAAGTGCGAATACAACAAAGTAAAGTTGCGGAAATACTCATTTTGATCGGCTTTGCGATGCGATGGCAATAAAAAATTTCTGCTCCAAGCTTCTCTTCTTTGTATGTTTCGGCCAAGGTCCCCTTGTTGGATCTTCAAGCTCCAAGCTTTGTGAATGATTCTATGCTCATAGATGGGTTTCCCTATCGCCTTTGTAAGACCCATTTGAGTGCTAGCTCTTGAGATTTTTCTACAAAATCATGAAGAAAATGAGCCCAAGGCTCACGGCATTTGAGAGGAAAAATGGCACCATTGCCGTGTGTGGGAGAGAGAGAGAGGAAGAAGATGAAGTTGTGTATTTGGTTTTTAATTTCAAAAATCAAATACCAAATTCAAAATTTGGTACAAGACTTTAAAGTCTTCCAACAACTCACATCACTCACAAAAGTGACATACATCACATCATTCAAAGTTGATGTGACTTCCATCACAAGAATAACTAATGATGTGATGCGTGATGTGACTTATGGGCCCCACTTGATTCGAAATGTGAGTGGGCCCGCAAACACTCCCGGGCTCGGGTTCGCTAATTCCGAATTAACGAATTTTCCGTTGCGACGTAATTAAATCAAATTTAATTAAATAATTATGCCTAGCAAAATTACTATTCACGTCGCTAGCGAATTAATTCTAAATTAACTCATTCGCCCGAATTAAATTCTAAATTTAATTCCGCTTCGAAATCTAATTTCTTATAATATATCGAATATATTATTTTATCGATTAATTCCAAATTAATCGTTCTCTCTGTTTTAATAATATTTTATCCGAGATAAAATATCTCCGTAATTAATCCTAGATTAATTTTCTCTATCTAATAATTAATCCCAGATTAATTATGTGTGAGTCATATGTCATCGGTGAATCTTCGGGAAGCGACCCATGAGATCCTCGGATATGTTGGCAGTAAATCCGGTCGTCGGACTATCTGAACACGTACGTACCTAGTACTATGTTTTTACTGATTTACAAGACATTGTTGGCTTCTAGCAAAGCGCTGTGCCTACCCAATTCTCCAGAAATATTCTTAAAGGAATATATAATCTGTATCAGGTGTAGTATACGTAGTATTGCGTATAGCGATCCAGTATCGGATGTCACGTGTTAGGCCTGGGGCTGGAATTGTGTCTGCCCCGTACGAAGCACATATCGGATCTCTGGTAACTAGTCTCTATAATCGGATAAACATGACCTAGTCATATTATCCCGATAGCTGCAGCATACAAGAGTACCAGTTCCGTATCTTACGTGACCATCATCTCCATATGACTGGAGTGATACTTCAATCTCGACATCACACCCAATACACTACGATTCTCAATATACCCAGAAGAGGCGTACACAGAACCTGTTAAAGCCCTGGACGAGCAAAACCAAAGTATATTGATTGTCGCAAGTATTAGCGATGTAAGTCTCAGGTTAAGACCAAATACAC
The DNA here is from genome assembly GCA_019454045.1 of Zanthoxylum bungeanum. NCBI lineage: Eukaryota > Viridiplantae > Streptophyta > Magnoliopsida > Sapindales > Rutaceae > Zanthoxylum > Zanthoxylum bungeanum. The sequence continues at coordinate 129,880 of SKCR01033781.1, forward strand.
CTACCCTGATTCAGACTTCCATAGACACATAGTCATACTACCAATGGAATTCCGAGGGGTCTATCCAGAGCGAAGCTGTTTCCGTACCATCGGTAAACACAACCTCCTATTACACTTGCATGAGTATCCAATACCCAAATATATGATAATTATTTCGTTATACTCCCACAACGCGCACAAGTGCAATACTAGTCTATTCTGAATTATCGATGTCCAATCTCGATAATACTACGACTAGGGATATTTTAATGATTAAACCTTAGTGGATTAATACTGTCTCATATCTTATTAATCTGGTACTAATCATATGGACTTTTATCATTTATGTATCTTGGTAATCCAATTACAAATGATAAAAGAGCAATTTCCTTTGTCACATAGTTAATTTGTATAACAACACCATGTTCTGTACAAATAGTGATGGTATGGGTCATAATTGTCCAACACATGGTTCATTGGGATAAACCATCGGACCAAGTCTCGATATACGACATGTACTGGTCTCAACGGATTTGACTAACCGACCCGTGTTAGTGAATCTTGACCAGGAACAGTATTTGATAATATACATTTAGCAGTGACATTTCCCAATGTCAATTACAAACTAGCTTTGTAACTGTGTACTGCATTATATATTATCAGGTCTTTGTCTAATATATACATATCACTAAACCATATTTAGTTTCAATCTAATCGTAATCAGATCGAATACGTATATAAAAACAAGAGGTGCAACCATAAATAAGTAATATTATGGAAAAATGGATTGTTTGTATTCATGAATCAGACATAAATACGGAGCGGATTGGCGCGCTGAGCACCAACCCCAACACTTAGAACTAATTTCTATAGTGTACTACCGACCCATGGATTTAACAGATTACTAATTCCATATTGAATACCTATGCTCTAAACACATAACTGACGGATCCTTTCTTGATACACACAAGATATCATGAGCATCATTTAACACCCAACGAACATGCGGAGGTCTGATATAAATAGATCGGTGACATGACTGCCATCTAAGTGTGGAGGATAACTCATATATCTATAGTGGTATCTCAAGTCAAAGAATCACTATGCTCACTCAACCCGAGAAGATTCTTATTGACATCAGAGTACCATCCATTAATAATCTTCGGTGAGTCATTCAGTGTTTATCTGCTATAAACACCTACACGTCTATACAAGCCTCCAAGACTCATGGTTCCTTGAAAAACCATCGGAATCCAAGATTCCAATATACGACATGTATCAATCTCAACGGGTTTACTTTACTGACCAAGTAGTGTAAACCTTGACCAGGAACTGTCTAAGAATGACAACGTCATGATATAACTCAATGTCAGTTGCGACGCTTTTGCAACAGTATCATAACTAACCATTCTAAGGTCTGTTACGTCTTTACCAAATAAAAGAGGATGTTATATAAAAGAAATTGTTTATTTTATTCATAATAAAATATTACATTAGTATTTACAGGGAAATACATAATAAAATTGGCGCTCAGAGCACCGACCCCAAAATTTTGTGTGTAAAAATAAATGTTTTGTGTTGATTTTTATTTGTGTTTTCAAAAAAAAACACAAAACTACACACAAAATAAAAATAAATTTTTTACTAACCAAGTGAAATTGTTGTTTGGAGATGGCAGTGTAATGAGTTTTCGCTTCTGAGACGTATCTCAAAATAATTTGTAACAAGTTATTTTTGTTTCTTTCTTTTTGAATCATTTAAATTTGTGAATTCCCCATAATATTGATTAAATATGATCTTCATATGCTCATTTGACAGATATTATCAACATATTCTCCCAATGGCTGTGGAATTTGTGTTTTTATTCAAAAAATGATGATAATAATCAAGCTTTTATTTAGTAACCAGACATCTTACCTCAGTAAGCAGTGATCGTTCGCGTAAAACGGCAGAGCTTGAGTTTGTAAAAAAAATGTGTGAATAAGTTTGATTTCGTAGCGTTTTTAACTCGAGCAATTAAGTCCGTATGAGTGTTTTAACACTTAGTTCTCTAGGGCCAACTGGTGGAAGTCACTGGCCCAAAGCTCGTTACATAGATTAAAGAGAAAGCTTAAGAAAATCATACACTTTTTTTTAATATCTGAGATCTGAGCAATTAAGTTCATATGAGTGTCTTAACATCTAGTGCCCTGAAGCAAACTGGTTTGGGAGTCATTGGTCCAAATCTCGTTACAAGAATTGAGGATGTATATTTTTTTAAAAAAAATAAAAAAAACAAAAAACAAAAAAAAAAACTATTTTTGTGTTTATAAATAAATTTTCACTTTTAAAAAGGTGTGAATTATGATATAACTCTAGGACAAAAATATTACTCTTTTTTCAACAAGACCTGTGAATATTGTGGGCATAATAAATTGATTAATACTTTGTTTTATGTGTGTATGGAAGAAGCGTAAAAAGTACAGGAGAATTTACCTATTTGATCATTTAGAATGAAATAAAATAGTTATTAATTTAGATAAAAAATTATTTTTAAAAAAAAATTCGTTTAAATTATTAGGGAATAGTAATAAACTGATTAGGGGTGTTATGAACACTAAAAAATACACATTTATTAAAAGAAAAATTAATCATTTTACATTTGTAGTTTAATTAATCCATTTAATTTATCATATTTGTAAAATAATAATTAAATTTATGTTTTATATATTTTCATTGTGATTTTTATTTCTTATGTAGATTAAATAATACTTTGAATGCATAACTAAAAAAATGGATATGACATTTGAATTTTGGAGGCTAAAAACTTGACAGAGCGTTCTAGCAGTGTACAAATTCAAAAATTCAGCCCTGCGTAATTTTTGTATTTTGGCCATAACATTTTACTTCGATATCGGATTGAGTTGATTCTAGTTCCAGATGAAAGAAGACTCAAAGACTTACAATTTTGATGTTGACAAGATTTTCTAATTCTGAGGTTTGTAAGGCCGAAATGGATAAAAAAAAATCCAAAGTGTATTATATATAATTATTAAAGACACAAACAAGAAGAAAAATAATATATATCTATATTATAAAGCACAATGTGTTTGAGGAAAGAGAGTGCATCCAACGGCTCTCTTTATGTGGCTTAATTAACGGCTCAGATCATTTCATTGGTAATTTGAGGAAAGATAGTGAATTGATTGATGGAAAGGGTCAAAATTTTCAAATTTTCAAATAAAAAAATAGAAAGTTAAAATAAAATCATTTAATTTTGTAACACCGTGCCGTAGGCACGGGCCAAATACTGTAACACCGTGCCGTAGGCACGGACATCATTTAATTAAAAAATAAAATCATTTAATTATGTAATACCATGTCGTGCCGTAGGCACGGGCATCATTTAATTAAAAAATAAAATCATTTAATTTTGTAACACCGTGCCGTAGGCATGGGCCAAATACTGTAATACCGTGCCGTAGGCACGGGCAAAAACTAGTATATATATATATGTGAAAGTGGAATGTCATTTCCCACAAATCATGCAATTTATAAATTGCATGATAAATGAGAGGAGAGGGTGTTGATCCCTCTACTATAAATAGAGGTGTTCAACACCTTAGAAAATCAACCTATATTCCATAGTTTCCTCTGAAAATTTGTATAGTTCTAACTCTTGTGAGTTTTATTTTTTCTTTAAAATTTTATTGTAATTTATTTTTCTTTTAGTAATAAAATTATGTATGTTTTTATTCAAATTATGAGTAGCTAATTTCATTTTGTTGGGGTAAATGATGAAGCTTTTAATATGAAAATTTAAATTAATCTCAATTATATTATAATATATAAATTTTAATCCAATGATTAATATTTAATTTAAATATGGATTAATTATTGACAAACTTTGTTACCGCCTATATAGCTAGTTTTATTTATTTGGCATGACTGAGTACCTAACTAGACTTGTTATAGACAAAAGTTATCACCGTCTTTATGGCTGGTTTTATATGTTTGGCATAATACATTCCTGAAATAAATTAATTAGGTAATAATGATAATTTATAAATTATAAAAAGTGAAATTTCTAAATTTGAAATATTAAAAATGGATCTCCTAACCATAATATTTTATTTTATTGTTGTAATTCAATTTAAAACTTTCCAATCACTTCAAACAAATCAAATCCTTTTTATTTTCACTCAAATTATTATTTTATTTCACTAAATCTATTCATTGTGGATCGATCCCGGACCTACTATTATACTTGAAAGTAAAGAACCATTTTATGAGTGTGTCACTGCGCCTAGAAAATAACCCCTAACAGTCTCGAAAAAGCCCCAACAATTTTGGAATTTTCCAATAGGTTTTACAGTTTCTTGTCCACCGAAATAATCCCGAAATAACCCCAAAACTGCTACTGCTTTGCTGGCCCAATAGTTCACGCAACTTCCAGACCCTTTTAGGATAAATTTTATGCAACTAAATCAGCCCCAAAATAATCCTGGATTCGCCCTCTATATTAGATACATTTTTGTTCTAAAGAGCGACCGTAAGGCAATGAGCAAAAATTGCTGTGAGCAAACTAAGAGGAGAAATTGAGGTTTTTGTCTCAATTTCATTCGGACTTCCGTATTATATCTTGCCACTAAAAATTCTCATGAGAATGGGCTCCAAAAAAATTATTGCAAAAAAATTTATAGGGAAAATTCTTTTCTTCACAATTTAGCCTCTCTTGTCTCTTTTCTTCTGTTCTCAACAAAGAATAAATTTCCTTGGGTGGCTATTAAGAAAACAATTTATATAGTTAGGGTAATTATTGGCTGACTCTACTTAGTGGAAAACGAAAATTACCCTCTCTTTTTCTTCACAAAATTCCACCAAGGGATTGTTTTATTTTAATTCAAATTTTGTTAATTCAATTTTAAATAGGATATCATATATCTTATATATGTTTGAATTATATTAAAGATATAATCAATATCTTAATATTGACTAAAATTGATTTTGAATTAATTCATTTAAATTCAAATAATTTGAATATTTAAATGATTATCTCATAATCATTAATTATAGAAAACTATATATTAAACAATTTAATACATAGTATTAAAGTATTTAATTGTTAATCAAATTAATATTTATTAAATAATTTTTTATTATTTAATTTCTTTTACAAAACAATTTAATAATGAGAGTATCCAATCATTATATTGATTCCTCTAGTGTAACAAGCTAATACGAGAACCAAATGGATCAGCAACTTTGATCTCCAATAATCTCAAGATATTAATTAAAAATATTTAATCAAATATTCTAAATTAACTTTACATTATTCCACTAAAAACCTGAAGCTGAACTCTCGTCAATACGGATATTTAATTTAAACCGAACTACATTGTCGTTTATCGATATAATCATTTAATATATATTGATCCTCCACGAGTATCACATAGATTGATTCTCTCATGAGTCATGAATGATTTATTCATAATTATTATGAATTTTATTTTTCTATTCATAATAGAAAGACATGAGAGCTCTAACCATTCAATTACTGAACCAACTCGTACGTAGGATACTCATATACTTCTCACAATGAGTGAATTCCATATTTATATAAAATGTTCAAGTTACACATCAAACCATGCTCCCAAAGTATGAAGTTATTGATCAGGATTTCTACACCGATCTCTCCCATAAAAATCAAATGACATAACCCGTCATGCAAGAGTTCATAATACACTCATGATTTAGACCAACTATATATGATTATCTAGTAGATTGATATGAATTTCTTTATCTAAGATATATTAAAAGAAATTCAATTCTGTCTAAATTCAGTCTTATATGATCTCATCATATAAAATACCTTCATTTCCATGTCGTCACATAAACGATCTCGGGTCAAGATCGCTATATATTTATGAAATAGGCCACAGTTGTAGATAAACGACAAACAAAGTATCAGTTTTTGTTTGCTTTCTACGAATTATTTTAAATTTCTAATTTCACACTTAAATCCTCTTTTGTATGGCATCGATACACTAAATCTAAAGGTACATAAATAATCAATGGTAGTATGATAATTTACAATATGCGAATTGAAACAAACAATCGATAAATGAAAATTACATTTATTATTCTGATTGTTCAATTTGAAAGTGCTACTTAACTAATGTTTTTGAACCTATTAGATTTTAAATAATTTTAATATTGAAAAAATACTTTTAATATGATTTTAAAGATTCAAAACTCAGGTGTTATGAGTAGAATTGTATTCAAAGTATTTATTATGGTGCAAGTAATCCCACCATTTTTTTTTAAATTACCCACCTCTCATTGAAAAGAAAATGTAATCTTATTAGTGCTGTTCAAACCAAGTTCCTTATGCACCGGGAACCTTTTAATTCGTCATATACCAAATAAACCTCACCTCGAATTCTTTTTATCCATGATGTACTAAGCCAAAACATCATTAGAATAATAATACAACTTAAATTTTCTTATCAATCCGCTGGTAACTATAAAATCTTCAATAAAAAGATTGTTAACAAAACAAAAGCAGATCCGAACCCCTCAGGCAGAGATATCTACAAAAAGAATTTGGCCAAAAAAAAGGAGTCATTTCATATGTTAATCTCTTACACATTGGACTCATGCATCACAATGTTTGCCCATTTTTTTGGGCAGCAATTTAAACAACATAATGTTCTAAAACTTAAACTCGAAGATAGAGACCTCTGCATTTTCTTTATTCCAAAGGAATGATTCGATTAACCCAAAGCCACATTTGGTCAAAGAATGATCATAAATCTGGCACCTCTTGTATGAGATGACCATGAAGATCATCTTTTTATTTTTCACTTTGTACTTGACGCAAACCAGATATCTAAATGAGTATAATAAGCAGGAAAATAAAATAAACACGAACCAAATGCAGTCAATCAGTGGTCTGTGAGGGCAAGGTCTATGCTTTGTGATTTTTCATCAGCTCGTCAATGTCCAGTTCCACCTCCAACACTGGTGAATCCTTCCGTATGCTGTAATGACTGGTTAAGGAACAAGAAATATTCAAAGAACATCAGAATTTTACCTATTGTATTTCAACTGTGGTTTCAGTACAATGGAACTGAGCAGCTTACCTGTTCAGTACAGGACCATGATCCACAGCTGTTCGAAGGCAATAAACTACTCTACCAACTATGTCTGTCATGGGAACTGGACCAAATATACGACTATCATTGGCTTCCTGTCACTCAAAATTAAGAACAAAAATAGAATTCCGAAAGCGAAGAAGATAAATCAGGCTGGTGTCTAAAGGTTCAAGTGATGGTCATCATTAAATCATAAAAATCATGATTAGTGATAATCAACCTACAAACTAGTCAGGGAAACAACAACATTGTTTTCCCAGATATCCAGAATAAACATTACCAAATGCAATCTTGAAGTGACTTGTGTAAAGTGATGTGCATCCATTCCCAAACAGGATTCAAGTTGGACGTACAATTGCGGCAATTACAAAGCGCAACCTTTCTAATTTTAAGTTAAGGGAACCTCGCCAGTATGCATTGTCCATGAATATGATATTTGCATGGTGAAAGAGATTTATGGAAATCCAAGCCATTGCAGAAACATATCTGAATATAATATTAAGTTCATATTAGGGAAAAAATGCAATCACCTTAGGCTTCAGATTTTCATTGTCAGCCAAAACCCAGCATTCATCCTTTTCGAGAACAAAAGACTCATCTTTCTCATCACTAGACGCCATTTCATACCCTTCAATAGCAGCTAGTCTTCTCACTAGATAGTTATCTGACTTTTCAGGGTCTTTCACAACCACCACATCTCCAACAAAAACACGCCTGTCAATTAAAACGAACAGGAAAATGAAAAACTCCCAAAAATGAGATATCAAAAAGTTTATACATCAAGGGTATAATTTTACAAGAGAACAAGTATATTACAGTTGTAAACCAAACGAAAGTTCTCAAGATTCGAAGCTTGTCTCCTAAAAGTAATGTAGAAATTGAATTTATATTGATTTACAAACTTTGTTTTAGTGCACAACCGTAATTAACGTGCACACTGAGATGCCATCATAATCCAACTTGACATTCCAATATGAAAACATAAAATCATAATCAACAGGCACCAACCAAACCATTAAAGAAATAAAAGATAAAGATAAAACCAAGTATTTCCTCATGGGAAATTGTTTTCATGTACTTAATAGTAGGTACAGGCATCTCTGCAGATCCTGAATTGCAAGACAAGCTATGCTCAATTGCAAGCAAAAAATAAGAAGGAAGCATGTAATTCAACTAATAAACAAGCAGGTCAGAAAGGGCTTGAACTAGAGCAATAAACAAAAAGCACAGGCGTGGTAAAAAATTCATACAGACGTGAGCAAATGGAAATGAAGTTCAAAACAATACAAATTAGTGTCGATCAGGTACAAAAGAACAGATTGGAATATTAGGGATAAAAATTAATTATCGTGTGTCCCCAAAATGGCAACATGATATGGCTGGGAGTAATTTTCAGACAAGTATTAAGGATGAAAACAGAATGGCACATGCTGTAAAGGATAATATAATATAAGTTTCAAATTTTATTTAAGGCAAAAGAAAAATAACTAATATTACGTTGGATCTGCAAGAGGTAACTTCCTTACAAGCAGAGTTCCCCCCTGCCCTCCAATAACCGGGGCCATCTCCTCCCCTTTATTCCAATGAGTGTAAGTTAACTTTCCTCGAAATAAATACTTCCAAACTGAATCAAGTAATTCTGAGTCATTGATTTGACCTCGCATGCGGCTCTGATTCCGATAGAAGAATCTGTTAGAACAATCTAATAATATAATAGTTATAATAATAGCCATACTTTTAGACAAACCATTCACAAGGTAAGTAGCAAAAACATATGCTGTTAAAGGTGCTGCCTAAGCGACTCTTGGGTAGGTTTTTCAAACAGCTGCTTAGACGGTACAACGGTATTTTGTATATTGTTTGTTTAGTAATGGTTGTTTTAAGTACTTGTTTCGACGATTCAGCCTTTGTTCAACTCTTGGTATCACTTGCTTGAATTTTTCTTTAAGTTATGACTCTTTATTTATTGGAACAAATTCTACATGTTTGAAATCGTCCTTTGACTAGTCAAAGACCGCGCTTGGGCGGGTTGAACCTAAAAGCCTTGCCCCAGCTACTGCCTTTGACAGCATAGGCAAAAACACAATGACAGAAGGATCCATTGGAAAATAAAGCATAGAAAGAAGCAAATTAATCATTTGCCAACTTTGAATATTATATTCCTACAGATATGGTTGGTAATTTTTCCTGTCCCGTCCCATTGGGACGGGATTTGGGAAATATTTTTTTATCCCTATTTGAAAACGGGACGGGACATGACAAAAAAATGTCCCGAAAGCAAGACGGGATTTTAATGGGATGAGGGGATTTAATGGGACAAGGCAGGATTTAACGAGATACAGGATGGGAATAGAATGATTTTTTATCCAAAAAAATAACGGGACGGAAGCGGGACTATTTTTTGTCGGGATTAGGATTGACAAACTTGTCCTTTCTCATCACATTGTCATTCCTACCTACAAAAAAAAATAAATAAATAAAATTTATTGACAAGTGAATAAATGAACAAGGAACTCATCAAAGTAACAAAAAAAATTCCCTGTAATCTCATCATCAACAACTTCTTGGGGCAACACTTCTCATAGAATTCTAAATTAAACCTCCTAACAATTACTACTTCTTTAACCAAACTAGTTGACAAGTGTCAAACTCAACTATAAACTAACCATGAAATCTAAGTCTAAGCTGTCCATCTCTGCTTCAATTGGTTTTCTTCATTAGAACACAACTCATGTATTGAGGCTTTACGTGTTGCCATGGAAGTAAAAGAACAATACCCACTTGCCCTATTAAACAATATAACATTATAAATTTTCAAGAATGCAATTTCTAACTACAAAATCAATCTAGTTTCAAATGTCACAAAATAAACTCTAAACCAGGACAAATTTTCCCACCACTTCGTTTAAAACCTACACAAATTAAACAATAACAAACCCTAAACAGCTAGTGATTGCTTGATAATCCCAATACTACTAAATATTAACCCTTACACACTACCAGATCACATAAAACCAAAACAGAAAATCCGAAAGAGAGCAGTGACCTTCAAGCTGTTAGAGACGGAGTACTCGAGCTTACTGGCTATGTATCGAAACCAAGTCGACAGAGAAACCATTTGCCCCTCTGCTACAATGCTCGCTCGCTCGCCCCTGTGGCGTCATGTTGAATTTAAACCACTGTGTATTCGGGTCGGGTCAACCCACCCAGCTGACCCAAAATAGCTGGGTTTGGAAATTATGAAATTACTTTATTAAAAAAATAAATCTAGATTTTCATATTTGGTTTAAAATTTGAGTTTGACCGACCCGACTGAATTCGAATTTTAACATAAAGAATTTATTTATGAATTCCTTCTTATAATTTGTGGCATAGTCGGTGTAACGACCTGGAATTCTGACTACTGATACACTGTGAGATGAGTGTCACATAATATAAATTATGATTGGAAACATATATCCTCGTAAGATGACTATCGGTAAATTCTTCGAGAATCCGATATTACGCTACGAAGTTCCACTACGGACAGCCCGTGATATTTAGGTCGTAACTTTCTCATACGAACTCTGATTTTTATTAATTTATATTGTCAGAAAGTTGATATCGAGATCTACAACTTTTGCGTTGAATATTTTTCCAAATTCGAACCACAAATAAGCCGAAAATGCAAGTCAAAAATCTGTATGAATATTGTCTCGGACTTATCTAGAAAAGTCTCTAAATTTCTCCAAATTTCCATAATTTTCTAAAATATTTCAAATATCAAATAACTCATTGTATATAAAGGAAATACGATTCACAAATACATAAATTGAAACAAAAAATAGAAAAGAAGACGTGAAGGAGAGAAGAAGGAGGAAGAGAGGAGAAGAAGAAGAATGAAAGAAGAAATAGAGAAAAGACTCAGCAAGCATGGGAATTTTGGAGGATGAGGAAATACAAAAAATAAGGTAAGATTATTTTGACCCAAATCTTGGATTTTAAATTTAGAATAGCAGAGATGATTTATTGATGGTAGAAACATGTTTGGTTTTGTCATTGGTTGAACTAAGTAGGAATTAAAGCTTGGTAACCTAGATTTGAGTTATGAAGATCATGAAGTTAAAAAGTTGAGTTAGTTTGAGGAGTATTGATATTAGTGTGTTTTTGTTGGGGTTTTGGGCGAAGGACGCGGCGGAAGCGCGGTTCAGGCGAAATTGAAATTTTTTAACTTTTTAAATTACCGAATAAAACATTCAATATCTAATATGAACAATTTATTCATATTTCACCTAAAAATGTTTATTCGATATCAAATAACGACATAAACAACTAAGAAATGTCGCGAAATTTTTACGAAAATGTTTTTCCACAAAATAACGCAAAACGCATTTTTGACCGAACCGACCACCCAACACTTATGTGGACTGCCCAGGTCAGCCCCAATAGTGTTAGGGAAATTCATGGGCTGCCAGGACAGTGACAAATTCACTGTTTTGGCAGCCGTCATCTGGTTGGCTCAAAAGTCACCCGGTAACGCCGTTTTTCACTGTTTTCGCTTATTTCAACTCTGAAACAATTTCCGACAATTGTTCCAATACCTAAAACACATCCAATATATTTTTTTGACATTATTTTCATCACCATATGAACAGTAATTCCAGATCTGATCCAGAAGCTAAAATTATCAATTTTTCAAGATTAATCCAATTAATCAAAACACCAATCAAAGTCATCACACATAAACCACCCAAGAATTATTCTAGGCATTACAAGAGTGGTCATAACTCTCTAGAATAGTAACTTATCATCAAATTGGATACATATTACAATAATAACACCCAAAACACTTCACACATGCATCATCACTTCCATATCCATCCACTAAAACCAAAAGCCTCAATTTTAACAATCAAATGAACCCTAGAACTATTCTAACAATTCAAGAAAACAAGAAACAAATTTCTAAGCTTAGGGTTGTAGAAGATTACCTTTAATCTCTTGATTTCCTAAGCTTTTTCTTGAATTTTTCCTTCATTTTCTTCATGATTTGATCAAAGAAATCTTACGGCTATTGGTTATGGTGTATTCGGCCAATGAGGAAGAATAATAATGAAAACAAAATTTTTCCCTTTTTTAAATAGCCTTGACCGACTCTTGGGGGGCATTATTGCCATTTTTGCTTTTTTTTTTTAATTTCATTAAATTAAAAAAAAAAAGATAAGATAAGCTCCAAGTTGACAAATCAAATTTGCACACTTAAGCTTAATAAAATCATGTCATGTGTCACCAATAATAATTAAACATTTTTCATAAAATTTATGAAATATGAATATTATTTAACTATTCAAATATTTAACAATTAAATATCTAAATAATTAATTAATATAATTATTATTATATATGTATTTTTATTTACTTTAAATAAAAAATACATATATTTATGGCATGTGTCAAAATCTCATTTAACAATTAATTAATGTGTATCTAATCAAATTATGTATCAAATACAAATACACAATAATTACTAAATTACCAAAATCCCCTAATGCATGTGTTATCGTTTAATCGTTTAAACGATTCAAATTAACTCATTTAATCTGATGACTTATTATGAATCATCTGTATTATTCATAACGCGTTGCCCAAGTTCTCAACGAGTACACTTCATATTATGGACTCTCTAAGTTTAGGTTTATCCGTCACGAAATCTAATTTCGTGTCCATAATTCACCCACTCATGAATTATGACGACCACGGATAATCTCGCTAAACTATGTAAGTCAAGGTCATTGCATACGTATAATCCCTCCGTCACAGGCTATCTATATTATACATGGGATATAGATAAGAACGTCAAATCTGTTTGGTATAATATAGTCGACTTTCAATTTACGATCTCTAAATAACACTCGGAATTAATTTCTGAAGTTATACCACAGCTGTGGATTTATTAGTCGCAAACACGTGTAGGATGCCTATGCCCTGTACACAGGACTAACGGATCATCTCTTGATACGCACTGGATATCATGAGCATCGGTCCACACCCAACGAACATGCGGAGGTCTGATCTAAATAGATCGGTGATGTGACTGCCATCAAAGTGTGGAGGATAACTCATATATCCCACTGTGGTATATCAAGTCGAAAGACCACTATGCTCGCTCAACTTGAGAAGATTCCTATTGACGTTGGTGTACCATCTATTAGGAAATCTTCAGTGAGTCGTTCACTGTTTATCAAATAAACACCTACATGTCTATATGAGTCTTCCGAGACTCATGGTTCATTGGGATAAACCATCAAACCAAGTCACGATATACGACATGTATTGGTCTCAGCGGATTTTACTAACCGACCCGTGTTAGTAAATCTTGACCATGAACTTTATTTAAGGATATACATCTTATAGTGCGCTTCCCAATGTCAATTACAAACTACGTTGTAATTGCGCACTACATTTTAAATCCTTGGGTCTTTGTCTAATGTACACGTATCACTAAACCAGATTTAGTTTCAATCTAATCGTAATTAGATATCTAATCGCAATTAGATCGAATATATGTATAAAAGACAAGAGGCAATACCAATAAATAAGTAATATTATGGAAAATGGAATTGCTCGTATTTATGAATCGGACATAAATACGATCCGGATTGGCACTCTGAGCACCAACTCTAACAATTTATCCCACTTTCTCTAGTGTCAACCCACGGTATCATATACACATCTCAATGCATATCACATACTCATGGCCCTCAAGAGCTCACCTAGCACTCAAGAGGTAGGCAACAACAAGTAAGCCCGCTTTAACAAATTGAGTTCGTCCAACAAACTCAATCGTTTTCCTTATCCAGCATCATTCATATTTTTTTAGAATCTAAATTCCACATCAATATGACTCAGACGCTATATCAGTATTGTGCTATAGCTACTAAGTTGTGTATGTATTTAGAGATCAAATCCAAATACTATAAGACAACCGCAAGCACTTCACTAACATCAAAACTTCTAATCTATAAGGTCACTTTGCAACTTCATAAGTCATTACTTCATAAGTTACAACTAATTCTACCGATTCAGTAGAATCAACTGTGACACCCCCACTGAATCTTTTCTAACTTTATATGACATAGAGCATCTAATGTCATAATTAGACTCAAAACTAATTTGACCCTAATGGTTGCGGATTATTTTCTCCATGAATAAGAAACTAGTTCTTAATATCTCAAAGATCACAAAGAACATGTTTCAAGATCCATCTTATGGTCTTCAGCATATCAAAATAACTCGTAACAATTACAATTAAATTGATGTCTTTAATCGCACATTATGTAGTATTCATTATGCTATCATCATATGAAGCATCAGATTGACTATTCATTATGCTATCAATAGCCTTTCACCGAGAGCCACTAGCCCCAAAAACTGCCCAGAAATTGTCCCAAAACTGCACTGAAAAATAGTCAAAAAACTGCCCAGAACAGTGACGAAAACTGCCCCCTAACTAGTCCAAATAACCCACAAAATAGTCCATTAATTACCAAAAATAGTGACCATAAAATACAATAAAAACAGCAGTGAAACGGAGTGAAAACAGCAGCCCAGACAGCGAAACAGTGAGGAAAAATGTTGGATTAGTGAACCAGAAAAGTTGCGGAACATCAACCCTTCCGACGGCCGTGTAACGCGCTTTCGTGAGACAACAAAAGAGGTTAGACCTGAGGGCACCCTTTTTTACTTATCATCTTTCGTTTCTTTTATTTATTTTAATATATTATCGCATGAGAGTCGTTTGTTGAGGCATGATGTGAATTCCGGATGAACGGAATGCGTGTTCTCTTTTATGGTATATTGGATGGAAACTTGGACGTAAATTCCGTAGCCGAATCCGAATGGACGGTAGTGCGGTTTGTACTCGGGATACAACGCCACGTACTACTTGAGACACACACGTATTTCGTTTCATCCAACCATGTATTTGAGCTTGATTAGGTTGCTAGTACGTTATTTATTTTTGTAAGCATGATTTAGTCTAGTATGTTATTTAGTTATTTATTTTTAAGCATGATTAGTTATTTATTTTGCATTTAGAATTTGCATTATGTTTATGTTGTTATTTGTTTTCCGCATTATATAATTGGAGCATGTTTATGGGATTACCGTGTGTTATTAAGTGTTTGTCGTGGTGATAACTTACTTTTCAAGCATGCAAACTTAGACATAGGATTTGTCTTTATGAACATGAACTAGATATAGGTTGTTCTTGAGCATGTTGCGTAGATTCGGTTAAGATATTGCACAAATCACATCATTACAAGACTATTAATTACCCAACGGTTTGAGGTCTTCCCTTGAGAGGGGTGAGTGCGGCCTTAAATCACATTTTCCCATTTCACACTGGGTGGCGACTCCATGTTATTTCTCCGGTTTAGTTCCCCTGTGGGCTATTCCGTACTCCCAACTAGGCTGTGACCCTAGAACAGCGTCGCCGATTTCTGTGTCATACAAAAATGACTTAGGGTCATTTCATCTTATTAATTATGTAATTCCATTTTAGTTTATCACTCTCATATTTGACTTCAATAAGTCAAGTCTTTTCTACAATTGTCAACATCCAATATTACACACCAATTAATAAAAAAAAATTATTACTCAGGATCGTAGAAAAGATACTCTATCAAATAGAATACAATATTCTATTAAATAGAATAAATGATAAACTTTTTCTTGTACCTCCGAGGCACAAGTACTTTCAATTATATAACCATTATACAAAAGAAAGATTCAAATCTCAAACTTTTAAAGATTCAAATTTTCTATTATACATATCATATATGTAACTGTAGGAACGAATGAAGCCTTAATTAAATAGATGAATTAGTGTTACTGGAGCATAACCCCAAGAGTATTGAAAACTAATTCGATAACACTCAATATCAACGAATCAAATCATATAAGATTCAATTACTTCTACTGACCAATTCCATCAAGATGGAATCGTGAAAATTTAAAATTGAGTAAGAATCACATTCATTAAATAACTTTAGAACTAATTTCCGTAAAATTCATATGTTTGATCATATCAAACATCTTTGAACAATTCAAAGATTCACAATGAATTTCAAAAATATAATTTTCAACACTTCAAATAGAATATCTTTGAACCATTCAAAATATTCTATCCGCATTTCATCAGAAACATATTGAAAGTTCTCGAACCATTCAAGACATTCAATATATATTCTTTTAGAAACACGCAACTAAGTCATGACAATTCATTAACTGAGTTACAGAGTAAAGAAAACTATCTAAGGTAATTTCTAATTCATTAAACTACATACATCCAATGTATTAGTCTAATAAATCTTGTGGTCCAATGACGATCATTGGATAAATGAGATTTAACCACATCCTGAATACAATATTCATTAAATGGATAAGGATATATGGTGTGATCTCGTATCAGACCATCCTTTACCATACGGAATAGGCATCTTATGCTTATGTGATAAAATCTCATAAAACACTGTTATAAGTTATTTAGTTAACCGAACATTTTCTTAATGTTTATCTTTTCATTAATGACACTACTAGTAATATTAAAATATGTAACAACTGTTTATATTGAACAAGTAATTATCCAATAGTCACAAGTTCTGACATCAAATATCAAAACAATTATTAAATATTATTTTAAATAACTAGACGAGAGATCTGGTATCCAATACTTATAGTTGTCGTATTGTGAGATTCGATATTCTCAAAACACAACTATATATATCTCATTTCTTAAGCTTTATAATTTACGTTCAATTATTCACAACAATTGCAAAAGATTGATAAGCAAACTGTGTCAGACACGTGACTTATAAAAGTCACTAAAAGCCAAGAAACGTCATTATAAGATAAACAAATACTAAATGGGTTTTCTTAATGTCAGTCAAGAATCTCGAGACATGAACTAATTCACGTCAATTCTTACCGCACAAGAAACTATACTTACTAGATAACTATATCCAAAACAGATATCTATTTAGATTACCTAAAGCGACTTAGTAACTAAGCCACTGACCATATTGATTTTCAAGAAAATCGGAAAAACAGTTCCCGATGGTTTTAACTAATCTAACAATATTTTAGTCTACTGTCATTCTAGAACCTATTCTAGAAATACGCAACCAAAAGTAAAGTCTGAAAACATATTCAAATAATATGCATGCAATGGATTAGAAGTATAATTCTATAAACAATATAGAATAAAGGAAAACAAAAGCAGCAAATTCCATAAAATTACACACTGCTTTAGTTATGAATTTTTTAACCCAACAGTGTCTCCCACTACTTTACGTAATACCGTAATCCCCAACGGAGAACATGAATTCAATAATTAAATTGAATTTCATAGTGAGAGTAGGATCCCATGAATATATTTCGACTCACAGCTTTGGCACGATCTCGCCTACGTATATTCATTAGATAGACAACTCATTGTCAATCACTCACCAGTGACTTCTGATTTTGGTCCTGACTGTTTCTCGTTATGATTGCTTTGGCACGTTCACAATGAGGCGTATCAAGGCTTCACTTGCCAATAACAAACTCAAGCTACTGATGTAGTCCTGACAGCTTTGGCACGTTCAGGATTTCCACTTTCACTTGAGTTTGTCTAGTATCGATATACAACCTGCATGGATAAAATTCTATCAACTGCACCCTCACTACTTTGGCACGATCTCGGATGCAGCCATAGAAAGTTACTAATAAACCTTGACAAGACGGACTAAGAAACATGCATCCAATACACGTTACTTTACAACCTTATTTTAAGCGGGGATATTCCTCAAGGAAGCATAACTCTACATCAAATGCAGAATTCAATCTAGATAATTTTTTAGAACATTCAATTCAACCTTAGAAAATATAACTCAATTTAACAATTAAATTTTCGTCACATTTCCGTTAGCGTAGAACCAAAAAGTCAAGAAACATATAGATTACATGCATGTGCAAATATTAAAATTGGATTACATATCATATATCAAGCATGATCAATATAATGGATGAAGCATCAGACCTGCTCTGATACCATTTTTGTTGGGGTTTTGGGCGAAGGGCGCGGTTCGGACGAAATCGTAATTATTAAACTTTTTAAATTACCGAATAAATCATTCAATATCTAATATGAATAATTTATACATATTTCACCTAAACATGTTTATTCAATATCAAATAATGACATAAACAACTAATAAACGTCGAGAAACTTTTATGAAAGTATTTTTCCGCAAAATGACGCAAAATGCGTTTTTGACCGAACTGACCACCCAACACTTATGGGGACTACCTAGGTCAGCCCCAATAGTGTTAGGGAAATTCATGAGCTTCCTGAATAGTGAAAAATTCACTGTTTTGGTATCCTTCACCCGGTTGGCTCAAAAGTCACCCGGTAACGCCGTTTTTCACCGTTTTCGCTTATTTCAACTCCAAAACTATTTCCGGAAATTGTTCCAACACCCAAAACACATCCAATAAATTTTTTTGACATTATTTTCATCACCATATGAACAGTATTTTCAGATCTGATCAAGAAGCTAAAATTATCAATTTTTCATGCTTTAAATCCAATTTTTCAAGATTAATCCAATTAATCAAAACACCAATCAAAGTCACCACACATGAACCACCCAAGAAAATTTATAGGCATTAAAAGAGTGGTCATAACACTCTAGAATGGCAACTTATTAGCAAATGATCAAATTGGATACATATTACAATAATAGCACTCAAAACACTTCACACATGCATCATCACTTCCATATCCATCCACCAAAACCAAAAGTCCTAATTTTAACAATCAAAGGAACCCTAGAACAATCCTAACAATTCAAGAAAACAAGAAACTAATTTCCAAGCTTATGGTTGTAGAAGATTACCTTTAATCTCTTGATTTCCTAAGATTTTTCTTGAATTTTTCCTTCATTTTCTTCATGATTTGATCAACAAATCTTAGAGCTATTGTTTATAGTGTATTCGGCCAAGGAGGAAGAAGAATAATGAAAACAAAAATTTTCCCTTTTTTAAATAGCCTTGACCGACTCTTGGGGGGCATTATTATCATTTTTGCTTTTTTTTTAATTTCATTAAATTAAAAAAAGATTAAATTAGCTCCAAGTTGACAAATCAAATTTGCACACTTAAGCTTAATAAAATCATACCATGTGCCACCAATAATAATTAAACATTTTTCATAAAATTTATGAAATATGGATATTATTTAACAATTCAAATATTTAACAATTAGATATCTAAATAATTAATTAATATAATTATTATTATATATGTATTTTTATTTACATTAAATAAAAAATACATATATTTATGGCGTGTGTCAAAATCTCATTTGACAATTAATTAATGTGTATCTAATCAAATTATGTATCAAATATAAATACACAATAATTATTAAATGACCAAAATCTCCTAATGCATGTGTTATCGTTTAATCGTTTAAACGATTCGAATTAACTCATTTAATCTGATGAAGTATTATGAATAATCTGTATTATTCATAACGCATTGTCCACGTGCTCAACGAGTACACTTCATATTATGAGACTCTATAAGTTTCGGTTTATCCGTCATGAAATCTAATTTCGTGTTCATAATTCACCCACTCATGAATTATGACGACCACGGATAATCTCGCAAAACTATGCAAGTGGAGGTCATTGCATACGTATAATCCCTCCGTCACAGGCTATCCATATTATACCTGGGATATAGATAAGAACGTCAAATCTTTTTGGTATAATATAGTCAACTTTCAATTTACGATCTCTAAATAACACTCGGAACTAATTTCCGAAGTTATACCACGACTGTGGATTTACTAGTCACAAACGCGTGTAGGATGCATATGCCCTGTACACAGGACTGACGGATCATCTCTTGATACGCACTAGATATCATGAGCTTCAGTCCACACCCAAGGAACAGGCGGATGTCTGATCTAAATAGATCGGTGACGTGACTGCCATCAAAGTGTGAGGGATAACTCATATATCCCACTGTGGTATCTCAAGTCGAATGACCACTATGCTTGCTCAATTCGAGAAGATTCCTATTGACGTTGGTGTAACATCTATTAGGAAATCTTCAGTGAGTCATTCAGTGTTTATCAAATAAACACCTACATGTCTATATGAGTCTTCCGAGACTCATGGTTCATTGGGATAAACCATCGGACCAAGTCACGATATACCATATGTATTGGTCTCATCGGATTTTACTAACTGACCCGTGTTAGTAAATCTTGACTAGGAACTTTATTTAAGGATATACAACTTATAATGCGATTCCCAATATCAATTACAAACTACATTGTAACTTGATGAGTGGTAAATGTATCACTATTTCCCACTCATTTGACCTAATATTTTGTATAGTTTCTTGAGTTTTGTGAATATTTTGATGTGTTTTGTTTTATTTTGTAGATAAATAAAGTTTCAGGACATTCTAGAGGTGATTTGGGGCCAAAACAGTGAAAAACAGACAAAAAGGGCATTTTGGTCATTGGGCGCATCGCTACGCGCAGGATGCGTCGCAACGTCTAACGTGCGCCGCAAGTTTGCTAACGTGTGCCAGGTCCACATGTCAGAATCTGAGAAGTTTGACTTTGCTAACGTGCGACATGCCACGTGTCACCATCACAACCAATCTACTAACGTACGCCGTGCCACGTGTCATCATCATGTGGTGCCGACAATCGACATCGCCACATGTCGACATGTGTCAGCCACGTCATCATCCAAGTCAGCAGAAGACCGAGTCAATCTGCACGTGTCAGCCACGTCATCATCAGCCAATCACAGCGTGTCACGTGTCACAATTCTATGGTGTCGACAATCCCTTTCGCCACGTGTCAACACATCAGCACCACGTCAGTGCCACATCACTGCCACATCAGCACAATTATTGAATTAATTATCCGTAATCGCCACATCAGCAGATAAGAATCTGAACCGGCCAAGCAGAGAGCGACATGTCATCGTGTAGCGACGCAAGAACAAACTTGGCGTCGCGACGTGGGAAGCTTATTGAGGCCTATAAATAGAGCTCGAAATTTCAGTTTCAGATGTACCTTCCTCTCTGAATTCTCTGATGTAAATAGGGAGTTTTCTATCTAGTTTCTTTTAAATTTTAGTTTTGTAATTAATTTTAATTATGTTCCGTAATAATAGTAATTTACTTTTTTTACTTTTACAGATTTTACTATTCAACATGAGGAGGTAACTTCCCACTGCTAGGGTGAAAGGTAATTGTTTTACTATTGTTATTTAGATTAATCTCCCTTAAATATAATATATTCACTATTTAAAATTTGATTTAATGAGGATACCGCTATATTGGTCGGTTGGTAATTCATTTTAAACTGGTTTAAACCTAACTAAGCAATGATACCGCCAGATTGGTCGGTTAGTAATTAAATTTTCTTACCGCCTATATGGCAAGTTTATTTTGTTACCGCCTATATAGCTGGTTGGAATTAATTTGACTTAATCAGGTTACCGCCTATATGGCTGGTTGGTAAAATAATCACAAGTTAATATATTATATTAAGGGAGAAATCTAAATAGTAAATAGTAAAAGTTGATCATTTTACCTTAGCATTTTATTTTATTGTAATTTACTTTTCAGCTTTTACGTTACCGCAATTACTTTTCACCATTTTTACTTTATGTCTTTTACTTTTAAGTTTTTACTAACCCTAGTTATGTGTTGTAACTAAGTTAGTTATTTGGGGTTGTGATGAATTCTAATATCACCGGTTTATAAGAGGTTATTTTATAGTTTGGGTAATTTAAAGGTTTACTTATTAAGTCTTAAGCTTAATGCGTCTTGTTAATTGGCCACTAATAAGATTGATCTGGTAAATCCAAAATAAACTTGACAAAGGAATTTTAGGTTTCAACCTTAGACTTAATAGCCCACGATCTTCTTTGAGGATAGATAATCATTTAATAGATTTCCTTACAGGTAGACGTATACCTATCGGGCAGAGGTAGCCATAATTGGAACTTAAACTTAATGAATCCAGGTAATTTGGTTGACATAGACATATGGTTCAATTGGGTTATACTGGGTATTTGCGTCTGATCATCGACAGAGGCTTTCGCATAATTTAGTGTTCCAGGTTAGTAAACCGATTTATTACACAAACATGAATAACCACTTCATGTTTTAAAAGATATTAGAAAGATTCACAACCCTATATAGTTTCCTAAATATTGCATTTTCTTAAACCTATTTTCGTACAATTTTAGTCACTTGTTTTTAAATTTAAAATCATCACCATTTCAAAACAATCAATCAACCTGTTAGATACTAGTAATCATTTGACCTCATAAAATTAATAGATTAGGTATTAAGTCCTCGTGGGATCGATACTCTTTATACTACTTGAACGATACGTGCGCTTGCGTTATACGCGTGTGATTACGCACCGGTCATAACTGCGTACTACATTGTAAATCCTAGGGTCTTTGTCTAATATACACGTATCACTAAACCAGATTTAGTTTCAATCTAATCGTAATTATATATCTAATCGCAACTAGATCGAATATGTGTATAAAAGACAAGAGGTGATACCAATAAATAAGTAATATTATGGAAAATGGAATTACTCATATTTATGAATCGGACATAAATACGATCTGAATTGGCACTCTGAGCACCAACCCTAATAGTTTCTACATGGAAGTTTATGGTATTGGTGAGAAAAAGTTGAAATATAGAAGAATGGAAGTGAATTTGAGCATAAGGATTTGAGGTGTTGTTTTCAGGCCTGGATTTTGGCCTTGCGTCGCGACGCAAACCACCGCGCGTCGCGACGCATTATGAGAAATTGGTGAAGATCTGCTTCTGGTTTGCACGCGTCGTGTCGCGACGCGCACTAGAAATCCCAGGCAGTTCGTTTCTGGATTCAAGCGCGTCACGACGCGCAAAGCTTTACGTCGCGACGTGAAGACTAGAATTACCCTAAAAATAGTTTTAAACCATCACAGTTACATCCTAGCATGTTAGAGGTCATATTATAGGTCTCGTATCAGTTCGTATTCATACTTTCCATCAAGTCACAAGCATGATAAGCCTTATAGCTAAAATATATTTATGTAATAGTAAGCTTAGTTAAGTTCCGAAGCTCATTTTACAACGTATATGCTAATCAAGTTTCTGATCATAGGTTATCCACAGAACCAGAATTTTCTTCGATAAGGGATCTAGAGACAGCCAGATTCCAACACAGTGAGTGGACACTTTCTTTTATGTTGATTTTCATTATATTTTGTACTTATCAGACTTATTTTCCGCTCTTAGGGCGTTAGCCGATTTTATTATCAGTTATATTTTGTTTAGCATGTTTTGAGAATGATTTAAAAAAGAAATGTTTTCAGAACACGAGTTTTATGGTTTTCGAGACATGGAGAAAACCCCACAGTAATATGTAAGTTGTTACAGACTTGAAATTGACGAACAACACATGTGCACATGTAGAGGACTGAGGGGACAACGATACGTAACGCCCCCAGATCCTAGTTCAGGACTAGGGATGACATATGCCCCTAGATCCTAGTTTCAGAGCTTGGAGGGTAGCATATATCCACACCCCCAGTTCTAGTTCAGTGGCTTGGGGGACGACGATACGTAACGCCCTAATACCACTAGTTTCAGGGACAATAGTGGCATGCTTTGGGGGACGGCGATACGTAACGTCCCAAAGTCATGGATTTGTATTCCTGGCTCTAGTTAGGCGTATGGGGGGACAACGATACGTAACGCCCCCAGACGTCAGGTTTTCAGAGACAGATATCAGCATTCAGAAATAGTTTTCAGATTCATTTTTTCAGATAAGATTTTTAGAAAGGAAAGTTTTCAGAACTGAGCAGTTTTATAAGAAAATTTCAGAAAATATAAGTTTTACAAAAAGATTTTTAGATGAGACTTTCAGAAAAGAGTTCAGAATTCTTGGAAAAGAAAAGAGTTTTCATACAAAGTTATCTCCGGGTTTTTATTGTAGAACCAAAAGTTTTTTTTATTACAGTATTTTCATTTTTATTGTCCACTCACTTAGATCGTACAACGATCAAACCCCCACTCCCAATTTTCTGGTTTTGTAGGTGTTCCCAGAGGACGGGCTCGAGAGGACTGATACTGATGGCAGTCACTAGAGGGTCTGAGTCCACCAGTCAAAGATTGAGTCAGTCGAGTTAAGTAAAGTCCAGTCCAAGCAGTCATATATTAAAGATGTGTATAAGTATACATGCATAGAATTTTTAAGATAATTGATATTTGTACGTTTAGTCGTATGTGAAATATTTTGTACTATGTCATGGTTTTGGGCATTGGTCCCATATGAGAGTTTGTATCTGAAAAGAGTATCAGAATTGTTTACAGTTAAAAGTCAGAGGCTTAGGGAGATAGTATGACCTATTCCATATCGGTAGCATCTCCCGGATTGGGGATGTTACAATCGGGTTGGTAAAAATAAGTAATATTATATCGCAGCGTCTGTGTTGATTTTTTCACATGTTACTTTAAGAAAAAGTCTTAAGGATCATTCCAATAAATATAATATCATGATATTTACCCATCAAATTATTTATTATTTTTAAATTTTGATTCTTAAAGATTTAATTGGTATCAAATAAATTTTTATTTCTAACATGTCTCTTAACCAGACTTGCAGCAAGTCTCCTCTTTATTTTTTGAATTTCAACTTAAGATATTACCTTGACTTGAATAACTCGGTCCATTAACGATAATGAGAATGTAAAAATGAGAATCATTTTTATTAGAGTTGTTTATTTTTTAAAATTAAATGAAATAGAAATAAGAATGAGGGTGGAGCACACACATTTGAGAGTCGGGATTATGAGTCTCATTTCCACCACTTCTCATGAGAATAGGAAAGTAATAATTAATTTATAAATAATAAATAATATTTATTAATAATTAAATAATATTTATATTTTCATATAATATTTTTTTGAATATTATTTTCTCTCTTCTCTTTAAGCAATTTTAAATTTTAATTAGCCTCGGGATTTATATTTTACCAGCTATAGAATAGTACAAAGCACGGCTTGTCTAATAAGAGATAAATATGATAGATATCAAATATATGAAATTAAATTAATTAAGATTGCACCTCCAATCATAATTATTCGAGCAATGCAAGACTTAAATATTTTCTCAAATTAACCCAAAAATATAAAAAAAATTCTAGTCTATTTTCACTTTATAGTCCTTTGTGGTGGAGAACAAAACTTTTAGTACAGGCATAAATTTGGACAGGCTATGGACAATTTCATAGTTAACCTTAATATAATTTATAACTCTTGAATTCCCATCAATAAATAATTAAGTAATAAGTATAAAATAAAAATACTGGAAAGGTAAAATATAAAAGACAAAAAAAATAAATAGATGTTAATAAATGCCTATTATTTTAATAGGTTATGTTAGTACTCTTGAGCTATTACAAATAAATAAGTTAGTAACAATTCTTTAGTGAAAAAAGAATCTAATGACTCATTGCTTGCTTGGTCATGACATTAATTAAAAGCCTATTAAATTATAATTTATTTGTGAAGACTCGTAGCTTGCTTGACAGGTCGTAATATTAATTAAATGCACTAAAAATTAATAACTTTACATAATTAGTAAAGAAAATGAAGAGTTTGGAATAATTGAGAAAATTAAATTTTAGAGAGGTTGAAGAATTTGAAAAATAAAAAAAGAGAATTTGGTGACACGTAATTTTCTTGGCATGTCATAACATTAATTAAAAGGCATATTAAATTATAATTTATTGGTGGAGACCCATTGCTTACTTGGTACGTCATGATATTAATTAATACATCATTTAATACAACTCAATTATTATATTGAAAAAAATGAAAATTTAGAAAGATTATAAATTAATAACTTTAAAAAATTATGAGAATCTATAACTATTACAAATTAATAACTTTTTGTGAGGGTTGAAAAATGAAAGGATAGAGGTTGAGTCCATCATTAATACATCATTTAATACAACTCGTTTATGATACTAAAAAAATTTCTTTCAATGATTATGTTTATGTGGACAATATCATATATAGCAAGCGTACATGAACCTCTCAATGTAATATCCGGTGAACCTGACGACTTGTACGTTACCAGAGTCTGACGACTATTATAATTCAGAGGCATAATACTTTATATAAATTATCTTCGAGCAAGTACGTGCTCATAAAATAATATTTGGGACATTCAGAAGATTCCTTGAAATTCAGACGCGGAACTTAGTTTACGTCCCACCTCAAACCCGTAACTTTTTCATACGATCTCTCATTTTTATAAATTTTATATTTTCAGAAAGCTTATACTGAGAGATACAACTTTTACGTTGAATTTTTTTCCAAAATCGAACCAGAAACGAGTCAAAAATTATAATTTCTACAGTTGTTATAGTAATTTCAAGAATTAACTAGAATTGGGTGATGTGGCAAAATATGGACTATTCATTTGCAACAAAAATATCAGCTCTTGCTCTATAAATAGAGAACTATTCATTTATCCTCTTGAAGAGCCAAAAAAGTGAGGGAAATTTGGGGAAGCTTTCTCATTTTTCTTTTTCTCATGCTACTTTTGAAGTAATTGGAGATGTTTCCAAGTGTATCCTATAACAAGTAAGCTTCTAACTCTCATTCTTTCTTTATTTATTAGTTTTGGACAAAGAAACTAGAGCCTCAATTCGCACCCTATAAACCCTAGAATTTGGAAATGTCAAATTGGCTTGAATTAGTTGTTTGCATGCACTTTTGAGAGTGTTTTGATAATATTAGTATGGATTGAGGTTCTTGTGAGTGTGTGAATGTGTTGAGGGGGAAAGTGTATATATTTCTTTTGTTTTGAGGTGGATGAATTGGTATATAGATGTTGGGGATTGGTTATGTTTTTGGTGTATTGATATAGAAGTTTAGAGAGGTACCTATAAGAAGATGTTTAAGTGATGATATGTGGATTGTTTGAGTATGAGATTGAAAAGTAAAAATTATGCCCTGAAAATGATTTGGCGTCACGAAGCAAAGCATTCCGCGTCGTGATGCGTGCAAAATAAAAGCCTTGTTTCGGCTTTGATCTGGTTCGCGCCGTGACGCGACGAGTCCGGCGTCGCAATATGATACATAGCATGTTCTTTGTCTGATTCTATGTTCATGCGCGTTGCGACGCGCTAGATCCGGCATTGCGACGCAAGGTAGAAAATTTTTTTCATCTCATTTCATTTTCAACTTTAAAGGTTAGGGACCACCCTAGGGGTTTTGTATCATATCATATATACATATTATGACACGTTGTACGTATTATACATCATGAGACAATTATAGAGCAGTTGAATTA
>SKCR01033782.1:0-258807 GCA_019454045.1 Zanthoxylum bungeanum
AATAGAAAATGACATTTATTTATAGTATATATTTTTAAAATTTCTAATAATGAAGTATTAGGAGAGCAGTTGGTAACTTTATTTATTTATTTATTTTTATATAATATTTTTCTTCTGTCAGATAGTGTATCATTTTTTTTTATATAAACAAAAAAGAAGAGGTAGATGTTTTAATTAAACACTTCTTTTTTCTTTGAAGAAAATGACACTTTGCTTTCTGCTTGTGAATTGAAGAGTACTTAATACTGGACCATATGCATTAGCTCCTCTTCATATTTTTATTTGAAGAGTAAAATCACTTTTGCCCCTTCTACATGCAAAAGCAATTTTGACAAACCCCCATGCAAATTGAAAGGATATACATACTTGAGGAATAATGTAATAACAAGAAAATGAAAGAAGATGAGTTTTCTTTAATCACTTCAAAGCCATCCAAGATGAAAGTCTCATCCATGTTAGAAAAATACAATAATATATAGAACTAAATAATTTCATCTTGATCACCAAAGGTTCCGAGTAGAATTTTCAACATGTTCAGTTGAGCCTCTAAGATATGTGACTTGATGACAAAAAAAATAAGATTTGATTTTCAGATTCTGAGTTCGAATTTAGATGATGTATTTCTTTATAAGAACCTGGAGCAGCCGATAATTTTACTTACTTCATTTAAGATTGGATTGGATAATTTGATTACGGAATTTCCAACCATTCCAAAAAAAAAAAAAAAACATATTCAGTTGAATTAATTTTAAAAATAATAATAATAAGTGTGGAGCAAAAGTTGGAAACATGAGTGGCCAAAAGTAGAGGCCAAAGTCCAAAGATCAGGAGGTAAAACGTTGTAATTTGAAAAGTAATCGGCCCAAAAAAGTATTAAAAATTACAGAAGTCTTTTTTTTTTTTTGAAAGGCAAGTCTTATCAAGTCTAAAATGGCCAAGAGATAAAGCAAGGTTTGGTGTGGGTTTGCGCTAAGAAATAAATTAACAAACATGTTTTTGAGGTTTTATTTAGGGATGGTAATTTAGGTTAGGATTCGTTTATTCGTTCGATTCGATTCGTTTTAAAGTGAATACGTGTTTCAAAAAATGGATTCATTTAATAAATGGGCCAATTTGATTCGATTCGTTTATTAAACGAATCAAATATGAATTTAAGCTCATTAATTCGTTTATGATTCGTTTCATTATTTTCTTTTACTAGTTATTATTCTTTTTCAATTAAGATTCGAGAAATTATGACTAATTACCATTAAAAAAAATATTATTGGTATTTGGTGAGGTATCTTTAGTGAATATATTAATTACATATTTCATATATATATATATATATATATAATAAAGGAGAATGGTGTTGGAGGAAATAGAGTGTATCCAACGGCTCTCTTTATGTGGCTTAATTGACGGCCCAGATCATTTCATTGGTAATTGGAGGAAAGAGAGTGAATTGATTGATGGAAAGGGTCAAAAAATTTCAAAATTTCAAATTAAAAAATAGAAAGTTAAAATAAAATCATTTAATTCTGTAACACCGTGCCGTAGGCACGGGCAAATACTGTAACACCGTGTCGTAGGCACGACCAAATACTGTAACACCGTGCCGTAGGCACGGGCATCATTTAATTAAAAAATAAAATCATTTAATTCTGTAACACCATGCCGTAGGCACGAGCAAATACTGTAACACCGTGCCGTAGGCACGGGAAAAAACTAGTATATATATATACGTGGATGATTATGATTAAGAGAGATAATGTATCCAAAGACTATCTTTATGTGGCTTAATTGGCGGCTCAGATCATTTCATTATAATCTAATGGTTGATAAAGAATCATTTCATTATAAAATCTCTATAAAAATGGAAAATGAAAACTACCAAATAAATTAAAGAATAAAATCATTTATTAATGGAAAATGAAAACTATCAAATAAATTAAAGAATAAAATCATTTCATTATAAACAACTTAAATAACATAATCTCAATCTCTCTATAAATTCTATAACACCGTGTCGTAGGCACGGGCACACACTAGTAATATTATAAAGTACAATGGTGTGGAAGGAAAGAGAAGGCAATCAATGGTTAGGATTAAGAGAGATAATGTATCCAAATGCTATCTTTATGAGGCTTAATTGGCGGCTAAGATCATTTCATTATAATTTAATGGCTGATAAAGAATCATTTCATTATAAAATCTCTATAAAAATGGATAATGAAAACTACCAAATAAATTAAAGAATAAAATCATTTATTAATGGAAAATGAAAACTACCAAATAAATTAAAGAATAAAATCATTTAATTAAAAAAAAAATCATTTCATTATAGAATATCTCTGAAAATAACAAACAGATTAAATAACAGAATCTTAATCTCTCTGTAAATCACGTAACACCGTGCCGTAGGCACGGACAATATATATATATATATATATATTGAATTAATGTAAATAAATTATAGTAAATTATGTTATTTGAATAATATCATGACTAAACGAATATTTATATTCGATTCGTTTAATAAACGAATCAAATAAAAATCAATCACATTTTGATTCGATTCGTTTAGGATTTGATACAAAATCGATTCTGTGATACGTTTTGTCACCCCTATTTTTATTTTTTATTATTAAACTCACCTTAATAAATTTATATCTATTATCAAATCCGTATGGATACTCAACATATTTTTTGTGGCATGAATGTTTTAAAAAATACAAATATAAATGTAAACGAGAAATTTTAATTTAAATATTAAATTAAATACACATAATACATTAATCCAACATAAATTTTCTAATTTTATCATGAAAATACACTAGTTCATTAGCCCAAAATAAAAAGAACAAAAGATTAAAAAAAATATCATCCAATAAATAATAACACCTATGTTATAGGTCTCATTTACCACCGAGAGTTAAAAATCACATCTCATTCACCAATAACACTAACATCCATTTAAGATGAATATGCAGGTTTAGTGGACACCTCACACCTATTGTGGGTATCCACTGATTTTTTGTTATTACTAAACAGGTTTTGTTTGAAATTACCAAACCATGTACTTAATCTTAATGTGTCTGAGGATGCTCATAGCCACAGCCGGCTTTCGAGGCGGAGATGGTGGTGGAGGCGGCACTGGCTTCATCGGAGATGGCTCTCTTAGGGGAGGAGTCGCCACAGGTCTTCTTATTGGCCCTTCAGCTTGAGAGCAAGTTACAGTGAATGAACCATATATACTTTCTTCTTTAAATTCTATAAATGGAAGAATATATTTTTTAGAATATAATTGTATATATTAAAACACGCTTGACAGAACTCAATACGGGATCCAAATTCTTAAATTTTAATTAACTATTTATTCTAATCAACTAATAATTCCCTATCACAACTGAATCTTTATCCATGACATTTATATACCACGAAGGGAAAAAAAATAACACATTAATTACCATGAAACAATCGACAGTGCAGCAAGGCATAACAAGAATGATATAACGAAACATAGGTGAAGCTCTGGTGACAAAATTGAAATGCGCAACAATGAAAATATAGACACAAAATGATCAATCCAACAAAGGTGGCCAGATGAAGCTCCCAGAGTTTGCCTTCTTTCTGTATTGACCAGAAACTCGCTTTCCTCGTTTGCAATGGAAATCAGTTAAAAGCATGCAGCCACCAGACCAACAGCCGCGTTTGTAGTAATTTACCTGAAGCATCATTGCGTTTTCAGAAAAATTGAGTCGACGTATTGTCTTGGCAAAAAAACTGAATCACATGATCGTGCATGAACAACTTCTTTCAACTCCATTGTCAAATTCATCATTTGATCCACCTGTTTCACTGCCATTAGAAGAAAAGCAGGAGAACTAAGATAAGTCACCTTTACTTTCTGCATATAAACACAAATGCTTAGCATGAGAAAAATAAAAAAGATGCTAAACGATATTTCACATATGGATATAAATTAAATATAGAAACAATTTATGCTGCTACATCTGTACAGCGAGCCAACAACTTGGGAGTAATATATATGCAGGATGTCAGTTTCTCAATGCATCAAACAAGTGTATATACGGACATGACAATGCCAACCTGACATGTGTACAAGAAGGAAAGAGACATGGACACACACATAAATCTGAATCCACAACATTGATAATTAAATTGACCGGCACAGGATGTACAGAAGAAATGGCAGAAGTAGATTGAATGTAGACAAGACTTGATAGTAGAGAACAAATAGTTTCACTGTCAGTAAATTTCTAGAGGCCCTAACTGAAACTAGCGGACAAGCACCGTCAGTTAACACACATGTGAGTATCACTAAAGCCCTGAACCTTGCGAAGGCCGCCTCATAGATGTAGCATACAAAATATTGAAGGTAAATATGTGATGATGTTTGGTTGTACAAGCAAGGTCTGATGACCAAATATCTAACTTTAATTACAACAAAAAGATGGAAAAAGGCTTATGGATAATTGCAACAAGTTTCTTTATTTTCTTCACAAAAATTAGCACTCCATTTCTCCACCCCACTATTTTAATCAGAACTGTAGAACAGCATATTCATTCAGTAGGAAACTTTGAAAAAAATAGATATTTAAGAGTAAAAATCAAAATAATAAGAATGTTGGATTTAAACCCTCTTAAAAAGTGTTTTAGAAGTTTGTCACCAGATGAAAAATGAATTCAAATAAAATCACAAAAAAGAATACTAGCAAACATGAAAATGTTTTTAAAAGTTAAGTTAGAAAGAGAAACAAAGATGTCAGTAGAATCAGAACGAGGTTGTTTCCAGGTTCCACCTCAAGTCATATCCGGGAAAAGTAACAACTTAAACAGGTTAGTAAGTTAGTTAAAACAAAAAGGCTAGAGACTGAAGTTGACAGTGAAGGGGAACAACAACACTTGTATCCAATGAGAGCTGATCAAAGTTTTCTTAAGGTACTTAAGTGTGAGAAAGATAAACTCAAACCTTCTTGTTCCTAATTCTTCAAAAAAATGGTCAAACAAATTTCCAGGAAAAATATGTACAGAATAATGTAGTTCACCGTAATGAGAATATTGTTATTGGTATCTTATTGAGTGGATTGAAGAAACTGCTAAAAAAACACATACTTTAAATTGAGAAACTGTGTTCCAACTGATCATTGCTTATCACAACATATATGAAATATAGCTCCCATACATACTTCCTGTTTGTTCATAATCATTGCTCCTCGTAGAAACATTCAAATTCCATGTTCCAACCTTAAGTCTTTGGATTGCTCAGCAGTCAAGCACTAAAAAGTATATAACGAAATTTTTGAGAGGTTATAAATTTATGTCTTGCAAAGAATTGGATTAACATGACTCTATAAGCTGGTTTAAAAACAAAACTTCCCGACCCTCCAAATCATAGTGAGCCCTCTTGATCGTGGTTGCATTACCTCTATAAAGCTACTTTATGAGAAGCAAGGAATCGTGACTAGCTCAATGGAAATCACTAAGGACATGAGAATATTGTGCATACGTAGACTACTAATGATGACTATAGATAGTTAGATACCATCTACCTTAAGCCCAACACACACAGTGGCATTAGCGGAGACAAGAAAACAGTACTAGTAAGCATTCTTAATAGTTCAAATAGAAAAAGGTAAAAGGTCAGTCAGACAGTCAATATATTCCATTTTGAAATGAAATACTCCCCTACCTGGCCTCGAATTCCCTAATTTCAGCAAGTTCACTTCCACAAGCATCGATCCACTGCACTTTCCTCCTTTCTGCATGATCAGTGATATTGCTATCTTTTTCACTCAATGCCTCATGCTCACTAACATTCTCAACAGGAACTGGATTGCTATTTGACGGCTTCTTCAAGCTACTCTTAAGAGAAACCTTGATCAAATTACCATTATGATCCTCAACATCAATTGTATGATCCGTGACCTTGTATGAACCAAGAGTATCGGACAAGACATCCCGGTCTTGAGTAGGACCTACTTTGAGAGGTGATGGTGAGTCAGGTCCTGCGGAAGCGCGACCGAAGCAAACAAAGGAAGCGCAGCCGCGGGAAAGGTGGTTCTTGGTGGCGGAAGCCAGCTGGAGGTCAGGGTCAGGTTCTTGGTCCACCAACTGGTACTGATTCCACGGCGAAACTCTCATGGGTTTGTCGTCTTCGTCCTTATGACCCAATAATAGAAGGGTCAGACCCTTACTATACCCAGATGCCGAAGAAGAGAAAAACCCTCCTCCTTCCACTGCCAATAACATCAGTTCTTCTCATCTGGACACCCAATACAATCTAATTTTCTCAATCACCACCCTAGACAATTCACAATGCATCAACAAATCACCAGGCCTTCATCAAACACATAACTCACAATCAGTCAACTTAACAGAACTCACATACTCAAAATCATCTTAGATTTATCATAACATGCTTACACAGATTCATGAGCAGATATTCTAATCAGTTACATTGCATGAACAAATTGAACTTGAAACAAATAAAAATAAAAATCTAAACTTTGTATCAAGGATTTCTAAATATGTTAAAACTTACCCGAATTTAACAATAACTTTTCATTGGGTAAAATATAACAAGAACATAATTAAAAAAAGAGAGACCAAATAAATAAAAGTTTTTTTTTTACATCATTTTCTCGGGAAACAAACAGGAAAAAAAAAAGAACAACGTGAAAAGGAAGAGTCTAAAACTAACTACCTGACAGGAGATTGACGGATCTGAGAGAGAGAACAAGTTGAGTGGAGTTAAATCGGCGGCGCTGGAATGTTGGATCGAAGTAATCGCCGAGGAATTGGAAAAGGAAATTTAGAAAAAAGTAGTTTAGTTGTGGTTCGAATTATTTAAAAAGAAGGATAACGATAGCGACTCTCCCTTTAATAATTAATAATACACTACACGATACTAGATGTGCCCCCATTTATTTTTATTTATTTATTGTTATTTTATTTATTTTGAGCTCTAACTTTTGGGAGAAGCAAATTTGTGTGTGTATGTGTATTTATTTTGAATTTGTGATGAATGATTATGTGAAGACAAAAGTTTGCCCTCTTTTCTTTTTTAAAGATAAAAGATGGACAAAGCTTAATTTTTTTTTTTTTATCCTATTTATATTCGCAGTATTCGAATTTAGATAACGAACTAATTAGAACAACTTTGAAAACTATCGGAGTATGCCCTGCTTTTGTTTGCATGCCTAAGGCCTAATCTTTTTAATATTGGCAAAGTCATTTTTTACACCCAAAATTAATTGAAAGTTCGAAATTATCAGAAAATTTTTAAAACATTCGTCGGTCTATCCATTGTTGTTAAAAATATATCAATTTCCACCTTAACGATAACAGAGATAGATTCCGTTAACAAATTTGCGAGAAAAGACTAAACACCCTTAAACCTCATTTAGTCATCATATTCTCACCCAAACACGCCCTTAATAAAATCACATTTTTTCATCGTTGTATGGACTAAATTTGAACTAATGACGTAAACATCATTGTGTCTCAGACGACACTTGGGCCCACGCGATAAACTCGGATAAGATCATGTCTTCTGGCCTTTATCTGGCTGTGGTGGCATCATCGGCTGTCAACAAGGCCCAATCGGCATTGGTTTCAGCCATCAGAGCCCCACTCAACATGGACATTCTAGTTGACATTGATCATAAATAACATCAAGTCTATTATGTTAGATATGCTCCAGCGTAAGGCTATCACAGCCCTGGGCCTACCACCCACAGGGCCCACAAGCCTATACACCTCAAGAGGAAGAGACCTATACGGCTTTAAGGCCTCCAAGAGTCCACATAACTCAAAAGGTCTGCAGCAGACCCTAATTATGCTACTTGATGTCTCAGCTGACATTACTTGATCACTGTCCTAGCTGATAGTCCCATATTATATACTACCCCAGTAGACGTTATCCACTAGTTTACACACAACTAGATTCCTTCTTAATAAGGAAACTAAGAATTCAGATCAAAATAAATTATTTACAAACACGATGGTATAATCCTAGTGCAACAGAGATTACACCTAACCCCGGATATCTAGGCACTCCTAATTCAGTGCATATTCTACTATAATTTCCTAAATAGGATTGGAACACGACACTTCCAAGGAATACTAAACCGACTAAAGAGGCTACTACACAGTCTATAAAAAGATAGAGGGTCCAAGGGATTGAGGCATTCAACAACTCAAGTTTTGGCTCTCACACTCGAATTCTCAAAAAACATGTAATACTCCATAAACTCTAGCTTATCGCCCTCACGGTAATTTACGAAGATCAAGGTAACCCTTTACCTTACTCTCCCATTTCTTTCAACTCGTCGTCGTCACTAACTTGAGTGTCGGAGTGCCTACATTTGTGGGTAGTTACTCCACGCTCATATTGCATTTGTTTTGCAGGACGCTAGTGTCCTCATGATACAAATTCTTGATTGTAGGCCGAAGGTAAAATTTAGCTTCTATAATTTAGCGTCCACCAGAGAGCCCCCGTGATTCATAGCAAATAATACTTTCTGGCAGTCTATGAATAAAACTCTCAAACCATTTGTGGTTTTGAAGAATAAAAACTCCCCAAATATCAAGTCTGCCCAGCTGGCTGCTCTACAAGAACGATTGCGAGCATTGAAGAAGAAAACTTTACGATACAGAGTACGTACTAATACTAGTCTCCAAAGGCAGTTGCGGTAAATAGTATCAACTTCTCAGCATCCGAGGTTCCACCATCAGCCCAAACCAAAATAGCTGGAACGCGGTGCATCGCAAGTGATACTGCAGGTATCCCATCGAACAATGAGTCAAAGGCTCTAGGGGACAATAGAGACTACCTTTTGATTGGCTTTACTTAGACATTTGTCAAGTTTTGAAACAATTCCATTATTCATATACTCATTAAATAAAATATATTTTTATTTTTATTTTATAAACCCATCGTATTACCCAATTTACCCTTAACATTTGAACGTAGATACGGATATAAATGATCCTAACAATTGGACTATATAATTCAATTCAGAATTTGATATTTATCTGATTAGATATTAGTAATTAAAATTTAAAAAGCTACAAATTGTTTTTTATAATGATCCGGCAACATTGACTAACTTTAAAACAGTGGAAAGTAGTTATAGAATTTGAGCATGTGAGAATCATGGAACACACAAAGAGAAACAAAATCAACATTTGAAATTGAGAGAAAAATGATATTAATTTTTATTTTAAAAGTAATTGTTTATTTTTTTTAATTAAAAAATCGAACCGAATCAAATAAATTCAATTTTTTAATTAAAAAATGAACCGAAACGTATTAATGGAATAATTTGATTTGATTTTTTTAATCTTAATCATATTTTTCTTATTTTAATTTTATATTTATTGCATTATTAATTTATTTGGTGTTTTGTAATGATTAATTTTATGAAATATTTTTATTTTTTATTTTGATTTTGTTTCTTTTTTATTTTCTTACATTTGAAATTATCTAAATGATGAATATTTCATGAAATCCTTACATTGATGTATTTGTGATGATTATTAAAGTTATATTGTATAAAATCTGAATAAATATTAAACTTAATGAATGTTATTAATTTTTTAATTTTTGTTGTTATTAAAAAAATTTAAAAATCCAAATTGAATCTAACCGAACCAATAATTAAAAATACTTATAATTTTTTTAAAAAGAAAAAAATCGAATGTTTATTTTTTAAAAAAAATTGAACAACTATAATTATAAATTTTTTTTTATAATTATATCGAAAGAATCAAACCATACCCAGCCGTATCGGTTGACTATGAATGCAATTTTTTGTCTGCAGTCGTATAAATTCGAATAATAATATTGGTTATGGGGCAAAGGTTGGTGTTTTTATGTAAGGTTTCTCATTCTTATCAAAATCTTAAAAAAAAAAAAAAGATATATATCATCACTTTGCTTTGATGAGATTTGTTATAACTTATCTTGTTTATATAGATTTTTGAATTGTATGTTACAACCTTCACAATTTTTTTTTAATACCGTACCTAAAAAAATTTGAAAGTGTGTACCTAAATGTTGATAATAAATTATTTTGAAATGGTATTGTGAATCTGTGTTGAACCCATGTTAAATTTAACTAGTACAGTGAGATACTGTCCCAAGCTTTGGTCAATTTTTTTGTAAAAGCCAACTGAATTGTGAGGACAAGAATTGAATTGCTTGATAGTTTAGTTCACCAGAAAAATCTTGCTAGCATCTACACAAAATGTATTAAAAAGACTTGATGATTGTATTGGCGGCATGCGAGAATCGGATAACTTGACGATGAGATTTCCAACATTTCCAATATATATATCACTTTTTTGTTGACCAGTGTGCGTTTGGTTAAGACAACTCTAATATGAAATTCAAAAATAAAGAAGAAATATGTTGTAAATCGGGTTGAAAACAATGACCTATTTGATACACATTAAAAATTTTGGGGTCAAAATTTAAAAGTAGTAAGTAAATATCAGAGATAATTGTCAAGATATTAAAATTATAGATTGAAGGTGAATTCATAAATATTTTATTTGAATGATGAAACTCAAATCGGATCAAATCCGATTTTTTAATACCAAAACCGAGACCCAATCTATCATACAAATAAAAGGGTTAGATTTTTGTCAAGGGACATGCATATGGGTTTCGGCCAGAAGATGGATGTTTGTTGGGTCTAATAAGCTACAATGGTTTTATTTTTTTCTCATATACATACATATATATATATATATATATATTATTTGGTTTTAAAAATCTGAAGAAACATTATGAACTAATAGAATTGTTAGTGAAGGAAACTTAAACAAACTCAAAAGAGGCACAGTTTAATATAACAAGCAGTGCTAATTCATAATTAGCAGAATCAATTCAATAAAATGCTTGCTTTACAAAAGGCTTAGGAACCCAAGCTAACAAACTTAAAAGAACAAATGATCAAGTGATGGGTGATGGTGCTCATCATATTGCTTTTTACCTTATGAGAAGAAACACAAGAACCATTCTTCTTCACCACGCTTCAATGAGTCACCAATTTCATTTGCCAGCGAGCAAGAATGAAACAGCATTCCAACTGCAACAGCCCGTCCAAGCTTTTTAATTACACAAGGCTTCTTGAAAGAAATCATCTCAGGGATTTTAATCGGCATGCATGTCCATTGAAGAATCACTGGAGTTGGGAGGATTAGAATCCCTGTTTTGCTGCTGAAAAAAGTTGGGATCATTGTTCCGTCCTCCAGTTGCAGGAGGCGTACCGCCATTTGGATTGTAACCTTCTCCTTGTGCAATTTGATGATGTTGAATACTCCGACAATTGAGGTTTGATAAAGCATTTGAGAAGGCTGAATTTTTGGTTTGCTGATCGCAGTGCTCAGATCGAGCTCCCTGGCCAGTAATTTGGCCAAAAGGACTGGAAGAGGCCGGGAAGCAAGGATTTGTGAACTGTGTTGTGGGTTGCGGATGCTGATGTCGGACTTGTGCCCTAGGGGACATTGATGGCTCCTCGACACTGCAGTCTAGCTCATTCTGAAAGGAGATCAGAAATTCTATTCAGATTTAAAACAATTAAATTATCAGATGATAACTATACAACATAGCAATATCCATTGATCCCTTTGAGAAGCACCAATATTACCACAACTCCTTGTCGCTAATGGAATGTAGTAACTAAACTTTTCTGAGACTCAAGCACCAGTATTAGAATAAGCCTGCTCGAGTGATAGAAGAGTACCGATTCCTTGTCTACAGTCTACCTCTTCTAATAAAAATAGAATACTGCACGGCAACCTAACCTTTCATCTACAGTCACTTATTGTCCTTAAACCTGTAATAAGCTTTGCAACAACATTTCTTTTTCAATCCTTCTTTAGACACAAAAATAGTTAAGCCTTTGCAATATTTCATGCACCACATCTCTTGTGGCAAGTTTTTATTAAAATGATCTCTTCAATTGGGATCGTCAACAACTTGACTATATCCAAAATTTCTTCATGATAGAAGGGATGATTTCCATATCATGACAATGTTTTCAAGGCTCCATAACTAAACTGTCATAATAACAAGTTAGACACAAATTTGAGGACTACTTCAATTGGACATGAGAGAAAGTAGGTGTTTACAACATTAACATGTTAATGTCGAAAATTGTCCGATGCAAAAAGTTTTCAAATGAAGATCCTTTTATTCTATATTTGTAATGCAAAGTTACTTTTATAACTCCCGCTATTTAACTTTTAAAAAAGGGTTAGTTTTTCCGCACATCCATTAAAATCAACATATTTCACATCACCCCCAGAATTATGGATAGGTTGTCAACCCCAATCCGTTAAGTTGACCATTAACTTTAACGGCAGAAGGGCAAATACGTCTTTGAACATATTTAAATAAATTAAATTACAAAGGAAAAAAAAATCCAATTTCATAAAATTTGAAAATAGAAAACAAATTAAACATTAAAACCAATCAAAACCGTTAATCAATGACTAGAAACAAATAAGTGAAGGCGGCGACATCGTCAAACGTGACTAATAGTGTGGTGGCGCACAAAACGGCAGCAGGTGGCGAGGAAGCCGCTTGCTTGTGATGTTGATATGCCACATGTTGTCATTTGTGCGCGGCCTTGCTCGCCAGTGTTGCCGCCATCTGCAAAGCCTCCGCCGCCAAAATGAGTTAATTTAATTTAATTTTGGGTTTGATTGTTGGGGTTTTAAAAAAAGAAAAGAAAAGAAAAGAAAAGTTAAGGGTATGTTATGTTATTTTGCAATTATTTGCCAGTGGAGGTATAATTGTAATTTCATTTGGTCAAAGTAGTCAACAATTATATTTAAAATAAAATTTAACAGATTGGGGGTCGACAACCTATTATATGTAATTTTCGGCACTGTTCTAAAACGAGCCGAGGTGGCGCGTTTAGGCTCGGCAGCCTATGGCCGCCGCGTCTGGCCCCAAATCGTTGGGGCCAGGCGCTCGCCAGAATGAGCGCCATTTTCTGCCCATTTCGGCAAATTTTGACCGCGAAATTCATCGGTCAATGGCCGTTGACCGACTCAAAATTCGAAACTGAAGATGTTTTCCGGTCGGATTTTACACCCTAGTCCTATCCCTAACCTTAATTTTACAAAACTAACTCTCTAACTTATCAATTTTTAAAACCCCCAATTTGATGCATAAACCCTAATTTTAAAAAATTCTAATTTCTTCAATTTTTGTTAGTTTCTCATCAAATTAACCCTCTATAAATCTTACACATTGCTCAAACAACATTTCCCTATGATTAATTTGTCAAAACCACACCAAATCTTAAACCTAATTATGAAAATTCTCTATTTCCGATTAGTTTCCTAGGCTCCGCGTAGGCGCCCTAGGCGCTGGGTTGCCGCCCGACTAGCGCCTAACGCGTTTTAGAACACTGATTTTCGGGTGATAAGAAATATGTCGATTTTAATAGGTGTCCAGAAAAGCTTACCTTTAAAAATTCAATGTTCTAAAAAACGCTAGACGGTGGGCGGTAGGCGTACGGTGGGAGAGCGCCCAGGCCTTTTAGACGGCGCCTAGAAGGATAGGCTAGAAGGTAGTAGACGGTTTATTTTTTATTCAAAAAATTGGAGGATAAAACAAATTTGGGGAAAAAACATATAGACCCACCTAGAACCATCTAGGCGGCCGCCTAGACCCACCTAACCTGCCTAATTGCCCGAAACCGCCTAGCAGTGTTATTAAAGGCGCAAGGCGCACTAAGGCGCAAACAGCCCTGGAGCCTAGGCGCGGGCCTGAAAGCGCAAGGCGCGCGCCTGATGAATGTAAGGCGCAAAATATTACAAAATGTGTAAAAATACATAGAAAAACAATGTATAAGTGTGTTTCACACTATCAATTAGCCATAAATGATATTTAACTATTATTTTTTTATTGTTCTTATCCTAAATTTCATTTATAAATCACAAGTTCATATCCAAAACCAAAAGCAAGATTCCAATCTTCATTCATATAATCACATCTAAATCAAAAGTTCATATCAATGTCAACATTCAACAATCCATATCAATATTTGGATACTTCCATGCATGATCCTTTCTTAATTTACAGGAACTAGAACCAATACTTGCATCCATAATGATAATATCCTAAATTTCATAATAAAAATGCATATCAATGTCAACATTCAACAATCCATATCAATATAACAGCAGCAACAGGCTGCTGCTGTTACAACAGCAGCACTGCTCCAGCCCAAAAAAAAAAATTAAAAAAGAAAATAGAGGTGGGGTGATTTGGACTGTTAAAAAAAAGAATTAAAAAAAAAACATACCTCTAAGGAGAGATTCGAGAGAAAGATGTGGAGAATCTGGAGATCGTCAAAGTCTCAAAGATGTGGAGAACTAGAGAGAGAGATGTGGAGAATCTTTGTGAGAGGGCTTTAGGTTTTGAAGGAAAAAATAGAGGTGGCTGTGAATGATACAAGTTTCGGCAGTTAGGGTTTTTTTTTGGGTCTAAAATAATCTAATTTGGGTTGGGTTTTGGTGATTTGGCTGGGTTATTAAAATGAACCTTTTTTGCGCCTGAGGCGCGCCTTTTTTGCAACGATCAGGCGCGCGCCTGAGCAACGTCGCCTCGCCTGAGGTACCTCTAGGCGCATGAACCATCGCCTCTATGTAGGCGCGCCTTTAATAATACTGCCGCCTAGCAATCATTTTCATGCATAATCGGAACGGTCAGACACCACCTAGCGCCTAGAGGCCACCTAGGCTGTTTTTTAGAACAGTGTAAAAATCCCATTAACAGCGAGGGAGAATTTTGCCAAATTTCAAGAGCGATGGTAAGTGGTAAATAAGTCTATTAAAAGCAATTAGTAAGGTGGTCAATAATATTAATCTTGTGACCTGTTGAACATTAGCAAGACCATTTACAATGAAATTTTAGCGGCTTATACAAATGGCTAAATGCACATAGATATTGCTAATGGTTGTTTGATATCTGAAGACAATATAAGTATGCATATCTATGCACGTGTGCTTGTGAGACGTAATTGTAATAAGAAACTAGGGGTGACAATTTGGGTTAGGAATCTTTTATTCATTCGATTTGATTCGCTTTAAAGCGAATACGAGTTTGAAAAATGGATTCGTTTAATAAATGAGACAATTCGATTCGATTCGTTTATTAAATGAATCGAATACAAATTTAAGCTCATTGATTTGTTTATTCGTTTAGAATTCGTTTTATTATTTTCTTTTACTAGTTATTATTATTTTTCAATTAAGATTTGAGAAATTATGGCTAATTACCATAGAAAAATAATATTGTCGATATTTGGTGAGGTATTTTTAGTAAATATATTAATTACATATTTCATATGTACATATTTATGAAGAATTAATGTAAATAAATTATGGTAAATTATGTTATTGAATAATATCATGACTAAACGAATATTTGTATTTGATTCGTTTAATAAACGATTCGAATACGAATCATGATATTATGATTCGTTTAATAAACGAATCAAATACGAATCCATCACATTTTGATTTGATTCGTTTAGGATTCGATACAAATTCGATTCGTTGAATCGTTTTGCCACCCTTATAAGAAACTAAGCATCCCATTTGGAGAAAGAATGTCATATCATAAACAAATCAGACACAAACCTTAAGGTAATTAAGTATATCAACTGTTGTCACTCTTGATCCTCCCTCTTCTTGTCTCCAAATCCATTGATAAAGTTTTTCCTGAAAATCATACAACGGGATAAATAAATAAATAGATAAATAAAGTTTCAAGATGCAGTCCAAGCTACTTGTATATTACCAAAGGATAGTGAATTAATATATTAAAGCCAAATGTGGAAGTGACAAAATCAGTTGTAACACAAGAAAAAAGTTCATTCATCCTGCCAATCAAAGAAACAAGGACAAGAAGATCAAAAACTCCCCAAAAATGCACAAACTAGCTAGAAGAAAGGGGTACAATCGGAAGCATTCAGAAAAAGGCATAACAGCCACACTAGTCATACAAACTTCATTAATAAGTCATAAGGAGAGAAAAGTGATCATCGCCTATTTTCAGTCTTTCTAACAGACAATCTTTACTCCTCTAATTTTCTACCTATTAACCATTAGCG
This sequence comes from Zanthoxylum bungeanum, assembly GCA_019454045.1. NCBI lineage: Eukaryota > Viridiplantae > Streptophyta > Magnoliopsida > Sapindales > Rutaceae > Zanthoxylum > Zanthoxylum bungeanum. The sequence goes on from SKCR01033782.1 coordinate 16,149, forward strand.
AACAGTATTCAACCTACACCTTATTTTCCCTCCCAAGAAGATAAAGAATGTTAACTTAGTTTATCAACTCAGTAAAGCAATGTGATACAGAGCAGCAACTTGTGCTACAGCTTAAATGCTTAATATGTTACTAAAATAATTCCTAGAAATCAACTGTTCCTCCCGCAAAAGTGTGTGAACATTTATATATGTATTTTGTGATTTTGTCACGTTCCAAACCATTTAGGACACAAACTCACTCGGGTAAGCTTGTAACTGTTGTACTCCTGCTTAATTTTGAAGAACAATAGCTAAAGCATTTGGTAACACTCACTTATATTTGGCAGCTAACGTTTACTAACCCTACACTTCACTACTATTTGAGAACTAGTTTCATTCCACAGCACGTCAGCAGTCAGCACCTCAATCCAAAACATACCCTTTATCACCATCAACTGTGCTAGCAGCATACTTGCACCGCAAGTAACAATTACAATCTATCCAAATCCATATAACCCCATTTTCATATACACAATTTCAATAAAACAACCGATAAATATACACTTGAGCAAACTAATGAAATTAAATATATATAATTGTCTACCTCCTCTTCATCATATGTCCATTTTTAGCCTATGTGAACTTCCCTTTGCTTATTATTGATGAAAATAATTTATTCTCTCCTACCTCAATCTAAAACTTTCTTTTTTTGGAAACGTTGGAAATCCCGCCGCTAAACCACTCGACACGGACTTAGCAGAGCAGGTAAAACCATGACTGCCCCAGGCTCTTACAAAGAAATACACCCTTGGACTTGAACTCAGGAACCAAGTCCTAAGTCCTTTGCCACCAATCCACACCTCCTGCCTCATTCTAAAACGACCTTACACAAACACCCAATTCAATCATCTCACTCAAAGCACAATACCCAATACACAATTACACTTAACCTAACAAATCAGACACAAAACTGAATCCATATCACACAATAATCGATATATCAATTTAACACCAAAATAGAGTTATTAAATAAATTGACGAAAAATATACACAGAAACACAAATATTTATATATAAATATAAATTAATAAAAAAAGGAAGCCGTACAAGTCCGTGGCGTTCACCGGCTTGAAACGAGAGCTTTTGCTGGTTCATGGCTTGGGTATAAAGCTGAGATAGCGAATTCGCGGCGCCGCAAAACGAGGCGTACATGCTCTGATCCACCTCATCGAGACTCGTCGCAATCGATTTTCTCTTCTTACCCATGACGATAAATTGTTCAAATTTTAGGTTTCTTCGAGCAGATATGATTTTTATTGTTGTTGAAAGGATTTTATAGAAGAGGAAAGATACAAAAGCATTTTATTTATGGTTCTATGTGGAGAGCAATAAGGCAATATGTTTGTGTATTTTCAAGATTCATTTGGGTTTTGTTTGGTATGGTGATAAAATTTAGAGCATCCAAACGAATTAGCAAATCGAATTTGTATTGAATATTAAATAAATTAAATCAAAATATGATAGATTCGTATTCGAAACGAATCGAATATGAATATATGAATATCATTTAGTCATATTATTCAATAACATATTTTATCATAATTTATTTACATTAATTGTTCATAAATATATATGTAATTAATATATTTATTAAAAATAGCTTACCAAATACTGATAATATTTTTTTTTATGGTAATTAGTTATAATTTCTCGAATCTTTATTGAAAAATAACAATAACTAGTAAAGGAAAATAATAAAACCAATCATAAACGAATAAACGAATCAATGAGCTTAAATTCATATTCAATTCGTTTATTCAAATTGACTCATTTATTACACGAATTCATTTTTTTCAAAACTTATATTTACTTTAAAGTGAATCGAATCGAACGAATAAACAAATCTCAACTTAAATTGTCACCCCTAATAAAATTAGTCCCCAAGAGGCATGACTTGGTAGTGTAGGGATCATGATCTGACTTGAGGTCATGTATTTGAATTAAGGGAGTGCGTTTCTTGTAAGAATCTAGGACAACCAGGAGTTTTACCTACTTCGTTTAAGGCTGAAAAGTGTGGTTTGGCGACGGGGTTTCCAACGATTAAAAAAAAATTATTTATTTACTTGGTATACACATATTGTGTTTAATTATAATATACAAAAAAAAAAGTTATTTACTCAAATAATATTTCCTTCATTAATCAATTAATATTGTATGGTTAAATATAAAAATTGAGAATTTTTTTTAACAAGCATGCTTTATTAAAAGAAAAGTGAATTCTAATTATTGTTGTAATTTCTTTTATTATGTTTGTTTTAGCCATGTTTTTTAGTTTCAGTAATTATTAAATAATACTTTTTTATGTTATTGAATTTTTGTACAAAATTTATTATAATTTATTATATTGTTAAATTCATATTAAATAAGTAAATTAAATAAATTATATATACATATAATATTGGAGTCATTTTAAAGACCTTAACGATAACTATTTAAATGTATATTTTTTTTTATAATAATATAATTTATAAATTTAAGTAATTATAAAATTATATAAATACATTAAATTGGTAAAAGGAAACCAAGCGAATAAATATTGTTTTGGTTAATGTTATAAGGGTAAAATTGGTATTTGTGATGAATAGTGTTACATCAAATTTGGTATAACACTATTCATTGCACCAAATTTTTTTTTTTTTTGGGGAATTAGATTTTGATACTAGGTTGGAGAGTAATTTGACACCAAATACCAATTTGATATCACATTAGAGATGCTCTTAATCACAATTCTTTTTCAAATATTGAGTTTTGCATAAGGTTAAATTTTTTAGTTTTTCCCACTATCAAAATTAAAAGTGGGCATCGGATCGGATCAGATCAGGCTGCCGAATCGCGACGAGTGGATTCGTCGAATCTCGGATCGGATCGGATTTTATCTGATCCGATCCGATTCAATCCGTTTTTTTTAAGCAGGTGCAAAACGACGTCGTTTTGGGCGTGAAACCTATTTAATTACATCTCAAAATTCATTATCTCGTCTTCGTCTTCGTCAAATCAGTCATCTTCGTCTTCGACACCAGTAACCACTCCACTCTTCATCTTCGTCCATCGCCGAATCTTCAAACCAAACCAGTAACCACCATCGTCCACCGTGAAGCAGTCTCCGAGTTGAATCAGTCTTCTTTGGCAGTCTTCGAGTTAGGAAGCCATTCAATTCAAGGTTGGATTTTGATGGTTTGCAACTTTGCATGTATTATGTATATATTGCCTAACTTAATTATGTATATATTGCCATTTTTCATTTGATTGTGTTCTCGTTCTGGTTCTGTAAAGGGTTTTCAAATTTTGTTGGGTGGTCTTCGAATCTTCAATTTTTTTTTCATTTGATTGTGTTCTCGTTTTGGTTCTGTAAAGTGTAAACTTGTAAAGGATTTTCAAATTTTTATGTAAAGGGGGAGCTTCCTTTTCGGTGGTCTCAATGATCGCAAGCCTTTGGCAGTCCAAATTAATCGTGAGTGTGGCGTTAGGATGATTGTTTATGTGCATTTCAACTATATTTTGATTAATTTTCAGTTTCCCTGGAATTATTGCTTTCCTTGGATTTCTAGTTCTGAGTTCTTTGGGGCGCTGATTTTGATACTAAAGTTCTTTCCTGTTTCGTCTCAAAACTGCTAAAAAGAAGAATAAGAAAATAACATAATGGTACAGGAAAAATGAATAAGAGAAGAAAAGGTTCTCATATAGACTCCTCTATTTTATTCTCAAATTGTGAATATTCTTTTAGATTGTGACATTTTGTCATTCTGGAAATTTCTTTTGTTCCAATAGCTTCTACTGTTTGTAACAAACTTCAGAATTTTGAAGATTATAACTTAGTTTATTTCTTACTTATAATCTTTTGTGAAGTGGGTAAATATTTGGCCTTGAGTTTCTAATCGTGGGATTGAGGTTGAGAGTGGAGACTTGTTTGTGGTTCTTAGTCTATTAATTGAATTGGTCTGATACTATGAGGAGATAACAAGTTTGTTCTTGCTTTTATGTTTTTGACATCCTACCAATGGTGATGTTTGATAACAACATTTAGTTATTAAATCTAAAAATTAATATGTAATCATTTTTAGTGGGTTTTCTAAAGTAATTAATTTTTTTAATTGTTTTCCTTGGTAGCATGAAAGAATAATATACTTCCCTGCAAGTTGGATTAACATATTACATATAGATGTTCTTCACTCTCCAATGGTTGGGGTAGATTTTGACAGATGATCTTGGATAATTTTCTATGTGGTTTGTTATACTATTGGAATGCTTATGCTAAAGTTGTGCTTGTATTAAACATAATTGCTTTAATCTAATTAAATGGTTACTTATTTTACAGCCATATGATTTCTTGCACTAATACTACCCACCACTCTGATTTGTTTCTTTTCTTTGTTTTGTTGTTGCACTTCATTGTATATGAGTGGGTTTGGAAGCTCACCCAACAGTAGTGGTGGGTCAGAATCAGATTTTTTTGATGTACAATTAACAGAATTAAGAAAACGAAAGGGAAAAGGAAAAGTCTCATCAAACTCTGATAGACCGCCATTGTCAAAAAAACCTAATTCATCGCCATCAATCACATCAATAGCAACTAAAGCAAGAGCTAGAAGATCTGAAGTGTGGAAAGTTTTCCGCATGAGTGAAGATAATCCGGATAGGGCTATACGCTTGTAGTGCAAAGGATCGGTCCACAACCAACTTGAAGAGGCATATGGAGACTTGAAAATCGTACTTGGCTTATTGTGAAGAACAATGTGTTTTGGTTGGGTTTGGTGAAGAGGGAGGCACAAGTGGAAATCTCACCGTGAGAGACAGTCATTTCAATCAAGCAGCATGTCGGAAAGCAACTGTGAAGACGATTATTGTTGACGAGCTACCGTTTAGCTTTATAGAGAAATAGGGTTTTCGAAATTTCTGTAGTGTTATCTTCCCTCGTTTTGATGTCCCATCTCGTAGGACAATAACTAGAGATATCCTACAGTTGTATGCTGATGAAAAAGTTATGTTGAAGAGTATTTTATTTGTGGGTCATCAGAGAGTTAGTTTGACCACCGATAAATGGACGTCAATACAAAACATTAGTTATATGGTTATCACTGGACATTTCATAGACAGTGATTGGCAGTTACATCGGTGAATCCTTAGCTTCTGTCCAATTAACAATCACAAAGGGGACACTATCGGAAGGTTAATAGAGTCTTGTTTACAACATTGGGGTATTGACAAAATTTTTACTATAATTGTGGATAACGCCAGTGCCAATACTGTAGCCATCCAATAATTGGTGAGGAAGATGAGGACATGGATGAGAGATGCATTGGTGCTTAATGAAGAGTATGTGCATATGCGGTGTTGTGCTCACATATTAAACTTAGTTGTGTCTGATGGTCTGAAAGAAATGGATGACAGTATTATAGCAATTCACAATGCTGTTAAGTATGTGAGATCTTCTCCATCGAGATTGGAAGCATTTAAATCGGCGGTAGCACGTGAGAGGATAGAGAGCAAGAGAAGTGTTATCTTAGATGTTCCTACTAGGTGGAATTCCACATACTTAATGTTGAATGCTGCATTAGACTTCCAAAAGGCCTTTGATCGAATGATTGATGATGATGGTCACTATGTTCCATATTTTAGAGATGATGAAAATGGGAGCAAAAGGATTGGGCCCCCTACAGATATGGATTGGGAGAAAGCTCAATACTTTGCTGATTTTTTGGAGATTTTTTATGATGCAACAAATATGTTCAGTGCCTCATCTACCGTCACCTCTTGTTTCACCTACAATGAGATTTGCAAGATTCATACTAGCTTGAAAAACCTGGCGCGTAATGAACATCCTCTTTTGCATGATATTGCCATATCTATGAAGATGAAATTTGATAAATATTGGGAGACCACTGCAAAAATAAATAAATTGTTGATTGTCAGTACTATTCTTGATCCACGGCGTAAGATGACATTTGCATCTGTTTGCTTTGGTATCCTTTTTTATAATGATAATGTTAAAATGGAGGAAATGAGAAAGTCCACTAAGATTTATTTAAAAGATTATACGATATGTATAATGATTCGTATGGCACAAATGGGTTGTTTGTTGATGGTGATGGTCCTGATGGATCAATGGTTGGTGGTGTAACTGGTGTTGGTGGATATGGGTCTAGTGTTGGTATTATGACACAATCTCATCCGTTTGTTCGACCGCGAGCACATGATAGAATGCGTAAGCGCAATACAAGTCTGCAACCTGATGATCCGTTTCAGATTTTCCAGACTAGTCATGTCATTCATCAAGAGGAAAGTACTGAGGTTGATATGTATTTGATGGAACCCTATGAGACTAGTCGTGACCCTAATTTTAGCGTTCTGATATGGTGGAAAACAAATATTGGTAAGTATCCAATTTTGGCTAGGATTGCTCGTGATATTTTTCCAATACCAGTATCGACAGTAGCATCTGAATCGACATTTAGTACTGGCGGTCGTGTTCTTGATAGTTTTCGAAGCTCATTAACTCATGTTATGGTAGAGGCTCTAATTTTCACTCAAAATTGGATACGAAATAATCTTACAATTGACAAAACAAATGAAGTGGAAGTCATGTTATTGCAGGCCGTGTACTACGAAAAGTTTGAGGAAGGTAAAAAAACTTATTATTTTGTTTTGTTAATTTTTATTGTGAATACCATAAAATGCAAACTTATAATAAGTTTTTTTTTTTGTTTTTCTTTGAAGAATATCGTAAATTACAATTTGAATCACAATTTTTGGGTCATGTTGCTGCCAGTGGAATTTGGGTCAAATTTTGTAAGTCTCTCTCTCTCAAGTTTCAACTATTCATGACAATTTCAGTAGTCTTTTGCTATTTATTTATATATTCATTCATTTTTTGGAAAATGGTAATTGATTTTTGTTATTAACCCATGATTGTATTTGTGAACTTTGATGATAGGTATATTTTAGTTTCTTCATATACATATAGTGTGTTGATTGTGTTTGATCTTTGATGATTGATGATAGATGATCGTTTGTTTATGCACATGTTTGCTCCCCATTTGTTGCTCATGAGTAGAAAGGACCCATATATTTTATTTGCTGGTAGGTAAACTGTTATTACTTATTAATCATGTTGATTGATATGGAAGTTATAATCTTCTCTTTCAACTGTGTTTGTAAGTAATAAAGTACAATGTAACTTATGTTCTTATTAGCAAAAATCATTTGGCTTTTCCTGTTTAATTGTTGGCTATGTGTTTGATCATGCCTTAGCCTTTTACACTTATGGCAAAACAGAAGTCTTATTCATTATCAAATGAAAATGAAAAATGAAGGCTTCTATGGCTACTACCTGTTAAGGCCGATTGCTTTGGCTTGTCTAGGAAGCATTTTTTTTTTTCAGTGGGCAGTAGTTGGGTTTTAGGCTGGCTGTTCTGTTTCATTTCAGTATCTTCTTGTTGTGGTTGGGATGTAAAGGCGTTGCAAACAAGGCTTTTGTTTTCGTTTCTCGCAATAGGCTGTGGGATGCAAAGTTACTCTTGCTAACCTGGAACACGAAAATATGCAAAAGCCTCTTCCGATGGTCAGACGCAAATACCCAGTATAACCCAATTGAACCATATGTCTATGTCAACCACATTACCTGGATTCATTAAGTTTAAGTTCCAATTATGGCTACCCCCGCCCGACAGGTATATTCCTATCCTGTAAGGAAATCTATTAAAGGGTTATCTATCCTCAAGGAAAATCGTGGGCTATTGAATCTAAGACTGAAACCTAAAATCCCTATGTCTAGTTCATTTTAGATTTACCTCATCAATCTTATTAATTGCCAGTTAACAAGACGCATTAAGCTTAAGACTCAATAAACAAACTAAAGAACTACCCATAAAAAGAAAATCAATTATTAAGTGTGTGTATTGTGTTTCATCACTTCCCTAGAATAAAAATAAAATGCTGGGGTTGGGGATCCACTTTTACTATTTATAATTTAGATATCTCCCTTAATATAATACAGAAATTAAACATGATATTACCGACCAGCCATAAAGGCGGTATTCTTTATTAAGTCAAATTAAGTCTGACCAGCCATAAAGGCGGTAATAGTATTTGAACATAAACCAGCCATATAGGCGGTAATTACCTGTCACCTAAAGACCAACCATATAGGTGGTGCCACATTATGTCAAATAAATAAAACCAGCCATTAAGGCAGTAATCTTTTATATTTTGAATTATAATTTCCATATTATATTTAAGGGAGATTAATCTAAATTAAAATAATAAAAGCTTCACCTTATCCCCAGCAGAAAATTAACTACTAAACATTAAAAAGAAAGGTAGAAGAAGAGAACTACTATTACTGAAAATTAAAATACATAATTTAAAAATATTTAATATATACAAAACTAGATGCTTCCTATAAAATCAGGGAATAATCCCAAGGAGAGCATGAGGAAAAATGAAATCTGAAGGCTCAATTTATAGGCATTTTTGGTCCAGCGTCGCGACGCGGAAATTGCACTAGCGTCGCGACGCTGGAAACAGTTACATGGAGTCCACGCGGGTTTACCACGCGGTTGTCGGCATCAATAATTGTGACACGTGTCACGCTGTGGTTGGCTGGCGATGCGGTACAATGAAGTCGTGCCACGTGTCAGCTTGTGATTGGGTGGAAATTCGGTCAAATAGAATGGTGACACGTGGCATGCTCTGATTCATCGGTTATTCGGTCCAATAGGAAGACGACACGTGGCACGCGCTTGGTTTGGTCCAATCAGATGTTGACACGTGGCGTCCGGCGCATATTAGCAGAACCGCTGTGATGGTGACACGTGGCATGGCGCACGTTAGCATGCTCGGTGCACGTTAGCAAATTTTGACCAATCAGATTTTGACACGTGGCAAACGGCGCACGTTAGTAGGTCCGACGCATTCTGGGCGTCGCGACGCGGACTTCTTGGCGTCGCGACGCGATAAAGACCAAAATATCCCTGTTGATGTATTTTTGTATGTTTTTGCCCCAAATTGCCTCCAGTGCTTTCCAAACTTTATTTATCTGCCAAAATAATAACAAAACACATCAAAACGTTCATAAAACTCGAGAAACAATACAAAATATTAGGCTAAATGAGTGGGAATAAGTGATGTAATTACTACTCATCAGTTTGACGCTAGAAGTGACTTGTGGGCCGCACTTGAATTCGAAATGCGAGTGCGCCCACAAACACTCACGGGCTCGGGTTCGCTAATTCCGAATTAACAAATTTTCCGTTGCGACGTAATTAAATAATTATGCCTAGAAAAATTATATTCACGGAGCTAACGAATTAATTCTAAATTAACTCGTTCGCCCGAATTAAAATATAATTTCAATTCCTCGTCGAAATCCAATTTCGTATAATATATCGAATATATTATTTTATCGATTAATTCAAAATTAATCGTTCTCTCTCTTTAAATAATATTTTATCCCAGATAAAATATCTCCGTAATTAATCCTAGATTAATTTTCTCTCTCTACTAATTAATCCAAGATTAATAAAGTGCGAGTCATACGTCATCGGTGAATCTTCGGGAAGCGACCCATGAGATCCCTGGATATGTTGCCAGTAAATCCGGTCGTCGGACTATCCGAACACGTATGTACCTAGTACTACGCTTTTACCGATTTACAAGACATGGTTGGCTTCTAGCAAAGCACTGTGCCTACCCAATTCTCCAGAAATATCTTACTGGAATATGTGATCTATATCAGGCGTAGTATACGTAGTATTACGTATATCGATCCAGCATCAGATGTCACGTGCAAGGCCTGGGGCTGGAATTGTGTCTGCCCTATACGAAGCACATATCGGATCTCTGGTAACTAGTCTCTATAATCGGATAATCATGACCTAGTCATATTATCCTGATGACTGCAGTACATAAGAGCACCAGATCCGTATCCTACGTGATCATCATCTCCACTATGACTGAAGTGATACTTCCATCTTGACATCACACCAAATTCACTACGATTCTCAATATACCCAGAAGAGGCGTACACAGAACCTGTTAAAGCCCTGGACGACCAAAACCAAAGTATATTGATTGTCGCAAGTATTAGCGGTGCAAGTCTTAGGTTAAGACCAAATACACCTACCCTGATTCAGACTTCCATAGACACATAGTCATACTACCAATGGAATTCTGAGGGGTCTATCCAGAGCGAAACTGTTTCCGTACCATCGGTAAACACAACCTCATATTACACTTGCATGAGTATCCTATACCCAAATATATGAGAACTATGTCGTTATGCTCCCACAACGCGCACAAGTTTAATACTAGTCTATTCCGCATTATCGATGTCCAATCTCGATAATACTACGACTAGGGATATTTAATGATTAAACCTTCGTGGATTGATACTGTCTCATATCATCTCAATCTGGAACTAATCATAAGGACCTTCTATCATTTATACATCTTGGTAATCTAATTACAAATGATAAAAGGGCAATTTCCTTTATCACATAGTTAATTTGTACAACAACACCATGATCTGTACAAACAGTGATGCTATGGGTCATAATTGTCCAACAATCTCCCACTTGGCCTATAGCCAATCACTCAAGTGTCATACACTCGAACTATGTACGGTTCGCTCAAACTTCTACTGAGGAAAGGCTTTTCGTCAACGGATTTGCAAGGTTATCATCTGATGCGATTTATTCGATCATCACATCGCCACGATGCATGATCCGAATGAATCAGATGAATATCTGAAGTATATATCTGGATCGTTGATGAGACCATTAATTCTTTAGCCTGCGCTGTAGCCTAGCTCAGCTGCTAACAGAATTACTCCTAATCTGATTAGATTACTATCAATCCAAAAGGCTTCTATTGCTGCCTCAGTTGCATCAATATTTCGCTTTTGTTGTTTATTCGGTAACCGTATCTTGCTTGGAAGATTTCCAGCTCACTGTTCCGTTTTCAAACTTTATAGTACCATTGTTACGACTTATAGTCGTTTTTATCGGTTAGGAAACTTGCAGTAGTGAACCCAGTCACTTCAAGTTCTCATTCTCCAAAGTATAAGAAAGCATCCTTAGTTCCTCTAAGATACTTAAGGATGTTCTTAACATCAATCCAGTGACTATCACTTGGATTGGCCTGATTGTGACTTCATATGCTCAAAGCATATGAGACACCAGGTCTCGCGTACATTTATTTCAATGTACGAGTTCTCGGAGAGTATTAACAACTTTAAATCTATCCCAGTAGATCTTTATTCCTAGAATAAAGGTTGTTTCTCCCAAGAATTCTATGGAGAATTTTCATGAAAGCCAAGCTTTCACCGATTGTTTTATTATGGGAATATCATTTCTAAGAAATGATATATCATCATTTTTAGGATAATTATTGTCAGTGCGCTCCCACTAACCTCATTATATACACAAGAATCATTTTCGTTTTGAATTAAATCATATACCATTATGATTACATCAAAACGATATCGTTCCAAGAACGCAATGCTTGCTTCAATCCATAAATGGATTGAAGCAACACCATGATCTGTACAAACAGTGATGCTATGGGTCATAATTGTCCAACAATCTCCCACTTGGCCTATAGCCAATCACTCAAGTGTCATACACTCGAACTATGTACGGTTCGCTCAAACTTCTACTGAGGAAAGGCTTTTCGTCAACGGATTTGCAAGGTTATCATCTGATGCGATTTATTCGATCATCACATCGCCACGATGCATGATCCGAATGAATCAGATGAATATCTGAAGTATATATCTGGATCGTTGATGAGACCATTAATTCTTTAGCTGCGCTGTAGCCTAGCTCAGCTGTTAACAGAATTACTCCTAATCTGATTAGGATTACTATCAATCCAAAAGGCTTCTATTGCTGCCTCAGTTGCATCAATATTTCGCTTTTGTTGTTTATTCGGTAACAGTATCTTGCTTGGAAGATTTCCAGCTCACTGTTCCGTTTTTCAAACTTTATAGTACCATTGTTACGACTTATAGTCGTTTTTATCGGTTAGGAAACTTGCAGTAGTGAACCCAGTCACTTCAAGTTCTCATTCTCCAAAGTATAAGAAAGCATCCTTAGTTCCTCTAAGATACTTAAGGATGTTCTTAACATCAATCCAGTGACTATCACTTGGATTGGCCTGATTGTGACTTCATATGCTCAAAGCATATGAGACACCAGGTCGCGTACATTTATTTCAATGTACGAGTTCTCGGAGAGTATTAACAACTTTAAATCTATCCAAGTAGATCTTTATTCCTAGAATAAAGGTTGTTTCTCCCAAGAATTCTATGGAGAATTTTCATGAAAGCCAAGCTTTCACCGATTGTTTTATTATGGGAATATCATTTCTAAGAAATGATATATCATCATTTTTAGGATAATTATTGTCAGTGCGCTCCCACTAACCTCATTATATACACAAGAATCATTTTCGTTTTGAATTAAATCATATACCATTATGATTACATCAAAACGATATCGTTCCAAGAACGCAATGCTTGCTTCAATCCATAAATGGATTGAATAACTTGCAAACCTTGTTTGCTTGTTTTGGTACGACAAAACCGTCAGGATGTTATAAACATCCTCCAAAAGGTTTCCGTTAAGGAAATCGGTTTTGGCATTTAGCTGCCATATTTCATAAATGAAACATGCAGCATCAGCAAGCATTATCCAAATGGATTTAACCATGGCAACAGGAAAAAAGTTTCGTCGTAATCGAAACAATGTTGATAACGATACCTTTTCGCTACAAGCCTAGTTTAGTACGTTGGTATGTTGCCTTCCATGTATGTCTTCCTTAAAGACTTATATAGTGCCAATAGGCACAATGCCTTCTGGTACATCAACTAGTATCTAAACTGAGTTGGTATACATGGAATCCATTTCGGACTTCATGGCACTTTTCCATAATAGGGAGTCGATACCTTGTATCACTTTCTCATACGTAGTCAGTTTGTATTCCTCAATAAGATTGATATCTTTACGAGGTGAGATCAGAAACCCATACCTCAGGTTGTTTTCTGACTCTCTCCGACATACGCGGTTCTTGTGTATTCGAAGATTATGGTATAGTTTCATCCTTGATGAACTATTTGTGTTCCATTAAGGAATCGGTGTCTGGTATAGTATTACTCCGATTTTCATCGAGTTTTACTTTCCTCTCACTTACCACTGCATATCGGTATTCCTCTTAGGAAAACCGCATGGCGAGCAACAATTAAATTGTTCTCTTGTGAGTTGTATAAGTACTATATTTTGGTTCCCTAGGATAACCTACAATTGTCACTTATCCGAGGGGTTCTAGTTTGGTATCATCCAAACATATGCCTAGCATTCCCAAATCTTCAGGAATGAGAAAACCCAGTTTTTTTCCTGTTCATATCTAATATGGAGTCTGTCAAACAAATTTTTTTTTTTATGGAACCTTATTCAAAATAAGTTTTGCACTGATTAAAGCTTATCCCTTTGAAGGAAATGGTAGCTCAGAGTGACTCATGATTAACCTTACTATGTCCAACAAGGTTCGGTTTCTCAGTTCGGACACACCGTCAAATTGACGTGTTCCGAGAAGAGTCATCATTGAAAAAGTACTATACTCTTTCAAGTATTTGAGAAACTTATTGCTTAAGTATTTTCCATCATGGTCTAACCGTGACGGTTTAATACTTTAGCCGATTTGTTTGTCTATTTCGTGTCGAAACTCTTTGAATTCATCAAAAGTTTATGATCCGTGTTTCCAAAAGAAACACATAACCATAACGCGATGCCACATCCGTAAAGGTCACGAAACATTAATATCCAGCTCTAGACTAGCTAGACATGGGCCCACTTACGTCACTATGAACGAGGGCTAACAGATCGGTGGCAATTACACTTTTACCAAGTAAAGGTGTTTTAGGCACTTTGCCTAATGAACTAGATTCGTATACATTATTTGAATAGTATCAAATCTGTCCTAGTACCCACTCTTCGAAAGTGTGGATATACGGTCTTGTTAATTGTGTCCCAGACAACAATGCCACTTATAAGTCTCAACTGATTAATTCAGTTTGAGCTATTTGTTTGTCATGTTATACGTTTGAGATTTATTTATATTCAAAATATAAATACTGTTATTCACATCTAATGTGTTTATCTCAATATCATCTTTATAAAATGAAACACTTTAGTGTTCTAGAATATAAAGGTATATCCGCAACGGATTATACTCTGATATAGAGATAATGTTTCTAGTCAAACTAGTTACGTTGTAACAGTTTCCTAATTTAAGTACACACCCGAAGGGTAGTTCCTAAACTTAGGTCTCTACGGTCAAAACAACAACTTTCGTCCCGTTTCCGATTCGCAGATCAATCTCAACTGAAGTCAGTATCCTGCTCTCAGCAGATTCTGCATATCGGTACATATTTATGTATCATACTCAGTATCTAAAATCCAATTTTAATACTAGTATTGAACATGTTGATGACAAACATATTTGAAGCCGGAGCCTTGCTCGTCTTCAATTTCTTCATGTCTGCCTTGTCCATACGGCAGTCACGCTTCAGTGACCCCGTTTGCCACAATTTAGGCAGACATCTTGGGATATGTCTTTTGTCTTCCCAGAAGATTATAATGATTTTGCCTTTGCCCATTTTCCACACCCCAGAAGCCTTTGGCCAAGCCTTGGCCTTCTGGAATGTCGAAGTAAGATGCGCCTTGCGCTTCTTGCCCAATTGCAAACTCTGGCTTTATCTCCTTGAGTATAGCCATTAACTCTCCAAGAGTTTTCTATTGTAATTTGTACTTCTAAGATCTAAGAATAGATCTATGAAGATCCTTCAATTTCAATATCATACTATGAGGATCTAATCCTTAGTTCTGATTAAGAAATTAATGAGTCTTTTTGCGGCAAGCTTAAAGGATTAAGCACTAAAGTTATCATCACATGAATATTCCAAATATCATGTTCTACTTATTTGCTCAACTCCGGGCTTAGGCCTAAGATGTTATTTTATCAAATAAAGTAACTTCTTAGTTTCCAGGACTATCCTGAAATTTTATTCTCAATTTGAAAATTAAAGTCGTTTAAATACATTTTCACCCAGGATTATGTTTTAAGCACTAATCTTTCAATTTATCTTGATTGCTATAGTCCAATTATCCAATCAATGATTTTAGGTACTATTTAATATAATGATTACTATAGTCCAACTATATAATCAACTATAATTTAATAGGTTAAATTAAATTATATTGATTACTATAATCCAATTATAAAATTAACTATTAATTGAAATGGTTTGAATACAGTCCAACTGTTTATTAAAAAACAACATTAAATATTATTCCAACTAATATATTAATTTATATTGACGAAAAATTTAAATGAGCGCGTATGGCAAGTAACTAAACGAATATTGCAAATTTAATACTTGCCTCCCACTATTTTTCGGCGAGCCTTTAACCCTCTGTGGAGTACTCGGGAAACCTTGTTTCCTAGTGGGCTAGGATCCCGTTAAATAACACATAATCTTGACTTTGGCCAACAAATTGTATGATAATTAACTAGGTAGATCTCTAAGATCAATTGGATCCCATCCAATTCCTAGATCCAGTAGGTGGACATCCAAGTCCGAAACATATATCTTATATATGCCAATATATCCAATATATTCCCTAACCTTTTTCCTCTGAATCAACTAAGCCTTGGCTTTGGCACAACAAACTTAGTGATCCCAGTTAAGCGGAACCCATTGACCTTGGAAAGCTTCGTAATCAATGTCGATGGACAAGAAGTGATCTTGACTTTGGCCAACAAATCACAACTTGGACAAGACACCGATATGGAACAAAGCCTTCATGATTCAAACACATCCGCGACGGACAAAGGTCTTGACTTTGGCCAACAAACCAGTGCCAGTCTTGGATCTTGAGTAAGAATCACTCAATGGAAGGGAAAAGGTTTAATATGTAGTGAGGGTTTTTCGCGTAATTGGCAACCAATTAATTATCTTTGTTAAGGTCTCATCATCATACACCCTTAAACATGCATTTTAAACACATAATAAGGCGCTTAAATAAAATAATAATGATATGCGGATGGATACTTAAACACATTGTTCCTAGAACAAATCTCTCACTTTCCTCTCTCCCGCTAGCACAATTATTACTTCTACCCGATTACATAACACTTCTAAAGAAACCTCATTTACATTGAGGGGAATAGGTTAGAAGAGAAATACACAGAGTCAAGAGGTAATTGGCTGGACACGCAGGTCCAATTAATAAATTCTAAATTTATTACAACAATTTCCAAAATTGCCCTCACCCATCTAATATCCATCCGATATACATTATTCATACATCTCATCCATGTATTCACACAAGCATGTTATCAATCAATCTAATCCAATTAATTAATCTGAAATTTAATGACCATCCAATGTTCAAACAACGATTTGATTTTGCGCGAGTCAAACTCGTTTTGCGAATAAGTATTCAAAGTACGAATTCTTGAATTATACTAAACTATAATATTAAATCCAATTTAATTTGTATTTAATACTAATTCATCTATTTAATTCAAATTAAATATTACACTTTTTAATGTGCCTTTACGACTTAGATTCCAAATCTAATCGCTACGGGTCTCAAAGCCCAATTAACATCCAATGTCAAATTAATTAAAGTCCAATGGGCTTTTAATTAATTTCTTAAGGCATGGACTTTTGGTCAATATGGGTCAAACCCAAATACCAAAGCCCATTTAAGGAATCACCCTTATTTGCCAAGAAACCAATTTAGGCCCATTAGGCCCAATTAAAATTAAAGGTCCATTAAGTCATAATTGGACTTTATGGATATGGTTTTGGGCCCAATTGGATCCAACCAATTAGCCTAAACCAAACTTGGCTCAACTAAGCCCATTTAGCCCAATTACAACTTTACAAGCCCAATTCCAATTTTGGCCCAATTAATTTAATTCCAAAATTCCAAATTTCATAATTAAATTAACCAAAGTGTATGCCATAATTAATTAACCAAATTAACATTTCCAAAACACTAATTAGCTCAATTAATTATGCTCATTATCATCCACATATGTCCAACACATTTGAATCAAAAATCACATCATTTTCATGCTTCAATGTCACGGCATTATGGGGATTTCTTTGTCCGATTCGATTTTAATCCAATTAAATCCTAAATCAACATTACCCAATGTTTTCCAACTCATCCAATGATCAAAAACACAAATCACCATAACTATTTAGGGCACTTATAGTTTCGGCCAAGCCTCAAATATTGGGGAAAAATTGATCCAATCAATATTTCATGAAATTGATCATATACAACTTCAATACATCATCATTCAAGCATACTCAATCAATCAATTTTATCAAATCATGCTCAAATTGATTTTACCCAAATATTACCCTTACCAAGTTTCATGCTCAAAATGGCTCAAGATACCATTGTTGGGTTTCTATTAAGTCCCAAGGATCAATTCAAGCAAGAAACACATGTGAATACATTAATGAAATATGGCGGAATCATACTTACATTGATCGGATTTTGCGACGCGACGAACACAAGCCCTTGCTCCATGAAGCTCTCGGCTTTGCTCCTTGGATGTTCTCTAATTTTCGGTTAACCTCCATGGATGTCCTCCATTGATGCTCCAAGCTCCAAGCTTTGCAAATGGTGATTCCATGCTCACAAGTTGGTTTCTCTATCACCTTGGAAGACCCTTTATGTGCTAGCATTGGTAAGATTTGCCACAAATCTTCCTAGTTGCTTCTTCTCATCCACGGTTTTGTGAAAAAAAATGAGAGAGGATGAAGTTTTGGCCCTTGGCCGAAACTTGTGTGTAAAGAGAGAAGAAAATGTGTTAGTTGTTTTTGTGTAAATGTTTTCTAAAAACATATACCAAAATTGCTTTCAAAATTTTGGTCAAAGCTTTTCCAAAAAGCTTAACAATTTTGTAGGCAAAAATGCATTAAATGCATTCAACAACCACCATAAACTATTCACATCAAAAGTGACTAGACATCACATCACTCAAAGTGACAAGTGATTTGACGCTTGATGTGAATAGTGGTTTGACGCTAGAAGTGACTTGTGGGCCGCACTTGAATTCGAAATGCGAGTGCGCCCGCAAACACTCCCGGGCTCAGGTTCGCTAATTCCGAATTAACAAATTTTCCGTTGCGACGTAATTAAATAATTATGCCTAGTAAAATTACTATTCACATCGCTAACGAATTAATTCTAAATTAACTCATTCGCCCGAATTAAAATCTAATTGCAATACCGCGTCGAAATCCAATTTCGTATAATATATCGAATATATTATTTTATCGATTAATTCCAAATTAATCGTTCTCTCTCTTTAAATAATATTTTATCCCAGATAAAATATCTCCGTAATTAATCCTAGATTAATTTTCTCTCTCTACTAATTAATCCCAGATTAATAAAGTGCGAGTCATACGTCATCGGTGAATCTTCGGGAAACGACCCATGAGATCCCCGGATATGTTGGCAGTAAATCCGGTCGTCGGACTATCCGAACACGTACGTACCTAGTACTACGCTTTTACCGATTTACAAGACATGGTTGGCTTCTAGCAAAGCACCGTGCCTACCCAATTCTCCAGAAATATTCTTACTGGAATATGTGATTTATATCAGGCGTAGTATACGTAGTATTGCGTATATCGATCCAGCATCGGATGTCACGTGCAAGGCCTGGGGCTGGAATTGTGTCTGCCCCGTACGAAGCACATATCGGATCTCTAGTAACTAGTCTCTATAATCGGATAATCATGACCTAGTCATATTATCCCGGTGACTGTAGTACTAAAGAGTACTAGTTCCGTATCCTGCGTGATCAACATCTCCATATGACTGGAGTGATACTTCCATCTTGACATCACACCCAATACACTACGATTCTCAATATACCCAGAAGAGGCGTACACAGAACAGGTTAAAGCCCTGGACGACCAAAACCAAAGTACATTGATTGTCGCAAGTATTAGCGGTGCAAGTCTCAGGTTAAGACCAAATACATCTACCCTGATTCGGACTTCCATAGACACATAGTCATACTACCAATGGAATTCCGAGGGGTCTATCCAGAGCGAAGCTGTTTCCGTACCATCGGTAAACACAACCTCCTATTACACTTGCATGAGTATCCAATACCCAAATATATGAGAACTATGCCGTTATGCTCCCATAACGCGCACAAGTGCAATACTAGTCTATTCCGCATTATCGATGTCCAATCTCGATAATACTTCGACTAGGGATGTTTTAATGATTAAACCTTCATGGATTGATACTGTCTCATATCTTATCAATCCGGAACTAATCATATGGACTTTTATCATTTATATATCTCGGTAATCTAATTACAAATGATAAAGAGCAATTTCCTTTGTCACATAGTTAATTTGTACAACAACACCATATTCTGTACAAATAGTGATGCTATGGGTCATAATTGTCCAACAACCGGAACCCATGAGTCACTATTGAGTGATTGACAATCAGTTGTCTACCTAATGAATATACGTAGGCGAGATCGTGCCAAAGCTATGAGCTGAAATATATTTATGGGATCCACCTTTTGCTATTAATTTAATTTGATTAATTGTTTCTTTGCATTCTGTTTGGGGATTACAGTATTGCATGTAATAGTGCGAGGGGCATTTTTAGATTAAAAATCCATGATCTATTTATGCTTTGATTATTTTTATATTATGTTAAACTATTTAGTCTTCTAACCGTTTTTCGCTATCTATATAATAGATTTGCGATGGTAGCACCTGCTTCTAATCCTTTTGCTCGTATACTTGATACGAACAAGCTTAAAAGTGCCGAAAACTTTACAGATTGGGACTTGGATATAAGAATTGTTCTTAGGTCTGAGCAGATAGAATATGTGTTGGAAGGTCCGTTGCCACTTGCCATAGCAGATGATGCTACACCAGAGGAACATGAGACTCTCCAAAAGTGGAGAGATGATGTTAGAAGAGTCAAATCATATATTCTCAGTTCCTTGGGACCGGAGCTTAAGAGGCAATATTTTGGATTGCCTGACGCATATACTATGATGACGCGGTTGCGAGAGTCCTTTATGAACCAAGAATGGGTCTCGGTTTATAAAATTGCAATGGAACTGTTCCATGCAAAATTGGAAGAGGGACAGGTTATGAGCCCTCACTTGCTTCATCTGATTGATTTGATCGAACAGTTGAGGCGCTATATTTCCCTCTCCATGACACTTTAGGACGAAGTGTCAAACTTAGATATCTCCACCACCATATCGCTAATTTATGATGTATTTCAATATGAATGGAATTAGCTGTTCTTACCAGGAGCTGCATAAGATGCTGCAAACTACAAAGGAAGATTTGAGGAATGAAGTATCGACTCACCCTCCTAAACCCACTACTCTTCCTGCTTCCTCCCAATCTAAACAGAAAGGGAAGAAGAAGAAAGTGAAGAAAAAGAATGGTACATATCCTTCACCACAAGGTAAGATAGCTAAACCCAAGAGAGCTGCCGAAGCTAAATGCCACCACTGTAGCAAGATTGGCCACTGGAAAAGGAACTGTCCTGACTATTTGGCGTAAATCAAAAAGGAAAGATCATCTACTTCAGGTACCTTTATTTTTCCCATTATTGATATCTCTTTAGCTTGTGAAGCTATGTCATCCAGTTGAATTTTAGATTCTGCTTGTCCAATTCACATTTGCAATTCGTTGCAGGTGCTGAAGGAAAGTAGACGGCTAAAATCTGGGGAGATGCAATTGCGATTCGAGAGTGGCGACTCTTTGGATGCAGTTACTGTGGGCTTATGCGAGATTCCTCTACCCAGTGGGAGCCTTTTATTGCATGACTACTTTTTGTACTAGGATGTGTTGCGAACATTGTATCACGTTTTGTATTAGATACTGAAGGATTTAATGTAAATATTAAGAATCGTTCTTTATATTTATATGATAAATATAATGTTCAGATCTTTGTTTGTCCAAATGAGCATGGTCATTACATTTTGGATACCTCACAAGATATCCTTAATGCTGGAATTAATAAACGTAAAGTATTTGATATAAATAATACTAAATTGTGGCATATGAGGTTGGGTCATATAGGCGTGAAACGCCTAACCCAGTTGGTTAGGAATGGTTTGATACATGATCTTACCATTGAACCTTATCCAATTTGTGAATCTTGCATTCGGGGTAAAATGATCAAAGCCCCATTTTCGGGTGTAGGACACCGAGCCACTGACTTATTAAAACTAATACATTTTGATGTATGTGGTCCTATGAGTCACACTGCTCACAGTGGTTTTTCCTACTTTGTTACCTTTACCGATGATCTGTCACGGTATGGTTATGTTTTTTTGATGAAATAGAAATCGGAAACCTTTGAAAAATTCAAAAAATTCTGAAATGAAGTAGAAAAACAGACTGGTAAATATATTAAATGTCTTTGATCTGATCGAGGTGGTGAATATATGAGTGGTGAGTTCACCGATTATTTAAAAGAGAATGGGATTCTTGCTCAATATACTCCTTCGGGTACTCCACATCACAATGGAGTATCCGAAAGGAGAAATCAGACTTTATTTGATATGGTTCGATCGATGTTGAGTTTCACAGATTTTCCCTATTACTTATGAGGATATGCTCTTTTAACTACTGCTCATCTTTTGAATAAGATTCCTTCCAATGTTATTCCTACAACTCCATATGAGATATGGACTGGTAAGAAACCGAATCTTAATTATGTTAAGATTTGGGGTTGTCCTGCCTATGTCAGGATGGCTCAGCCATATAAGATTTCGCCTCAAGGGCAAAAGTTTAGGTTTGTTGGATATCCTTCAAATACGAAAGGATATTTGTTATATGATATTGAGCATCGAAATGTGTTTGTAGCTCGCTTCACAAAATTTCTAGAAGTAGAATTTTTGTCTGAAGGAGGTAATCATAGACATGTTGAATCTGATGAAGTACAACCTGGAACCAACGAACCATTGGAGGAACCTAAAGTTCAAATAGATGAAGAGCCTTCAACACACACACTCCCTAGGTCCCAAATGGTGTCTAGACCTCCTGAATGCTTGTATTTGATACAAGAAAAGAGTCTAGATGTTCTCTTAATTGAAGAGACTGACCCTTACACCTATAGAGAAGCGATGTTGGACATCGACTCCGTGAAGTGGCAATAGGCCATGAAATCAAATTTAGACTCTATGCATCATAATCAAGTTTGGGACTTGGTTCCGCTTCCTGAAGGAATTGTTCCTATTGGTAGTAAATGGGTTTACAAAAGGAAGCGTGGGCCTGATGGAAAGGTTGAAACCTTTAAGGCCAGACTGGTAGCTAAAGGTTACACGCAGTGACATGGTGTCGACTACGATGAAACTTTTTTGCCAGTTGCGATGCTAAAGTCTATAAAGATTTTATTGTCTATTGTTGCTTACCATGATTATGAGATTTGTCAAATGGATGTCAAAACGGCTTTTCTAAATGGGTTTCTTCACGAAGAAATCTATATGGAACAGCCGGAGGGTTTTGTATCCAGCGAAACCTCAGACATGGTTTGTAAGCTTAAGAAGTCCATTTATGAACTTAAGCAAGCTTCGCGAAGTTGGAATCTTCGATTCGATGAGATTATTAGATTGTCTGGTTTTCTCAAGAATAAGGAAGAATCCTGTGTGTACCAGAAGGCCAGTGGGAGTATGATAGTATTTTTGGTTCTCTATGTTGATGACATCCTAATCATTGGGAATGATGCAAGGCGTCAAAGCTTACCTCTGTAAGAATTTCTCCTTGAAAGACTTAGGTGAAGCTTCTTATATCTTGTGTATAAAGCTCTATAGGGATAGAGAAAGGAAGCTTATTGGGTTATCCCAATCGACGTACATAGATAATATCTTAGAACGGTACAATTTTGCCAACTGTAAGACAACAAATATACCATTCAGACATGGCATTCATCTTACGAAGAAGATGTGTCCGCAAACAGAAGATAAGAATATTAGAATGTCTAATAAACATTATGCTTCATGTTTGGGTAGCATTATGTATGTCATGTTATGTACGGGGCCTGATATTAGCTACGCGGTTAGTGTAACCAGTAGATATCAGTCCAATCCAGCAAATGACCATTGGATGGCCGTTAAACATATCCTGAAGTATCTTAAAGGTACTAAGGATAAGTTTATCATTTATGGAAGAAATGAAATGTAAGTTAATGGGTATACGGATTCTGATTTCCAATCGGATCCTGATGATAGAAAGTCTACATCAGGATTCGTATTTACCCTTAATGGAGGTGCAATTTGTTGGAAAAGTTCCAAACAGGGGTCTACAGCTGATTCCACCACAGAGGCGGAATATATTGCTGCTTCTAAAGTTGCAAAAGAAGCTGTTTGGCTTAAGAAGTTTATCACAGAACTGGGAGTTGTCCCGAGTATCAAGAATCTGATTCTGTTATAGTGTGATAATACTGGTGCCATTGAGCAAGTAAAAGAACCGAGGACGCATCAAAAATCGAAGCATATGGAGCGAAATTACCACATCATTCGAGAGATTGTGTCGCGAGGTGACATTGTCGTGTGCAAAGTTCCCAGTGAATATAATGTAGCAGACCCGCTCACGAAGGCCATACCTCCGAAATTTTTTGATAAGCATGTGGAGTCGATGGGTATTATATACAATCGATATTGGCACTAGAGCAAGTGGGAGATTTTGTTAGGGTTGGTGCTCTGAGCGCCAATTTCTTATGTATTTCCCTGTAAATACTTTTGTATATATATTATTAATGAATAAAATAAACAGTTTCTGTAATATAAATTCTTTTATTATATGGTAAATGCGTAAATGACCATAGAGTGATTGGTTATGATACAGTTGCAAAATCGTCGCAACTGACATTGAGTAGTATCATAATAATATCATTTTTTAACTGTTCTAGGTCAAGGTTTACAATTACTTGGTCAGTAAGTAAACCCGCTGAGACCGGTACGTGTCGTATATTGGAATATTGGATTCTAATAGTTTTTCAAAGAACCATGAGTCTCGGGAGACTCATATAGACACATAGATGTTTATATCGGATAAACACTTAACGACTCACCAAAGATTCTTAATAGACGGTACACCAACGTCAATAAGAATCTTCTCGGGTTGAGTGAGCATAGTGATCCTCCGACTTGAGGTACCACTGTGGATGTATGAGGTATCATCTACACTTTGATGGTAGTCATGTCACCGATCTATTTAGATCAGACCTCCGCTTGTTCGTTGGGTGTGGAATGATCCTCAGGATATCCTGTGCATATTGTTGGGGTTGGTGCTCAGAGCGCCAATCCGGGCCGTATTTATGTCTGATTCATGAATACGAACATCCCCTTATTCCATAATATTACTTATTTATGGTTGCACCTCTTGTTCTTATATACGTATTCGATCTGATTACGATTAGATTGAAACTAAATGTGGTTTAGTGATATGTATATATTAGACAAAGGCCCGATAATATATAATGCAGTACACAGTTACAAAGTTAGTTTGTAATTGACATTGGGAAGTGTCACTGCTATATGTATATTATCAACATAGTTCCTGGTCAAGATTTGCTAACACGGGTCGGTTAGTCAAATCCGTTGAGACCAGTACATGTCGTATATCGAGACTTGGTCCGATGGTTTATCCCAATAAACCATGAGTCTATGGAGACTCGTATAGACGTGTAGGTGTTTATAGTGGATAAACACTGAACGGCTCACCGAAGATTCTTAATGGATGGTACGCCAACGTCAATAAGAATCTTCTCGGGTTGAGTAGCATAGTGGTCCTTCGACTTGAGATACCACTGTGGATGTATGAGACATCCTCCACACTTAGATGGCAGTCACGTCACCGATCTATTTAGATTAGACCTCCGCCTGTTCGTTGGGTGTGGACAGATCCTCAGGATATCCTGTGTGTATCAAGATAGGATCCGTCAGTTCTGTGTACAGAGCATAGGTAGTCCATATACTATTAGCAGTCTGTTAAATCTGTGGCCACAGTATACATCGGAAGTAAGTTCCGAGTGTTATTTAGAGATTGCTAATAGATACGTCGACGAGATAATACCTATAGAGATTTGACGTTAACATCTATATCTCTGGGATTATCTGGATACCTGTGACGGAGGGATTATACGTATGCAATGACCTCGACCTGTATGATTCAGCTAGTTTATCTGTGATCGTCATAATCTACGGGTGGATAGATTATGTACATGAAATTGGATTTCATGACGGATATACCTGAATCTAGAGAGTCTCAATAATGAAACATACTCGTAGAGCACTAGAGCAACAATTATGAATAATGATGATTATTTATAAATCGTTTAATCGTTAAACGAAAAATACATGCGAACGGGCCGAACCGTCATTTCCTAATTAATGTGATTTGTATTTAATACATGATATTATTAAATACACATTAATAAATAGTCAAATAAAGGTATTTGACATATATCATCAATATATGTATTTGAGATATTTAAAGTAATATTATACATATATTTGATATATTTATATTTAATTAATTATTTAATTGTTAAATGATTAATATAATTAAAATATAAATATATCACCAAATGATAAAGTTAGGAAATGATTATAAGTTGCAATTGTTGACTTATACATTAAAGGAAAAGGTTGTCAAATTGATTTTGACTTCTTAAGATATTTGTTCAAAATTGTTTGAAAAATAAAATATCTTTTTCCTTTATTTTCTATTAATTTCGGCCATAACACTTAAATATAAGAGTTATATTCTTCTTAGTTGCATTTGTTGACTTAATATAAATATCTATAAAGTGTTATTAAGATATTTTATCAAGTTGATTAAATGTAAAGTGAAATGAAAATGAAATTACAAGACTTGTATTTGCCTTTGTGAATTTCGGCCAAGGCAAGTTGGAAACAAGTATATATTGTTTTTCATTTCATTTCATTCTTAACCTAATACACTTTAAAAGAAAAACTCCATTAATGGAAGCAAAGGAAGCTTGTGAGAAAGAAAGAAGAAATCAAAGAAAGCTTGGATTTTAGTGAGTTTTTCCAACTTGCTATTAGAAAGGAAAATGTTCCTTAGGATCTAGGCTTTAACATATGATGTTCTTAGGTTATTTCTTTCTTTATTCCTTGTGTTTTTGTTGATGGAAGTTTTGGTGAAAGTGTAAAGCATGTATGATGAAGGAAGCTTATGGCTATTGTAGTAATAAGTGTTCTTTTATGGTTTTGGAAACCTTGTTGCTAATCTAGAGTTGTTGACCCACTCTTAGATGACCTAGATTTGATCTTGAGTTGTTTCATTGTGTTAAGACTTTGATTGGATGGAAGAAACATGATTGAAGTAGTTGATTTAACCAATTTGGTCTAATTTGTCCAATTTGAAGAAATTGAAAAATTAGGGTTCATGACCAATTCCAAATTTGGGGGTTTTCATATATGTTGAGCATTTGGGTGTGTATATGATGCATGCAAAGTTTCATGTTGATTGGATTTCATTTGGATGAGTTTTGAAGCATGAAATGACCAAATGGTCAATTTGTGCACCAAATGGTGCATTCGGCCTTAGGGTCAAAAATTGGGGATTTTGGTTGCTTTGGTGTTTTGATGTTTTGAACATGCTAAATTCATCTTAGAAATGATTTAGAATCATTCAAAATTGATTGGATCAATTTCGGACTAAAATGGACAAAATACCATTAAGGGTAATTTGGTAATTTCACTTGAATAAGATTCATTTGAAATTTTGTTTCATATTTGATTATTGGGCAATTAAATAAATATGTTTATTTAATTAATCCAATAAAAAGTTTTGAAATCGGAAGATACGATCTTCCGCCGCTTCCGCTGCGTTACCGGATATTCCCCATAAAACCCCTACACATATCAAGATAGGATCCGTCAGTTCTGTGTACAGAGCATTGGTATCCATTATGGAATTAGCAATCTGTTAAATCCATGGGCCCGTGGAACACTGTAGAAATCAATTTTAAGTGTTATTTAAGAGATTGCTAATAGAATCGTCGACAAGATTATACCTAAAGAGATTTGACGTTTATATCGATATCTGTAGGATAATCCGGATACCTGTGACGGAAGGATTATACGTATGCAGTGACCTCGACCTGTATGGTTCAGAGATTTTGTCCGTGTTCGTCATAATTTACGGGTGGGTAGATTATGTACATGAAATTGGATTTCGTGACAGATATGCCTGAACCTAGAGAGTCTCACTAATGAGATATACTCGTTGGGCAGTAGGGTAATTTTGATAAATGACCCGCGTAAACACACACGTATAACGCAAGCGTACGTATCGTTCAAGTAGTATAAAAAGTATCGATCCCACGAGGACTTAATACCTAATCTATTAATTTTATGAGGTCAAATGATTACTAGTATCTAACAGGTTGATTGATTGATTTGAAATGGTGATGATTCTAAATTTAAAAACAAGTAAATAAAATTGCACAAAAGTAGGTTTAAGAAAATTCAATATTAGGAAACTATCTAGGGTTTTGAATCGTTCTAATATCTTTTAAAAGACGAAGTGGTTATTTCATGTTTGTGTAATAAATCGGTTTACTAACCTGGAACACTAAATTATGCGAAAGCCTCTGTCGATGGTCAGACGCAAATACCCAGTTTAACCCAATTGAACCATATGTATATGTCAACCAAATTATCTGAATTCATTAAGTTTAAGTTCCAATTGTAGCTACCCCCGCCCGACAGGTATATGTCTATCCTGTAAGGAAATCTATTAAAGAGTTATATATCCTCAAGGAAGATCGTGGGCTATTAAGTCTAAGGCTGAAACCTAAAATTCCTTTGTCAAGTTTACTTTAGATTTACCACATCAATCTTATTGGTGATCAGACAACAAGAAGCATTAAGCTTAAGACTTAATAAGTAAACCTTTAAATTACCCAAACTATAAAATAACCCCTTATAAACCAGTGATATTAGAATTCATCACAACCCCAGATAACTAACTTAGTTACGACACATAACTAGGGCTGGTAAAAACTTAAATAAAATAAAAGACATAAAGTAAAATGCTAAAAAGTAAATTGCTGAAAAGTAAATGACGGAAAGTAAATGCTGAAATTAAATACTAAAAATTAAATGCTGAAAAGTAAATGCTGAAAGTAAATTACTGAAAAGTAAATGCTGAAAGTAAATTGCTGAAAAGTAAATTGCTGAAAAGTAAATAAAGTACAAGTACAATAAAATAAAATGCTGAGGTAAAATGATCCACTTTTATTACTTCTATTTTAGATATCTCCCTTAATATAATATATTAACTTTGCATGATAATTACCAACCAGCCATATAGGCGGTATCCAGATTAAGTCAAATTAATAATTAATTACCAACCGACCAATTAGGCGGTATCCAGTTTAGTCAGGTTAAAACCAATTTAAATAATTACCAACCGACCAATATGGCGGTATCCTCGTTAAGTTAGGTTTTAACTAGTTTATATATTATAATTAAGGGAGATTAATCTAAATATTAGTAATAAAAGTTTTACCTTTTACCCCAGCAAAGGGGAGTTACCTCCTCATTATTGAAAAGTAAAAACTGAAAATTAAAGAAAGAAAAGTACTGTGCATAAAAGTAAATTGCGGAAAGTAAAAACTGAAAAGTAAAGAAAAGAAAGTGCGAAAGCGGAAATTAATTACTGAAAGCTATAAATAAACAAACAAGATACAATCTTCTTAGGATTCTTAAGGAATTCCTTAGAAGAAATTATGAATTTACAAATGAAATGGTTTGGTATTTATAGGCAAAATTTTGCCTCCATCAATCATCCACCACATCCATTATTAATTGCTCCACTAATTGCTCCACCAAATCCATTATTAATTGCTCCACTAATTTCTTATCATGTTTGGTGGTGATTTGATAATTTTTATTATTTATTTATTAATTTATTTTTTACTTTGAAAATGATTGAAAATGACTTTAATAATTACACACAACACACTTCTGGATGTTTTATCAATTTCGGGCATGAAATCTTCAGAATTCGAAATTATTTTGTCTTTCAAAGTTGTAGATCTTTGTGTCTTCTTTAACTGGAACTTGAATCAGCTCAATCTGATATCAGAGTAAAAAGTTATGCCCAAAATACGACAGATGCGTAAAATTGGAATTTCCAAAACTGCACTTCGTTAAAAGGCCCTTTCAAGTTTCCAATCTCCAAAATTAATATGTAAAGTCCAATTTTTGCCCTCATTTGGCCCACATTTCGTCCTAAATGATTTCATTGTGTCCCAATATTATTTTATCTGTAAATTTAAATTAAAACACATCAAAACGTTTATCAAACCCAAGAAACTAAACAAAATATTAAGTAAAATGGGCGGTAAATATTGATATATTTTCCGCTCATCAATAAATAATACTAATTATTTATAAGTCGTTTAACAGTTAAACGAAAATACAAGCTTTTGAAATCTTTCGGTCATTTATTAAATGTCGAATTGTGATATTTGACATTTATTATTAATACATGTATTTTGATTATTTAATGTAAATATAATACATATATTTGAGATATTTGTATTTAATTATTTGATTATTTAAATATTAAATTAATTAAATATTAAATATCTAGTTTACTTTATTAAGTAAACTAAATGGATTATTTTAATTGGATAAAGTGGCCAATTTTGATTGGTTTTATTTGGCATAATTTTATTGGATATTTTGTGATAAACATTAATTTTATTAATGATTTATCACCACAAATATTCATTAAATCTTTTTCCAATTTTGAAATAAAATATAAAAATACTTGACCTACAATTTTTTCCTCATTTTCGATCATTAAGGGAAATTATATAAGGCCACTTTTTATTTTTTATTTCAAATCTAAGAACCCTATAAAATCAAATAAAAAGTGAGAAAGTGAGGAAAAGTGAAAGAAAGAAGAAAAAGCTTACAATTTTTGGAAATTTGGTAAGGTTTTTCTTACTTTCCTCTTCTTGAAACTTGGTTCTAAGATCATAAGCTTCAAAATGTGTAGCTTAGTTTCTTCTCTACTTTCTTATGGATGTGTTTTTTATGATTGGGAGCTTGATTGAAAGATGGAAGCATGTATGTTTATTTAGAATGCTTAAAATTATTCTTTAAGTTTTCTTTTTGCCATATTGATAGAAGTTGCCATTCTAGAGTTACTTAGCCACTCATGATTGAACTAGAATTATTGTTGAGTTGTTTCATGATGGTGAGGCTTGTTTGTTGTTGTGGGAATTGAATTAAAGTATTGAATTTAATTAATTTGGTGTTAATTTTGTTAATTTGTGAAATTATAAAATTAGGGTTTTTAACCTTCACCAAATTTGGGGATTTTCATATATGTGATGAGATTTGATGTATATATGATGTATATTAAATTTGGGAATTTTTGGATTTGATCTTGTCATGTTTTGAACAAAAAAGACCAAATTGTAAATTCTTGAAAGTTTAGGGACCATTCGGCAAATTCTGGAAATTTGGTTTCTATGAGTTGAAAATTTTATTTTCATGTATTAGACATGTATAAATCATTTTGGGATTGATTTGGAATCAATTAGAATTGTATTTGACAATTTTGGACTAAAATGACAAAAATATAAAGTTTTGGGGATAAATGGTAATTACTCAGAAATCTAATTTTTGGTAAAAATTTCAATTTTTAAGTATTGAGTAATTGAAATAAATTAGTTTTTTTTTAATTACCCAATAAAAATTATTGAAATCGGAAAATTTTGATTTTCCGCGTTTCGCTGCGTTACCCGAATTACCACCCAAAACCCCAACAATATTTTCTTAAAGACAGAATAAATTCAATTTTAGTGTACCGTAGCATATGTCATGTCTATAAATATCTATTTTGTAATTACTTTCAGGGATTTTTAAGGCATATGGTCTGGTTAATGCATCTTTAATGATTCAAGAAATATATGTTGTCCCCTCCCACCCAGCTAATGTTAAGGTTGATGTTCATAGCGCCAATTCCATGCTTTATTTCCTTCTAAATACTCTTGCAAACGTTTTATTATGAATAAAATAAACAATTTCTATAATATAATATATCTCTTGATATGGTAAAGACGTAATTGACATTAGAATGATTAGTCATGATGCAGTTGCAAAAGCATCGCAACTGACATTGAGTTGTATCATAACGTTTTCATTCTTAGACAATTCCTGGTCAAGGTTTACACTACCTGGTCATTAAAGTAAACCCGTTGAGACATGTACATGTCGTATACTGGAATAATGGATTCCAATGGTTTCTCAATTAACCATCAGTCTTTGAGACTCGTATAGACGTATAGGTGTTTATAGCGGATAAACACTGAACGACTCATCGAAGATTCTTAGTGGATGGTACACCAACGTCAATAAGAATCTTCTCGGGTTGAGTAGCATAAGTGATTCTTCGACTTGAGATACCATTATGGGCACATGAGATATCTTTCACACTTAGATGACAGTCACGTCACCGATCTATTTAGATCAGACCTCCACCTGTTCGTTGGGTGTGGATAGATCCTCAGGGTGTCATGTGTGTGTCAAGATAGGATCCGTCAGTTATGTGTACAGAACATAGGTAGTCCACATATGATTAGCAATCAGATAAAAACCATGGGCCCGTGGTACACTTTATAAGTAAGTTCTAAGTGTTCTTTTTAGAGATTGCTAATAGAGACGTCGATGGGATTGTCCCTATAGAGATTTGACGTTTACGTCTATATCTCTGAGATATATCTGGATACCTGTGACGGAGGAATTAAACATATGTTATGACTTCGACCTGTATGATTCAACGAGTTTATTCGTGGTCGTCATAATTTACGGGTGGGTAAATTATCGACACGAAATTGGATTTCGTGAAGGATAAGCCTAAATCTAGAGAGTCTCACTAGTGAAATATACTCATAGAGCACTAGGGAAACTATTATGAATAATACTGATTATTTATAAGTCATTTAAAGGTTAAACGAAAAATACATGCAAAGGGACCTAATGGTCATTTCCTAATTAATGTATAATTGTATTTAATGCGTGATTTTATTAAATACACATTAATTAAATGTCAAATTGTGATATTTGACATATATAATAAATATATATGTATTTGAATATTTAAAATAAATATAATAAATATATTTAAAATATTTGTATTTAAATAATTATTTAATTGTTAAATAATTAAAGTAATTAAAATATAGATATCTTGACATGATCCAGGCCGACAACAAAGCAAAAGACCCATTACAAGTACCAGAAGGGCCAATTACGAGGCAGAGGACCAAAAGACTCAGAGAAGCAATGGCGGGATTAGTTCAGAGTTTTATGGCCGACTGCAACAAACAAATAGAGACGCATGTGGGCTTCGATGGAAAGGGCCCAAAGCCATTTCACTTGGCCCAAACCAGTTTAGAATAAAGCTTCCTAGGCATTTGAAGACTTAAAAACTTGGTATTTTTGTAATTTCGTATTTAGGGGCATTGTTGTCTTTATGCCTTTAGGGTTTCTTTTGTATCACTATTTAAGCTTTCTTTCTTTTTCATTTTGGGAAATCAACGAAATTTATAAAACTCAAAAGCTTAAAGCTTTGGCTATGGCCGAATTCTTGTAAGAGAGGGATTCCCCTTTTCAAGTTTGAATCGACTTATCTAAGTTTTGGCAAACTTAGTGGCGTCTCAATTGCTAGCAAAACACTACAAGGATTCATCTTAAAGGTTCTCAAGGGCAAGTTCTTTGTGGGTCTTCTTTGTGGCCTTGGAAGGATTTTGTTTCTACAAAATCATATTTGTGGTTCTTGGGGTTCTGTCCGTTGCTTGGGGTTTGCTTGGATTTCGAATCCAAGTGGGTTTCTTGTCATATCTTAAGCTATGATTACTTTATTTAATGACTTTAGTTGTTTTATTTGACTTGTTGTAAATCATTAAATATTGTAATGATCAATACACAAGTTGATGAATGAATTAATTGAAACAAAAAAATATCTAGATATTTATTTTTTACACCCAAAATTCGGCCAAGGGCTTTATTGGAGAGTATAATTTGTTTTTTTTCATTTTTCATTCATTAGGTTAAGACCCATTACAAGTACCAGAAGGGCCAATTACGAGGCAGAAGACCAAAAGACTCAGAGAAGCAATGGCGGGATTAGTTCAGAGTTTTATGGCCGACTGCAACAAACAAATAGAGACGCATGTGGGCTTCGATGGAAAAGGGCCCAAAGCCATTTCACTTGGCCCAAATCAGTTTAGAATAAAGCTTCCTAGGCATTTGAAGACTTAAAAACTTGGTATTTTTGTAATTTCGTATTTAGGGGCATTGTTGTCTTTATGCCTTTAGGGTTTCTTTTGTATCACTATTTAAGCTTTCTTTCTTTTTCATTTTGGGAAATCAACGAAATTTATAAAACTCAAAAGCTTAAAGCTTTGGCTATGGACGAATTCTTGTAATGGAGGGATTCCCCTTTTCAAGTTTGAATCGACTTATCTAAGTTTTGGCAAACTTAGTGGCGTCTCAATTGCTAGCAAAACACTACAAGGATTCATCTTAAAGGTTCTTTAGGGCAAGTTCTTTGTGGGTCTTCTTTGTGGCCTTGGAAGGGTTTTGTTTTACAAAATCATATTCGCGGTTCTTGGGGTTCTGTCCGTTGCTTGGGGTTTGCTTGGATTTCGAATCCAATTGGGTTTCTTGTCATTTGGTATCTAGAGCTCAGGGTTCCAAGGTCTGATTTTTCCTATCTTTTCTTTTGTTTGATTCTGTTTTTATTTTCGTTCTTGTTATTTTCGTTTCAGTTCTTGTTGGATCTTGTTTCTGTTTTCATTTTGTTTATTTCTGGATCTGATTTTGTTGTGTTTTGCATATCAGTTCATCTTTTATCATTTTCCAGTTCTGGGTTTTTTTGTTCTGTTCTTCATATCAGTTCGTCATATACTTTCTGTTCTTTAGCATATGTTGAAGAAATAAGCATGTTCTTTGGAGGCTGTGTGATTTGTTTCTAAAACCCTAGTGAAATTTGAAATCTTACATTGAATTCAGACCCTGAAATAAGACTCTGAAATCGGACTCTATAAACTTAGCCTTTGAAATCTGACTCTGAAATCAGACCCTGAAATTTAGTCTCTGAAATCAGACCCTGAAGATTAGCCTCTGAAAATCAGACTCTGAAAAGTAACCTCTGAAATAAGACCCTGACCAGTAGCCTCTGAAGTCAGACACTGAATAGTAACCTCTGAAATCAGACCCTGATCAGTAGCCTCTGAAGTCAGACACTGAATAGTAACCTCTGAAATCAGACCCTGACCAGTAGCCTCTGAAGTCAGACACTGAATAGGAACCTCTGAAATCAGACCCTGACCAGTAGCCTCTGAAATCAGACCCTGAAAATTAACCTTTGAAATCAGACACGACCAGTAGCCTCTCAAATCAGACCCTGACCAAAAGCCTCTGAAATCAGACCCTGAAAATCAGCCTCTGAAATCAGAACCTAAATCAGCCTCTGAAATCAGAACCACAGTATCAGCATCTGACGTTATCAAAAAAAAAAAGGACTTGAGTGATAGTGATCACTTGAGCAGAAAAAAAAAAAGAGTAAAAAAGTGAATTTTTTTTGGTTGAATTTAGTTTGTTCCATATTATCATTTAGGTGCCCATGGAGGGTATCCCATCAAAATTTCTATAGCGGTGCCAAATTTTCTCCCGAAATTGCATACGACCGTGAATTTGCATGCTTATTTTTTTTTCCATTGTGCTAATT
Source organism: Zanthoxylum bungeanum (assembly GCA_019454045.1). Lineage (NCBI taxonomy): Eukaryota > Viridiplantae > Streptophyta > Magnoliopsida > Sapindales > Rutaceae > Zanthoxylum > Zanthoxylum bungeanum. The sequence continues at coordinate 51,066 of SKCR01033782.1, forward strand.
GTTCACTTCTTTATTCCAAACTCTAGTTTAAGTATTATTGATTGAGTCTTCGTCGTTGCTATTCCTGTTCGCATTTTGTTTCCACCTGTCCCATATATATTATTAGACCTTTGTGTTTCATGTTGGCTTGAGGACTACATTTGGTTTGTATTCTTGGATTGAGTGTGATTCACATTTGAATTGAGGACGAACTCAAGAGTGGTAAAAGGCAGTGATTGTGAGCACAGTATTGGGTAAAAGCCAATAGAGTGCAAACACGAGTGGAGTGATATCATTCAAGTGTAAACACGTGAGATTGTGAGGATTTACATATTTGTTTTACTTTCTTGTTATTTCTAATCTATTTGTTTAGTGTTGAGATGACAGGTCTAACCACTGATGAAAAGCTTGAGGCTTTGGATAGGAAATTTACAGATATGATGGAGAACATGAATACTTTTGGAGAGATTGACCAAGAGTGTAGAGAGTATTCAAACTGATAGCGGTCCCAGAGCACCACCACCCCAGCATATACCACCACCTCCGAATGTACCACCACCTCATAATGTGCCACCTCGACGTGTACCACCACAGTATGTACCACCAGATGAAGAGGAAGCTGAAAATGAGTTTGATGATTCTGATGGTCTTGATGATGTGGAGGAGATATTTCAGCCTGGGCATGATATGAGGCCTAATAGGAGGTTTGATAGGAGGAATGATAGGAGGGATAGGCAATTTGATGATATAGGTGCATTTGATGCCAGAAGAGTGGATTATGATAGGAGGGGATATGGTAGACGAGGATATGTTGATGGTGATCTAGGTAGCATCAAGATCAAGATACCAACATTTCACGGCAAGAATGACCCTGAAGCTTATTTAGAATGGGAAAGGAAAATAGAATTGATTTTCAATTGTCATCACTACTCAGACGAGAAGAAGATCAATCTGGTAGCGATTGAGTTTACCGATTATGCTATGATTTGGTGGGATCAGCTTGTCACTACTCGGAGGAGAAATTATGAGAGGCCGGTTCAGACATGGGCAGAACTTAGAGGTCTTATGAGAAAAAAGATTTATACCCAGCCATTACTATAGGGAATTGTATCAGAAACTACAATATCTGTATCAGGGGACCAAAAGTGTTGAAGACTATTACACAGAGATGGAAGTTGCCATGAACATGGCAAATGTAGTTGAGGATGCAGAAGCTACTATGGCACGGTTTCTAGGGGGCTTGAATAGAGAGATTGCAAACATGGTGGAGTTGCATCACTATGTTGATTTGGAGGATATGCTTCACATGGCTATCAAGGTAGAAAGGCAACTCAAGAAAAAGTTAACATCCAGATTTGGCACTCAGGCTACTTCTGCATGGAAGGGGAAATAGGTTTCGAATGAGAAGCGGATGGAGGCTTTGACAAGCCTAGAAGCGATTTCAGTGGAGGCTTTAATAAGCCTAGGGCCGAACCTAGTGCCAAAGGTAAAGAGGCTGCAGAACCGAGCAAAACTAGACCAAAACCTGAGGGTGCAGCTACTAGAACTAAGGATGTAAAGTGTTTCAAATGTTTGGGCATGGGACACTATGCTTCACAATTTCCCAATAGGCGTACCTTAGTGATTGATAAAAAGAGTGGAGATGTGTACTCTACGATAGTGAGGTTGAGGAGGAGATGGCAGAGTTGGAGGATGCTAGTGACCATGAGGAGCTGCATACCCGCTGAATAACTTATCCTTAGTTGTCAAGCGTGCTTTGAGTGCACATGTTGTAGAGGATGAGAGTGTGCAGCAGAGGGAGAACATATTCCATACTAGGTGCCGTGTGAATGGCAAGGATGTAGTATGATCATAGATGGGGGCAGCTGTAGTAATGTTGCCACAGCTTTGATTGAGCGATTGGGGTTGAGTAGCTGAGACACCCGAAGCCTTACAAGTTGCAGTGGTTAAACGATTGTGGGGAAATAAGTGTGACAAAGTAGGTATTGTTGAGCTTTACCATTGGGCCATACACATATGATGTCCTATGTGATGTGATATCGATGCATGCATGACATATTCTTTTAGGCAGACCGTGGCAGTTTGATAAGAAGGTTATTCATGATGGGTTCAAGAACAAGTACTCTTTCCAGCATAAGGGAAAACCCATTACATTATACCCACTTACACCTGCACAAGTCCATGAAGATCAGGTTAAGTTGCAACTTGAACGTGACAAAGAGAGAGCAAAGGGAAACACCACCTTGGGTGAGACTAGTGAGAGTGGTGTATCTGGTGAGAAAAATAAAGCCAAGGCCGTGGGAGTTCCCAAGGGGAGTGTGAGTGAACGTGAGGGGGAAACAAAAGGGAGAGTTAAAAAGAGTTTCTACATGGGTGAGGGTGAAGCGAGGAAAGCGTTCAAGGCTAGCAAGCCCATGCTATTGTTAGTCTATAAGGAGCCTCATATTTATTTTACTAACTCTAACCCTTTTCATCCTGTGTCTATTTCATCTCTTTTGCAGGATTACAGTGACGTACTGACAGAGGACATACCTAGTGGGCTTCCACCCATTAGAGGTATTGAGCACCATATAGACTTCATACCTGGAGCAGTCATTCATAACAGACCGGCTTATAGGAGCAATCCCGAGGAGACAAATGAGCTATAAAGGCAAGTACGGGAGTTGATGCACAATAGGTATGTAAGGGAAGCATGAGTCCTTGTGTAGTACCAGTGCTCCTAGTTCCTAAGAAAGATGGGACGTGGCGTATGTGCGTTGATTGCCGAGCTATCAACAATATTACGGTAAAGTATCGTCTACTCATTCCTAGATTGGATGACATGTTGGATGAATTGCATGGATTTAAAATTTTTAGTAAGATTGATTTAAAGAGTGGATACCATCAAATTCGCATGAGAGAGGGAGATGAGTGTAAAACTGCATTTAAGACTAAGTATGGCTTGTATGAATGGTTAGTTATGCCATTTGGTCTTTCAAACGCACCTAGCACATTTATGAGATTGATGAATCATGTTATGCGTGTATTTTTAGGTAAGTTTGTTGTGGTTTATTTTGATGACATCTTAGTTTACAGTAAAACATAGATGAGCATGTTATGCATTTGAAGCATGTTCTTGATGTGTTAAGGCAAGAAAAACTGTATGCTAACTTTGATAAGTGCACTTTTTGTATGGATATAATTGTTTTCCTTGGATTTGTTGTGAGTGCAGATGGCATCGAGGTCGATTTAGAAAAGGTGAAGGCAATTCAGGATTGGCCAACACCAACAACAGTGACAGAAGTCAGAAGCTTCCATGGATTAGCAAGCTTCTACCGTAGATTTGTTAAAGACTTCAGTAGTATTGCAGCACCATTGAATGAAGTAGTGAAGAAGACTGTTGGCTTCAAATGGGGTGAAGAGCAGGAGCGTGCATTCCAGGATCTGAAAATGAAGTTGTGCAGTGCACCAGTCTTGGCACTACCCAACTTTGAGAAGAAATTTGAGATTGAGTGTGACGCATCTGGGATAGGTATTGGAGCGGTTCTTATGCAAGAAAAATGACCAATAGCTTACTTTAGTGAGAAGCTGAATGGAGCAGTTTTGAGGTACCCCACATATGACCAGGAGTTGTATGCACTAGTGCGAGCCCTTGAGACTTGGCAGCATTATTTGTGGCCTCGAGAGTTTGTGATCCATACAGATCATGAATCATTGAAGCATCTAAAGGGCCAAGGTAAGCTGAGCAAACGACACGCAAAATGGTTAGAGTTTGTTGAGACATTTCCATATGTAATCCGCTACAAACAAGGTAAGGAAAACATTGTCACCGATGCACTATCGCGAAGGTATGCTTACTTACTTCATTGAGTGCAAGAATGCTTGGGTTTGAATTTATTAAAGAACTTTATGCTAGTGATATTGACTTTAGTACAATCTATGCTGCATGTGAAAAGTCTGCTTTTAGTAAATTCTACCAACATGATGGGTTTCTGTTTAGGGAGAATAGATTATGCATTCCTGTTTGTAGTATGCGTGAGTTGTTAGTGAGGGAAGCACATGGGGGAGGTTTAATGGGGCACTTTGGCATTGCCAAAACCTTAGGGGTTTTGAGTGAACATTTTTATTGGCCTAAAATACGGAGAGATATTGAGCGTTTGTGTGATAAATGCTTAACTTGTAAACAGGCTAAATCTAAGGTTATGCCTCATGGGTTGTATACACCATTTCCTATACCTAGTGAGCCATGGGTAGATGTATCGATGGACTTTATCTTGGGTTTACCTAGGACTAAGAAGGGTAGAGATTCCATATTTGTAGTGGTTGGTAGGTTCAGTAAGATGGCACACTTTATAGCATGTCATAAAACAGATGATGCCACTAACATTGCTGACTTGTTCTTTAGAGAAGTAGTACGACTCCATGGAATTCCACGGAGTATAGTTTCAGATCGTGATGTCAAATTCCTTAGTCACTTTTGGAAAGTTTTATGGGGTAAGTTGGGAACTAAAATTTTGTATTCTGCTACTTGTCACCCCCAAACTGATGGCCAGACCGAGGTTGTTAATAGGAATTTGACTCAGTTATTGCGTACTATTATCAATAAGAACTTAAAAACCTGGGAGGATTGTTTGCCTTTTGTTGAATTTGCATATAATCGTAGTATTCATTCTTCTACATCTTACTCACCATTTGAAATTGTTTATGGTTTTCAGCCACTAACTCCATTAGATTTGTTACCTTTGCCTGTTGATGAGCATGCGGGGCTAGATAGAAAAAGGAAAGCCGATTTGGTGAAGCATATACATGAGAAAGCAAGAGAGCAAATACAACGGAAGAATGAACAATATGCTACTCATGCTAATAAGGGAAGAAATCGTGTGGTATTTCAGCCTGGAGATTGGGTTTGGGTACACATGCGCAAGGAGAGATTTCCTGAACAACGTAAATATAAGCTACAACCGAGAGGGGATGGTCCATTTCAAGTCTTGGAACGGATTAATGACAATGCATACAAGCTGGATTTACAAGGTAAGTATAATGTGTCTGCTACATTTAATGTTTCTGACTTAACTCCTTTGATGCAGGTTCAGATTCGAGGTCGAATCCTTTTCAAGAGGGAGGGGATGACATGATCCAGGCCGACAACAAAGCAAAAGACGCATTAAGTACCAGAATGGCCAATTACGAGGCAGAGGACCAAAAGACTCAGAGAAGCAATGGCGGGATTAGTTCAGAGTTTTATGGCCGACTGCAACAAACAAATAGAGACGCATGTGGGCTTCGATGGAAAGGGCCCAAAGCCATTTCTCTTGGCCCAAATCAGTTTAGAATAAAGCTTCCTAGGCATTTGAAGACTTAAAAACTTGGTATTTTTGTAATTTCGTATTTAGGGGCATTGTTGTCTTTATGCCTTTAGGGTTTATTTTGTATCACTATTTAAGCTTTCTTTCTTTTTCATTTTGGGAAATCAACGAAATTTATAAAACTCAAAAGCTTAAAGCTTTGGCTATGGCCGAATTCTTGTAAGAGAGGGATTCCCCTTTTCAAGTTTGAATCGACTTATCTAAGTTTTGGCAAACTTAGTGGCGTCTCAATTGCTAGCAAAACACTACAAGGATTCATCTTAAAGGTTCTCAAGGGCAAGTTCTTTGTGGGTCTTCTTTGTGGCCTTGGATGAGTTTTGTTTCTACAAAATCATATTTGCGGTTCTTGGGGTTATGTCCGTTGCTTGGGGTTTGCTTGGATTTCGAATCCAAGTGGGTTTCTTGTCATATCTTAAGCTATGATTACTTTATTTAATGACTTTAGTTGTTTTATTTGACTTGTTGTAAATCATTAAATATTGTAATGATCAAATACACAAGTTGATGAATGAATTAATTGAAACAAAAAAATATCTAGATATTTATTTTTTACACTCAAAATTAGGCCAAGGGCTTTATTGGAGAGTATAATTTGTTTTGTTTCATTTTTCATTCATTAGGTTAAGCCACCAAATATTAGAAAGTGAGTTTGAGAGAAAAAGGTTTGAAGAACAAAAGAAAAGCTTGAAAAACTTGGATTTTAATAAGTTTCTCTTAAACTTTTTCAATTAGAAAATTATATCTATGATACTAGGCTTCAACTTGTGTTGCTCAGAATCTTCTCTACTTTTTAAGTTTGTAATTAGATGGTTGGAAACTTGTTTGAAAGATTCTTGTATGTTTGATTAACAAAGAAAGCATGAAATTAGTTCATTAGCTCTCTTTTGATTATTTGATAATCATGTTGTCATTCTAGAGTTGCTAAGCCACTCATTGATGACGTAGAATTGTTCTTGAGTTGTTTCATGGTGGTGAGACTTGTTTGGTGTGGTAAAGATTGAATTAAAGTGTTGGATTTAATTATTTGGTGTAATTTGTCATTTTGAAGAAATTATATAATTAGGGTTCATTACCCTTTGCAAATTTGGGGCTTTTCATATATGTGATGTATTATGATGTGTATATGATGCATATTAATTTTTGGGTTGATTGGATTTGATCTTGACATGTTTTGAACAAAAATTAAAAAGTTATGTGTTGTTCGACAATTTAATAAATTTTGGAGATTTTGTTGTAATTTGTTTTTGATGTGTTGGACATGTTGGAAATCATTTTAGAATTGATTTAGAATCATCCAAAATTATATTTGACAATTTGAGGATTAAAATGAATAAAATGCAAAGTTTAGGGGTCAAACGGTAATTTTCAAGAAATATGATTTCTTGAGTTAAATTTCAGTTTTTAAGTATTGGGTAATTAAATAAATAAGTTTATTTAATTGATACAAGAAAAATTATTGAAATCGGAAAATTTTGATTTTCCGCGTTCCGCTGTCTTACCAGATATTCCCTATAAAATCCCTACAAAATAGTATCAAAGAGAGTCTGATTCTGAATACTCGATATGATTATGCCTTTAAATTCAATATTTAATTTAATCTTTACTATATGCATGTATGTATTTTTTTAATTTGATTAAATAAAGTAAAAGCATCTTTTGCGAAAAATCCCTAATTAATAAGGTTGTATGTTAATTATGTATTTGATGCATGTTACATGGTTTGTCTTGTCAATACGGTTTATGGTATCTATTCCATGACTACATCCGATAACGTGTCAAAGCTGTGAGGGTGTAGCCGATAGAAATTTATTTATGTCAGATGTATATACGATACTAGATAAATTCAAGCGAAAGTGGAATCCTGAATGTGCTAAAGCTGTCAGGATTATGCAAGTAGCTTGAGTTTATCATTGACGAGTTTAACCTTGGTACGCCTTCTTATGAACGTGCCAAAACTGTCACAATGAGAAACGACCAGGACCGGATACCCATGAATCACTATTGAGTGATTGACAATGAGTTGTCCACCTAATGAATATATATAGGCGAGAACATGCCAAAGCTGTGAGATGAAATATATTCATGGAATCCACCTTTCACTATTTGTATTTAATTTAATTATTAAATCTTTGTATTATGTCTGGGGATTACAGTATTTCATGATTTAGTGGGAGAGGCATTTTTAGATTAAAAATCCATAATCTAGTTAACACTTTCGATATTATTTGAAACTGTTTAATTCTTCTAACCGTTTTTCGTAATCTATATGATAGATTTGCGATGGAGGCACAATCGAATAATCCGTTTGCGCGTATGTTGGATACGAACAAACTAAAGGCATTGAGAACTTTGCTGATTGGGATTTGGATTTAAGGATTTTCATTGAATCCGAAAAGTTGGGATATGTACTTGAGGGTCTGCTGCCCCCTGCCGTGTCTGAGGACGCAACACCGAAGGAACTACAAGTTTTCCAAGCTTGGAAGGATGATGATTTAAAATTTAAATCATACATCTTAAGTTCACTGGCATCAGAACTCAAGAGGCAATACTATGACATGTCAGATGCGTATAAAATGATGATGCGATTAAGAAATCATTTATGAACCAAGAATAAATTGTTGTTCATAAAGTTGCGATGGAACTGTTCCATGTGTGACTGGACAAGGGGCAAGCTGTGAGCTCGCATGTTCTTCACTTGATCGATTTGATCGAACAACTGAGGCAACATAATCTCCCCCTGAATGACATTCACGATATGAGTGTCATTCTTGGTTCGCTCCCATCTTCTTATCGCCAATTCGTAATGTATTTCAACATGAATGAGATTATCTGTTCCTGCCATGAACTACATAGGATATTGATCACATCGGAAGAGGACCTAAGGAAATGAGTACCGACTTGCCCTCTGAAACCTACTTCACATTTTGCTTCTTCCCAGGCCAAGTCAAAGGGATAGAAGACGAAAACGAATAAGAAGAAGGGTTTCGGTCCTCCACCGTAATGAAAGATAGCAAAGCCCAAGAGGGCGTTTGAAGAAAAATGTCATCATTGCAACAAAGTCGGGCACTGGAAAAGGAACTGTTCTGACTACATTGCCCAGATAAGGAAAGAGAGAGCATCTACATCAGGTACATTTATTTTTCCAGTTATTGATATCTCACTAGCTTGTGAAGCTGTTACATCCAGCTGGATTTTGGATTCTGCTTGTTCTGTTCACATTTGCAATTTGTTGCAGGTACTGAAGGAAAGTAAGAAGCTAAAGCCTGGAAAGATGTAGTTGCGTTTTGGGAGTGGAGACTCTTTGGATGCAGTTGCAGTTGGAGAATGCGAGATCCCCTTGTCGAATGGGAGCCTTTTGTTGTATGATAGCTACGTTGTACCAGGATGTGTAGCAAATATTATATCTCTTTTTGTATTAGATACATAAGGTTATAATGTTAATATTAAGAATTGTTCTTTATATTTATATGATAAACGTAATATTCAGATCCTTTGTTGTCCAAATGAGCATGGTCATTACATATTGCATACTTCTAGAGATATTTTGAGTACTAGGATTAATAAACGTAGTTTACCTGTAGTTAATAATATTGAACTTTGACATATGAGGCTAGGTCATATAGGCGTGAAACGCCTTACCCAACTGGTTAGGAATGGTTTGATACCAGATCTCACCATTGAACCCTATCCAACTTGTGAATCATATATTCAGGGTAAGATGACCAAAGCCCATTTTCTGGTGTTGGACACTTAGCCACTAACTTACTAGAACTCGTACATTCTGATGTGTATGGTCCATTAAGTCAGACTGCTCACAGTGGTTATTCGTACTTCGTTACCTTTACCGATGATCTGTCACGGTATGATTATATCTATCTAATGAGACATAAATTGGAAACCTTTGAAAAGTTCAAAGAGTTCCTTAATGAAGTAGAAAAATATACTGGTCAATATATTAAATGCCTTCTATCTGATCGATGCGGCGAATATATGAGTAGTGAGTTCATGGATTATATGAAGGAGAATGGGATTCTTGCTCAATATACTCCTCCAGGTACTCCACAACACAATGGAGTGTCTAAGAGGAGAAATCAGACTTTATTGGATATGGTTTGATCTATGTTGAGTTTTACAGATTTGCCCTATTACTTATGGGGCTACTCTCTTTTAACAGCTGCACATCTTTTGAATAAGATTCCATCAAAATCTGTTCCTACGATTCCATATGAGATATAGACCGGTAGGAAACCAAATCTTAATTATGTTAAGGTTTGGGGTTGTCCTGCCTATGTCAGGATGGCTCAACAAGATAAGCTTTCGCCTCAAAGGCAAAAGTTTAGGTTTGTTGGATATCCTTCAAATACGAATGGATATCTGTTATATGATACCGGTCATCAAAATGTGTTCGTAGCTCGCTTCGTAAAATTTCTAGAGGTAGAATTTTTATCAGAATGTGGTAATCATAGACAGATTGAACTTGATGAAGTCCAACCTGAAAATAATGAACCAACGGAGGAACCTGAAGTTCAAGTAAATGAAGAACCTTCAACACACACACCCTGTAGGTCACAAAGGGTATCGAGACCTCATGAACGTTTGTATTTGATACAAGAAAAGAGTCTCGATGTTCTCTCAGTTGAAGAGACTGACCATTTTACCTATAGAGAATCGATATTGGACATCGACTCCGTGAAGTGGCAAGATGCCATGAAATCCGAGTTAGACTCAATGCATGAGAATCAAGTTTGGGACTTGGTTCCGCTTCCCGAGGGAACTGTTCCTATCAGTTTTAAATGTGTTTACAAGAGGAAGCGCGGGCCTGATGGAAAGGTTGAAACCTATAAGTCCCGACTGGTAGCAAAAGGTTACACGTAGCGACCTGACGTCGACTACGATGAAACTTTTTTGCCAGTAGCAATACTTAAGTCTATTAGGATTTTGCTTTATATAGTTGTTTATCATGATTACGAGATTTGACAAATGGATGTCAAAATCGCTTTTCTAAATGGATTTCTTGATGAAAAAATATACATGGAACAGCTAGAGGATTTGCATCTAGCGAAAACTCGGGTATGATTTATAAGCTTAAGAAGTCCATTTATGGACTTTAACAAGCTTCACGAAGTTGGAATCTTCGATTCGACGAGATTATTAGATTGTCTAATTTTCTCAAGAATTCGGAAGAATCCTGTGTGTATCAGAAGCCCAGTGGGAGCATGGCGGTATTTTTAGTCCTCTATGTTGACGACATCCTAATCATTGGGAATGATATAGGGATGATGCAAGGTGTCAAAGCTTACCTCTGTAAGAATTTCTCCATGAAGGACCTGGGAGAAGCTTCATATGTTTTAGGCATAAAACTCTATAGGGATAGAGAAATAAATCTGATTGGGTTATCCCAATCAACGTACATCGATAAGATCTTGGAACGGTATAATTTTGGTAACTGTAAGACAACAAATATACCGTTCAGACATGAGATTCATCTTTTGAAGAAGATGTGTCTACAAACAGAAGATGAGAATGTTAGAATGTCTAACCAACCTTATGTTTCGTGTTTGGGTAGCATAATGTATGCCATGTTATGTACTAGGCCTGATATGAGTTTCGATGTTAGCATAACCAATAGATATCAGTACAATCCAGGCAATGACCATTGGATGACCATTAAACATATCCTGAAGTATCTTTAAGGTACTAAGGATAAGTTGATTATTTATGGAGGAAATGAACTACAAGTTAATGGGTATACGGATTCCGACTTCCAATCAGATCCCGATGATAGAAAGTCTACATATGGATTCGTCTTTACCCTTAACGGAGCTGCAGTTTGTTGGAATAGTTCCAAATATGGGTCAACTGTAGATTCCACCACAGAGACATAATACATTACAGCTTCTGAACCTGCAAAGAAAGCTGTATGGATTATGAAATTTATCACATAATTGGGAGTGGTCCCAAGTATTGAGAATGTGATTCTGTTATACTGTGATAATAATTGAGCCATTACACAAGCACAGAAACCGAGGGTGCAACAGAAGTCGAAGTATGTGGAACGCAAGTACCACATCATTCGAGAGATTGTGTCGTGAGGGGATATTATCGTGTGCAAGGTACCGAGTGAAGATAATGTAGCAGACCCACTTACGAAGGCCATACCTCCGAAGTTATTTGATAAACATGTGGATTCGATGGGTATTAGATACAATCGATATTGGCACTAGAGCAAGTGAGAGATTTTGTCAGGGTTGGTGCTCATAGCGCCAATTCCCTGTTGTATTCCTTGTAAGTGTTGGCACAGTTGTGGAACCCCTAAGGTCGGTGATGAGCGGAAAATATATCAATATTTACCGTCTTTTTTACTTAATATTTTGTATAGTGTCTCGAGTTTTATGAATGTTTTGATGTGTTTTAGTTTATTTTGCAAATAAAATAAAATCGGAACTTAATGGAATCAATCAGGACGAAATTTGGAAAAAATAAGGGCAAAAATTGGACTTGCCATTTTGATTTTGGAGATTGGAAACTTGAAATGACGTTCTAACGAAGTACAATTTCGGAAATTCCAAATTTGCGCAATTGTCGTATTTGGGCCATAACTTGTTACTCCGATATCGATTGAGGTGATTCAAGTTCCAGATTAAAGAAGACTCAAAGATCTACAACTATGAAGTTCATAATAATTTCGAATTATGAAGTTTCCATGACTGAAATTGATAAAATATCCAGAAGTGTGTTATATGTAATTATTAAAGTCATTTTCAAACAAAAATAATAATAATAAAATAAAAAATGAAAATTGTCAAACATCCACCAAACATGCTGCATGTTTGGTGCCATGTTTGGTGGAGCAATTAGTGGAGAAATTGGTGGAAGCCTTTAGATTTTTCCTATAAATATCAAGCTAAACTTTGTAAATTGTTCATGCTTTCTTTGGAGGAATTTCTCCATGAAAACCTAAAGGAAAGTGTCTTGTATATTTATTTAAGTTTTCTTGTATTTTCTTTTTATTTAATTAATAAAATTTTGTTTGTTTTTATTTACAGCATGAGCAGGTAATCTCATTCTGCTGGGGTGAAAAGGTGAGACTTTTAATATAATAAATTAGATTAATCTCCCTTATTTTAATTGAAATTTTGATTAATTAGTTACCGCTTATATGGTCGGTTTAGGTGACAACCTTATTTACCGCCTATATGGTAGGTTTTACATTTCAGACGTAGTTTCCGCCTATATGGTCGGTTGGATTTAATTGAGACAAATGGAATTACCACCTTTATGGTCTGTTTAAATATAATTAATTAATCGGTAAACATTGACAATAAGGGAGATTTCTAATTTTGAAATATTAAAAGTGGATCCTCTAACCCCAACATTTTCTTTCATTATTGTAATTTTACTTTTATTTATCTCCAGGTTATTTTTTACGATGTTTTGTTTATTTAAGTGTTTATAATCCTAAGTATGTTTTGTAACTAAACATATTATCTGGGGTTGTGATGAATTCCAATATCACCGGTTTATAAGGGGTTATTTTGTATCTTGGGTAATATAAAGGTTTATTTATTAAGTCTTAAGCTTAATGCTTCTTGTTAACTGGTCATTAATAAGATTGATCTGGTAAACTTAAAATAAACTTGACGGACGAATTTTAGATTTCAGCCTTAGACTTAATAGCCCACGATCTCCCTTAAGGATTAGATACCCCTTAATAGATTTCCTTTCAGGATAGACATATACCTGTCAGGCGGGGGTAGGCATAATTGGAAATTAATCTTAATGAATTCAGGTAACTTGATTAACATAGACATATGATTAATTAGGTTACACTGGGTATTTGCATCTGACCATCGACATAGGCTTTTGCATAATTTCGTGTTCCAGGTTAATAAACCAATATATTGCACAAACATGAGATAATCATTTCATCTTTAAAATATATTGGAAGGATTCACAACCCTAGATAGTTTAATAATATTGAATTTTCCTTTAATTTACCTTCGTACTATTTTATTTACTTGTTTTAGTTTAAAATCACCATCCAATCAACAACCAATTTATTAGATACTCGTAAACATTTGGCTTCATAAATTAATAGCTTAGGTATTAAGTCCTCGTGGGATCGATACTTTTTATACTACTTGAGCGATACGTGCGCTTGCGTTATACGTGTGTGATCACGCCGATCAAGTTTTTGGCGCCGTTGTCGGGGTTTTATTTATCTTTTACTATTAATTTTGGGGTTAGATATCTTTTCTTGTGTCTAATTTGTTTTTACTTATTATTTTTATTTTCTTGTGTTTCAATTTCTCAGACACTAAATGAGAAGAACTAGAAGCTTTGAAATCTGATCGCTTGACCCAAAAATTGAAAGAACAATCAGACAGTTGAGAAGGGAAAAGCGAGAAGGTCAAAAAGCAATCATCAACATGGAACCTGAACCTTTGGAAGTTGCACCACCAATTCCCATTCGAGACAGAACTATTCCGGTGGTTGACGGCTTTATTTCATGTATTGTACTTCCTCATTTACCAGCAAATGCGTGTGACATCAAAATATGCATTCAGATGATACAACAGTCAGTTCAGTTTGAGGGGAATGCAACTGAAGATCCTAATGCCCACATCAGCAACTTTCTGGAAGTTTGCGGCACTTTCAACTAAAACCGAGCGGCTGAAAAAGTAATGAGACTGCATGTTTTTCCATATTCTTTGAAAGATATAGCTAAGGTTTGGCTACACTCACTACTAGCAGGTTCCATCACAACTTGGAACACTCTAGCCACCAAATTCCTTGCAAAATACTTTCCCCCAGCCAGAACGACAAAGCTGAGGAATGACATCACATCCTTTGTGCAACATGATTAAGAATCCTTCTGCGAAGCTTGTGAAAGATACAAGGATTTTCTCAGAAATGTCCTCACCATGAGATTGCGAAATGGCTACAAGTCCAAACCTTCTACAATGGACTTTCTGGATTAATGAGAACCATAATTGATGATGTTGCTGGAGGTGCTTTAATGGCAAAATGAGAAGATCAGGCTTGAGACCTAATTGAAGAAATGTCCAACAATAATTCTTTGTGGCCAACAGAAAGGAGCATGATCCAACGAATTGCTGGAATTTCTGAAGTTGGAGCCAACACATCATTGAGTGCCAAGCTGGATCAGATTTGTAAAAGTCTGGATACTCTTTATATGAAGGTTGATGCTGGATCCACAAGTTCACCATATGGAGGAGCACTAGAGTCAGAATCTTACAACCAACATGATGAGATGGTGAATTATGTCAACAATTTCAACAAACAGAGGAACAATCCATATTCCAACACCTACAACCCAGGTTGGAGGAATCATCACAATTTCGCATGGAGCAACAATTCAGGGAAAAAGAAAAATCCACCACCAGAATTCCAACATCAGAACAAAGGCCATGAGTATGAAAAAGAACCAGGAATAGCAAAAGTACTTGCCCTGTTGAAAAAGCAACAAGAAGCATACGATGCTATGTTTCAAAGCCAATATGCTTCTATAAAGGCACTGAAAAATCAAATAGGACAACTGGCCAATGCTCAGAGTTACAGACCGCAAGGAAACCTTCCTAGCAACACATAACACAATCCAAGGAACAGAGGGAAAGAGCAATGTCAAGCCATTGCCTTGAAAAGCGGTACTGAAATCAACAAAGATGTTGGAGTCAAGGTGATGAGTGGTAATTATATCACTATTTCCCACTCATTTAACCTAATATTTTGTATAGTTTCTTGAGTTTTGTGAATATTTTGATGTGTTTTGTGTTATTTTGTAGATAAATAAAGTTTCAGGACTCTCTTGAGGTGATTTGGGTTAAAACAGTAAAAATTGGACAAAAGGGCATTTTGGAAATTTGAGGGCGTCGCGACGCGCAAGCCTATGGCGTCGCGACGCCTAACATGCACCAAAACTTGCTAACGTGCGCCGGGTCCACAAGTCAGAATCTGAGAAAGTTTGACTTTGCTAACGTGCGCCGTGCCACGTGTCACCATCACAGCCGATCTACTAACATGCGTCGTGCCATGTGTCATCATCCTATTGTTGGACAGTTATGACCCATAGCATCACTATTTGTACAGATCATGGTGTTGTTGTACAAATTAACTATGTGACAAAGGAAATTGCCCTTCTGTCATTTGTAATTAGATTACCAAGATATATAAATGATAGAAGGTCTATATGATTAGTTCCGGATTGAGATGATATGAGACAATATCAATCCACGAAGGTTCAATCATTAAATATCCATAGTCAGAGTATTATCGAGATTGGACATCGATAATGCGTAAAAGACTAGTATTACACTTGTGCGCGTTGTGGGAGCATAACGGCATAGTTCTCATATATTTGGGTATATGATATTCATGCAAATGTAATAGGAGGTTGTGTTTACCGATGGTACGGAAACAGCTTCGCTCTGGATAGACCCCTCGGAATTCCATTGGTAGTATGACTATGTGTCTATGGAAGTCCGAATCGGGGTAGGTGTATTTGGTCTTAACCTGAGACTTGCACCGCTAATACTTGCGACAATCAATATACTTTGGTTTTGGTCGTCCAGGGCTTTAACAGGTTCAGTGTACGCCTCTTCTGGGTATATTGAGAATCGTAGTGTATTGGGTGTGATGTTGAGATGGAAGTATCACTCTAGTCATAGTGGAGATGATGATCACGTAGGATACGGAACTGGTGCTCTTATATGCTGCAGATATCGGGATATTATGACTAGGTCATGTTTATCTGATTAGAGAGACTAGTTACCAGAGATCTGATATGTGCTTCGTACGGGGCAGACACAATTCCAGCCCCAGGCCTTGCACGTGACATCTGATGCTGGATCGAAATACGCAATACTACGTATACTACGCCTTATATAGATCACATATTCCAGTAAGAATATTTCTGGAGAATTGGGTAGGCACGGTGCTTTGCTTAAAGCCAACCATGTCTTGTAAATCGGTAAAAACGTAGTACTAGGTACGTACGTGTTCGGATAGTCCGACGACCGGATTTACTGCCAACATATCTGGGGATCTCATGGGTCTCTTCCCGAAGATTCATCGATGACGTATGACTCGCACTTTATTAATCTGGGATTAATTAGTAGAGAGAGAAAATTAATCTGGGATTAATTGGGGAGATATTTTATCTGGGATAAAATATTATTTAAAGAGAGAGAACGATTAATTTGGAATTAATCGATAAAATAATATATTCGATATATTATACGAAATTGGATTTCGACGTGGAATTAAATTTAGAATTTAATTCGGGCGAACGAGTTAATTTAGAATTAATTCGTTAGCGACGTGAATAGTAATTTTGCTAGGCATAATTATTTAATTACGTCGCAACGGAAAATACGTTAATTCGGAATTAGCGAACCCGAGCCCGGGAGTGTTTGCGGGCGCACTCACATTGCGCATTTAAGTGCGACCCACAAGTCACATCAAGCGTCAAATCATTAGTCACTTTGATTGATGTGATGTCTAGTCACTTTGAGTGATGTGACAACTAGTCACTTTTGTGTGAATAGTGATGGTGGTGGTTGGAAGGCATTATTGCCTTTTGGCTCCAAATTTGGTTGACCTTTTTGGAAAAGGCAAATACCAAATTTTGGTATATGTTTTATTTGAAGGCACACAAAGCTTGGAGCTTGGAGATCCATCCATGGAGGTTGACCGAAATTTTAGAGCACAAAAATTGGAGAATGCCGAGAGCACCATGGAAGGAAAGCTTGAGATTTTTGTTGTTCCTCGCATCGCCATATCCGATCAATGTAAGTATGATTCCGCCATGCTTCATTGTAGTATTCACACATATTTGTCTTGCTTGAAATTGATCTTGGGACTAACTAGAAACCCAACACCTACGATGCCGACAGTCACCATCACCACGTGTCGCCACGTTTCACTCCATGTATCTGCCACGTCATCATCCACATCACCGGTTGATCGAGTCAAAGTGCCACGTCATTGCCACGTCATCATCAGCTAATCACAGCATGCCATGTGTCGCAATTCTATGGTGCCGACAAGTACAAACGCCACGTGTCGCCACATCAGCTCAATTATTGACTCACTTATCCGTAATTGACAGGTGGCAGATAAGAATCTTCATCAGCCAATCACGAGACGCCACGTGTCGCAATATTGAGTCACAACCACCTTGCCACATGTCACCTTATCACCTTATCCAGAATCTGAAGCCGACGAACTGCCACATCGAAAAAACGCGCGTCGCGACGCGAGCTGCGCGTCGTGACGCCGACCCCCTACTGACGCCTATAAATAGAGCTCGAACTTTCAGTTTCAAATGTACCTTACTCTCTGAATTCTCTGATGTAAATAAGGAGTTTTCTATCCAGTTTCTTTTAAATTTTAGTTTTGTAATTAATTTTAATTACGTTCTGTAATAATAGTAATTTATTTTCTTTACTTTTTACAGTTTTTACTATTCACCATGAGGAGGTAACTTCCCTAGCTAGGGTGAAAGGTAATTCTTTTACTGTTAATATTTAGATTAATCTACCTTAAATATAATATATTCACTATTTAAAATATTGACTTAAAAAGGATACCGCTATATTGGTCGGTTGGTAATTCATTTTAATCTGGTTTAAACCTGACTAATCAAGGATACCGCCAGATTGGTCGGTTGGTAATTAAATTTTCTTACCGCCTATATGGTAGGTTTATTTTGATTCCGCCTTTATGGCTGGTTGGACTTAATTTGACTTAATCAGGTTACCGCCTATATGGACGGTTGGTAAAATAATCACAAGTTAATATATTATATTAAGGGAGATATCTAAATAGTAAATAGTAAAAGTTGATCCTTTTACCTTAGCATTTTATTTTATTGTAATTTACTTTTTAGCTTTTACTTTACCACAATTACTTTTCAGCATTTTTACTTTATGTCTTTTACTTTTAAGTTTTTGCTAGCCCTAGTTATGTGTCGTAACTAAGTTAGTTATCTGGGGTTGTGATGAATTCTAATATCACCGGTTATAAGGGGTTATTTTATAGTTTGGGTAATTTAAAGGTTTACTTATTAAGTCTTAAGCCTAATGCTTCTTGTTGTCTGATCACCAATAAGATTGATGTGGTAAATCTAAAATAAACTTGACAAAGGAATTTTAGGTTTCAGCCTTAGACTTAATAGCCCACGATCTTTCTTGAGGATAGATAACCCTTTAATAGATTTCCTTACATGATAGACATATACCTGTCGGGCGGGGGTAGCCATAATTGGAACTTAAACTTAATGAATCCAGATAATTTGGTTGACATAGACATATGGTTCAATTGGGTTAAATTGGGTATTTGCGTCTGACCATCGACAGAGGCTTTCCCATAATTTAGTGTTTCAGGTTAGTAAACTGATTTATTACACAAACATGAAATAACCACTTCATCTTTTAAAAGGTATTATAAAGATTCACAACCCTAGATAGTTTCCAAATATTGAATTTTCTTAAACCTACTTTCGTGCAATTTTATTTATTTATTTTTAAATTTAAAAATCATCACCATTTCAAATCAATCAATCAACCTATTAGATACTAGTAATCATTTGACCTCATAAAATTAATAGATTATGTATTAAGTCTTCGTGGGATCGATATTTTTATAATACTTGAATGATACGTGCGCTTGCGTTATACGTGTGTGTTTACGCCGGTCAAGTTTTTGGCGCCGTCTCCGGGGACTTATTTATCTTTCACTATTAGTTTTGAGGTTAGATACCTTTACTTGTATCTAATTTCTTTTTACTTATTGTTTTTGTTTTCTTGTGTTTCAGGTTCTCAGAAACTTCATGAGACGAACCAGAAGCTTTGAACTCCGACCGCTTGACCCAGAAATTGAAAGAACCATCAGACAGTTGAGAAGGGAAAGACGAGAAGGCCAAGAAGCTTTAGTTAACATGGAACCTGAACCTTTGGAAGTTGCACCACCAATTCTCATTCGAGACAGAACCATTCCGGTGGTTGATAGACTCATTTCTTGTATTGTACTTCCTCCCTTACCAGCAAATGCAGGTGACATCAAAACATGCATTTAGATGATTCAGCAGTCAGTTCAGTTTGGGGGGGAATACAATTGAAGATCCTAATACCCACATCAGTAACTTCCTGGAAGTTTGCGGCACTTTCAATTACAACCGAGAAGCTGAAGAAGCAATGAGACTTCGTATTTTTACATACTCCTTGAAGGACAGAGCTAAAGCTTGGCTACATTCACTACCAGCAGGTTCCATCACAACTTGGAACACTTTAGCCACCAAATTTCTTGCAAAGTACTTTCCACTAGCCAGAACTGGAAAGCTGAGGAATGACATCACATCCTTTGTGCAACAGGACTCAGAAACTGTCAACGAAGCTTGGGAAAGATACAAAGATTTGCTCCGGAAATGTCCTCACTATGAGATTCCAAAATGGCTTCAAGTCCAAACATTCTATAATGGACTTTCTGGACTGATGAGAACCACAATCGATGCTGCTATTGGAGGAGCTTTAATGGAAAAATGAGAAGATCAAGCCTGGGACCTAATCGAAGAAATGGCCAACAACAATTCCTTGTGGCCAACAGAAAGGAGCATGATCCAGAGAATTGCAGGAATTTATGAAAGTGGAGCCAATACAACAGTCAACGCCAAGCTGGATCAGATATGCAAATTCATGGAGACTCTTACCACATGATCCACAAGTTCACCATATGGAGGAGCACTAAAACCAAACCAACTTGAAGAAACGGTGAATTATGTCAACAATTTCAACAGATAGTGGAACAATCCATATTCCAACACCTACAACCCAGGGTGGAGGAATCATCCTAATCTCTCATGGAGTAACAACTCAGGGCAAAAGAACTATCCACCACCAGGATTCAAACAGCAAAACCAAGAGTTTGAAAAAGAACCAGAAATGAAAGAATGGATTGCATAGATGTTGAAAAAGCAACAAGCAACATATAATGCTATCTTTCAGAGCCAATCAGCTTCCATCAACACACTGGAGAATCAAATTGGACAACTGGCCAATGCTCAGAGTTACAGACCGCCAGAGAATCTTCCCAGCAACACAGAACCAAATCCAAGGAACATAGGAAAGGAGCAGTGTCATGCCATCATGTTAAAAAGTGGTACTGAAATCAACAAAGATGTTGGAGCCAAAACAACTGCTGAGGAAATTCCAAAAGAAACAAAGCAACAGATGGAGGAAAAAGAAGCAAAGGAAAAAGAACAGATCACTCCACCTCCACATTTTCCTCAGCGTCTTCAGAAAAACAAACTGGACAAGCAGTTTGCTCGTTTCCTAGAGGTGTTCAAAAAGCTGCACATCAACATTCCATTTGTAGAAGCCTTGGAACAAATGCCCAGCTATGTCAAATTCATGAAAGACATTCTTTCACGAAAATGGAGATTGGGAGATTACGAGACAGTAGCATTGACAGAAGAATGCAACGCCATCATTCAGAGAAAGCTTCCCCCAAAGTTGAAAGATCCTGGCAGTTTCACCATTCCTTGCATCATAGGAGAACATAACTTTGGTAGGGCTTTATGTGATTTAGGTGCGAGTGTTAACTTGATGCCTTTTTCTATTTTCAGGAAACTGCAGATTGGAGAAACAATGCCCACTTCAGTCTCTCTACAACTTGCTGATAAAACGCTCGTATTTCCAAGAGGTGTAGTTGAGGATGTGATGGTCAAGGTTGAAAAATTCATTTCCCAGCAGATTTTATTGTCCTTGATATGGAGGAAGACGCAGACATGTCAATCATCCTTGAGAGACCGTTCTTGGCTACAGGTCGAACCATTATTGATGTATAAAAAGGAGAATTAACCATGAGGGTACAGGACCAAGAAGTAACATTCAATGTTTTCAAGGCCATGAATTTCGCAGATGATGAAAAGAAAGAGGAATGTTTCAGACTTGATGTGATACACAGTACCATTCAGAACTCCAATGCAATGCAAAGTTCTACTCAAAAACTTAAAACATGTCAATTACTTGTGGAGCCTGAAGATAAAGGGACTTTTGCACTGAAAAAGCAAATTCTTGCACTACAAGCAACAGAAAAGAAAAAGTTCCACCAGCTCAACGAATTGGAGGAATTTCATAATCAGCCTTTTGAGGATGCCAAATTGTACAAAGAAAAGGCCAAGAAGAGACATGATGAGAAGTTAGTGCACATACAACTGGAAACAGGGCAGAATGTACTGTTAAACAAATCAAGGGTGAAATTATTCCCATGGAAGCCAAAATCACGGTGGTCAGGTCCATTTGTGATCACCAAGGTTTTACTAGACAGAGCCGTTGAGATACATGATCCTGACTCCAACAAAACTTTCAAGGTTAAAAACAAGTGTGTCAAGCACTACTGGGGAGAATCATTTGAGCGATAAAAAGAAAGTGTCACACTTTCAGATCCAGCCTAACGTTCGAGAAGTGACGTCTAGCTGATGACTTTAAACTTAGCGCTTGCAGGGAGGCAACCCATGCAATTTTTGTATATATTGTGATTTAGTGTGATTTAATTTTGTGTGTTTAGTTTTTGCAGATTAAGACATTCCAGGATGGAAGAAGTTCTCACAAATCTTCCAAGCAATTTTCTTCTCTCCCTCAAAACTCTCTGATGAAAGTCTACACAGCTCGCTTGGAACGGATGAGATTATTAACGATCCATGGTGTTCCTGATGATATTTGTTGGGTAATTGAAGCACGGGTCCGATTGGCGGATGAGTCTTCTGAATCTTTTATTTCACATCTGCCTGGTTTTGGAAGAATCACCTATGCAAAGTAACGTAGAGCTAAGCAAATGGGTGTTTGTTACAAATGTGCACGCTGGAATTGCAATACTCGTTGTCATTCTTTAGGAATGGTGTCTGATAATCGCGAAGATAAAATTAAATTCATTAGGGATGGCTTGAGTAAGGAGTCTGTAGATAATATATCTTCAACTCTTGAGACGCATCCCAGTGGATATGTTCATATAGCCATTCGCAAATTACATACACAATTTCAAAAAGAAAGACAATAGTTAAGTCTCGGGAATCTGACTCAAAAAGACCATGTTTGCCAATTTATAAGAAAATTGGATGGGAAGCTTGTCCCTGACACATAGACGTCAATCAAGCCGCTACTTTTCTTGTAAATATTATATCTCTTTGTCTTTTCCTAATAATTGTAATTTGTTTTATTGTTTTCTTTTCTCCGACAGGATCCAGACCTTTTTGACTATCACTATTTATTTTACTGTTAACTAATAATTGTCATTTGGCAGGTACTAGTGCTATTATTTTACTCACCCTTTTCAGGTATTTTAAATTCAACTCATCATTGCACTTTTGAAGACATCCAGAGTAAAACATGGAAGCCACTTCAAGAAGACGAGTTGAAAACATCTGTGCGTTTTGTGGTAATAGTGTTGGTACTAAGCCACAATACGTAGAAGCAACACAGAAATTGGATCGAGTCTTAGCTGCAAGGAATATGCACTTAGTAAATGGCGGAGGCAATCTTGGACTAATGGGGATCGTTTCAAAAGCTGTAAGAGAGGGAGGCAGTCAAGTTTTGGGAATCATCCCAAAACCCTTGGCGGAGGCAAATCTTATTGGACCATCAAACAGAGAAGAATTAATCGTGTCAGGTATGTCTGAACGACTGGTAGAAATGATTAACCGTGCTGATGCTTTTATAGCTTTGCCAGGTGGTTTGGGCACATTGGAGGAAATTTTTATAGTGCTATTGGGCAAACCTGAACATACACCAGAAACCAATTGGGATGTTTAACGTTGATGGATTTTATGATTTTCTTTGTGTGTTTCTTGATGATGCTCGGAGAAATGGGTTCGTGTCAAAACCTTTAAAAGAACTTATCTTTACTGCCAGAACTGCTCCGGATCTAATTGACCAAAAGTTTGTAATATTCAGTGCTCTAGTTTAATTGGAGGAAGTATCTCAAAAAGTGATGGAGTAAAAAAAAAACGTCTAAGATCCGAGTTATTAAGTCGGTAAGGGTGTTTTAACACCTAGTGCCCTAAAGCCAACTGGTTTGGGAGTCACTGGCCCAAAGCTCGCTACATGGATCAAAGATGCTGCAAAAAAATATATATATCTGAAGTCTGAGTAATTAAGTCTGTATGGGTGTCTTAACACATGGTGCCCTAAAGCCAACTGGTTTGGGAGCCACCGACCCAACACTCGCTACATAGACGGAAGATATTGTATATAAATAATAATAAAAAATCAAAAATCAAAGAAAAAATCAGAAAAATTATTTCATCGCTACAAAAAGGTGTGAATTCTGATAAAATTTTAGGACAAAAATATTATTATCTTATCAACTGCACTTATGACTGTTGTGGGCAAAAATGAGTTGATTAATAATTTTTTGGCTGTGTATATGGAGAATGGTAAATATAATCTGAGAATTTACTTATTCAGTGATTTAGAATGAAACAAAACAACTAGTAACTTGGAGTAGAAGTTTCACATGATTAGTCACTAACTTCTTTATTCTATTTTCTCTTGTCTTTTTGCTTTTGTGTGCATTAGTTTCACTACATTTTTACTTTTGTAAAATGTTTGTGGGTATCATTGTTGTAAACCCTCACGAGACTACAACTCGTCCACTAGGGACACCTAGGGGTTTAAAGGCTTGTTGCATACGCTAAATGCAACCGTGATCCCTATGAAAGTGGCTTAGTTAAATTTTATTTTAAAGATGTTTATGTTATTTTATTCTATGTTTTGCTCGAGGACTAGCAAAATGTTAGGTTTGGGGGTGTGATGAGTGGTAATTATATCACTATTTCCCACTCATTTAACCTAATAATTTTTATAGTTTCTTGAGTTTTGTGAATATTTTGATGTGTTTTGTGTTATTTTGTAGATAAATAAAGTTTAAGGACTCTCTGGAGATGATTTGGGCCAAAACAGTAAAAATTGGACAAAATGGCATTTTGGAAATTTGAGCGCGTCACGACGCGCAAGCCTATGGCATTGCAACGCCTAACATGCACCAAAACTTACTAACGTGCGCCGGGTCCACAAGTCAGAATCTGAGAAAGTTTGACTTTGCTAATGTGTGTCGTGCCACGTGTCATCATCCTACGGTGCCGATAGTCACCATTACCACGTGTCGCCACGTGTCACTCCACGTGTCTGCCACGTCATCATCCACATCACTAGTTGACCGAGTCAAAGTGCCACGTCATTGCCACGTCATCATCAGCCAATCACAGCGTGCCATGTGTCGCAATTCTATGGTGCCGACAGTCATAATCGCCACGTGTCGCCACGTCAGCTCAATTATTGACTCACTTATCCGCAATTGACACGTGGCAGATAAGAATCTTCATCAGCCAATCACGAGCCGCCATGTGTAGCAATAATTGAGTCCCAACCACCTTGCCACGTGTCACATTATCACCTTATCCAGAATCTGAAGCCGACGAACCAGAAGCTGCCACGTCAACAAAACGCGCGTTGCGACGCCGACCCCCTACTGACGCATATAAATAGAGCTCGAACTTTCAGTTTCAGATGTACCTTCCTCTCTGAATTCTCTGATGTAAATAGGGAGTTTTCTATCTAGTTTCTTTTAAATTTTAGTTTTGTAATTAATTTTAAATACGTTCTGTAATAATAGTAATTTACTTTCTTTACTTTTTATAGTTTTTACTATTCACCATGAGGAGGTAACTTCCCCAACTATGGTGAAATGTAATTCTTTTACTGTTACTATTTAGATTAATCTTCCTTAAATATAATATATTCACTATTTAAAATATTGACTTAAAAAGGATACCGCTATATTGGTCGGTTGGTAATTCATTTTAATTTGGTTTAAACCTGACTAATCAAGGATACTGCCAGATTGGTCAGTTGGTAATTAAATTTTCTTACCGCCTATATGACAGGTTTATTTTGATTCCGCCTTTATGGCTGGTTGGACTTAATTTGACTTAATCAGGTTACCGCCTATATGGACGGTTGGTAAAATAATCACAAGTTAATATATTATATTAAGGGAGATATCTAAATAGTAAATAGTAAAAGTTGATCCTTTTACCTTAGCATTTTATTTTATTGTAATTTACTTTTCAGCTTTTACTTACCACAATTACTTTTCAGCATTTTTACTTTATGTCTTTTACTTTTAAGTTTTTACTAGCCCTAGTTATGTGTCGTAACTAGGTTAGTTATCTGGGGTTGTGATGAATTCTAATATCACCGTTTTATAAGGGGTTATTTTATAGTTTGGGTAACTTAAAGGTTTACTTATTAAGTCTTAAGCCTAATGCTTCTTGTTGTCTGATCACCAATAAGATTGATGTGGTAAATCTAAAATAAACTTGACAAAGGAATTTTAGGTTTCAGCCTTAGACTTAATAGCCCACGATCTTCCTTGAGGATAGATAACCCTTTAATAGATTTCCTTACAGGATAGACATATACCTGTCGGGCGGGGGTAGCCATAATTGGAACTTAAACTTAATGAATCCAGATAATTTGGTTGACATAGACATATGGTTCAATTGGGTTAAACTGGGTATTTGCATCTGACCATCGACAGAGGCTTTCGCATAATTTAGTGTTCCAGGTTAGTAAACCGATTTATTACACAAACATGAAATAACCACTTCATCTTTTTAAAGGTATTAGAAAGATTCACAACCATAGATAGTTTCCTAATATTGAATTTTCTTAAACCTACTTTCGTGCAATTTTATTTACTTATTTCTAAATTTAAAAATCATCATCATTTCAACTCAATTAATCAACCTGTTAGATACTAGTAATCATTTGACCTCATAAAATTAATAGATTAGGTATTAAGTCCTCGTGGGATCAATATTTCTATACTACTTGAACGATATGTGGGCTTGCGTTATACGTGTGTGTTTATGCCGGTCACAAGAACTACTGAGGAAGTTCCAAAAGAAAGCAGTGAATCAGATTCACAGATGGAGGAAAAAGAAGCAAAAGTAAATGATCAAGAAAAATTCACTCCACCTCCACCTTTTCCACAACGTCTACTGAAAACTAAACTGGACAAACAGTTTGCTCGATTCCTGAAGATTTTCAAAAAGCTGCATATCAACATTCCATTTACAGAAGCATTGGAACAAATGCCAAGCTATGTCAAATTCATGAAAGACATTTTGTCACGAAAGCAAAGATTGGCAGATTACGAAACAGTAGCATTGAAAGAAGAATGCAGCGCCATCATTCAGAGGAATCTTCCCCTTAATTTGAAAGATCCTGGCAGTTTCACCATCCCTTGCACCATAGGCGAACATGATTTCGGTAAGGCTTTATGTGATTTAGGTGCCAGTATTAACATGATGCCTTTGTCTATTTATAGGAAACTGCAAATTGAAGAAGTAATGCCCACCTTAGTTACTCTGCAGCTTGCTGACAAATCGCTCACATTTCCAAGAGGTGTAGTGAAAGATGTATTGGTTAAAGCCGACAAATTCATTTTCCTTGCAGATTTCATTATCCTTGACATGTAAGAAGACAAAGATGTACCTATCATCCTCGGGAGACCATTCTTGGCTAAATGACGAACTGTTATTGATGTACAAAAAAGAGAATTAACCATGAAAGTGTAGAACCAAGAAGTTACATTCAATGTTTTCAAAGCCATGAAATTCTCGAGTGATGAAAATGAGGAGGAATATTTCAGAATTGATGTTGTAGATAGTATCATCAAGGATACGGATGCAATGCAACTTCCCACGGATAAACTTGAAGCTTGCATCACCAACATGACTGACAGCGAGCTAGATGATGAAATTCTGGAATGTATCAACTATCTTGACAGACCCTTTCGCTTCAAATCGACACCACAGATGGAAAGTTTGGAACTACCGAAAAAAGAGTGAATCAAGCCCTCGATTGAAGAACCACCGCAGTTGGAACTATAGCTACTTCCGAGCCATCTCAGGTATGCATTCTTAGGAAACTCTTCTAATTTACCTGTGATTATTTCTTCATCGCTAACATTGGAGCAGGAAGATAAGTTGCTGAGAGTGTTACGAGAACAAAAGAAAGCCATTGGTTGGACTATATCAGACATTCGAGGCATTAGTCCATCATTTTACATGCACAAAATTCTTATGAACGACAAATACAAAACCACAGTAGAGCATCAACGGAGATTAAATTCAATCATGAAGGAGGTCGTGAAGAAATAAATTATCAAATGGTTGGATACCGACATCATTTATCCCATCTCTGACAGCATGTGTGTGAGTCCTATGCAATGTGTGCCAAAGAAAGGATGAATTACTGTAGTCACAAATGAAAAGAACGAGCTGATTCCAACAAGAATGATGACTGGATGGAGAGTATGCATGGACTACATGAAGCTGAACAAAGCAACAAGGAAATATCATTTTCCGCTACCATTCATTGATCAGATGCTAGACAGATTGGCGGGACATGAGTTCTATTATTTTCTGGACGGATACTCGGGGTATAATCAGATTTCCATCGCCCTAGAAGATCAGGAGAAAACCACGTTTACATGTCTGTATGATACTTTTGCTTTCCGCAGGATTCCATTTAGACTATTTAATGCTCCTGCTACATTTCAACGTTGCATGATGGCCATCTTCTCAGACATGCTGGAACAAAGTATGAAGGTTTTCATGGATGATTTTTCTGTGTTTGAAGACTCGTTCGACCACTGCTTGCAAAATCAGGAAAATATGTTACAAAGGTGTGAAGATACCAACCTGGTACTCAACTGGGAGAAATGCCACTTCATGGTGCAAGAAGGCATTGTCCTGGGACATCGGATCTCACAAAAATGAATCGAGGTAGACAAAGCAAAGATCGAGACAATTGAAAAACTACCTCCACCATCATCCGTCAAAGGGAATTAGAGTTTTCTCGGACATGCAGGCTTTTACATGAGATTTATCAAAGGCTTCTCCAAGATTTCTAAACCTCTGTGCAATCTTTTGGAGAAAGATGTGTCTTTCAACTTCACCAAAGAATCCCACGAAGCTTTTGAGCTCTTAAAACAGAAGTCGGTCTCTGCCCCCATCATAGTAGCACTAGACTGGACCCTTCCATTTGAGGTGATGTGCGATGCTAGTGACTTTGCTGTAGGTGCAGTTTTGGGACAACGCAAAACAAAAAATTTTCATACCATAAACTACTCCAGCAGAACTCTGAATGAAGCACAACTCAACTACACAACCACTGAAAATGAGTTGCTCGCAGTTGTGTTTGCTTTTGATAAATTCTGCCCATATCTGTTGGGTCCCAAAGTGGTGGTCTACACAGATCATTAAGCAATCAAATACCCGATCGTGAAGAAAGATGCCCAACCCAGATTGATTTGTTGGGTGCTTCTACTGCAAGAATTTGAAGTGGAGATCCGAGACAGGAAAGAGACAGAAAACCAAGTGGCAGATCACTTATCGAGGCTTGAGAATGGAGAAACAGCTGGTAATGAACTGACAATCAAAGAAACTTTTCCATATGAACAGTTGTTTGCCATGAAACAACAGGATGTCTCTTGGTATGCTGACTATGTAAACTACATAGTATCGGGAAAATGACCGTTGGAATGGACACGTCAGCAACGAAAGAAGTTCTTCAAAGAAGTCAAGCACTATATCTGGGATGAGCCGTACTTGTTCAAATGTTGTACTGATCAATTATTGAGGCGTTGTGTTCCACATGAGGAGGTCAATAGTGTCTTGCAGCACTGTCATTCATCACTATACAACGGACACTTCAGCGAAAATAAAACTGCAGCCAAAGTCCTACAATCAGGTTTGTTCTGGCCCACTCAGTTTAAAGATGCTTACTTATTTGCTCTTCAATGTGACAGGTACCAGAGAACGGGAAATATATCGAGGAGAAATGAAAGACCTCTCTAAAATATTCTGGAAGTGAAGATATTTGATGTATGGGGGATTGATTTTATGGGACCCTTTGTTCCATCATTCGGAAACCTGTACATACTAGTTGTAGTAGACTACGTCTCCAAATGGGTTGAAGAAATAGCACTGCCATCAAATGATTCAAAAGTGGTGATAAAATTCCTTAAAAATAATATTTTCACTCGCTTCGGAACACTTCGGGCAATTATCAGTGATGGTGGCACACATTTCTACAACAGATACTTTGATGCACTCATATCCAAATACAAAGTTACTCATAAAGTTTCCACTGCCTACCATCCACAGTCAAATGGACAGGTTGAAGTTTCCAACAAGGAGATCAAAAGAATCTTGGAAAGAACCGTTGGATCAACAAGGAGGGACATGTCTACAAAACTGGATGACGCATTATGGGCCTATTGGACAGTTTATAAAATATACATTGGTATGTCCCCATATCGAATGGTGTTTGGGAAAGCATGCCATCTGCCAGTGGAGCTTGAACACAAAGCGTACTCGGCACTGAAGAAGTTAAATCTTGATCCACAAGCAGGAGGAGAAAAACGGCTCCACCAACTCAACGAATTGGAGGAATTTCACCTACATGCATATGAGAATGCCAGAATATACAAAGAAAAGACCAAGAAGTGGCATGATCGAAAAATAGTGCGCAGACAACTGGAACCAAGGCAGCAAGTGTTGTTATACAATTCAAGGTTGAAACTTTTCCCTGGAAAGCTGAAATCAAGGTGGTCGGGTCCATTTGTGATTACTCAGGTTTTACCATTTGGATCTGTTGAGTTACTTGATCCCAACACCAACAATACATTCAATCTTAACAGCCAGCGTGTCAAGCACTACTGGTGAGAATCATTTGAGCGATAAAAAAAAATGTCACACTTTCAGATCCAGCCTAACGTTCGGGTAGTCATGTCTAGCTGACGAAATTAAACTTAGCTCTAGTAGGGAGACAACCCATGAAAATTGTGTATATATTCAGATTTGGTGTGTTTTATTTTTTTTTGTGTTTAATTTTTGTAGGTAAAGTCACATTTCAGGATGGAAGACATTCTCGCAAATCTTCACAAGTAATTTCCTTCTCTCCCTCAAAACTCTCTGATGAAAGTCTACAAAGATCGCTTGGAATGAATGAGACTTATGATGATCAAAGGTATTCCTAATGACATTCGTTGGATTATTGAAGCACGGGTCCAATTGGCAGGTGAGTCCTCTGACTCTTTTGTGCCATATCTGCATGGTTTAGGAAGAATCATCTATGCTAAAAAGAGAATAGCTAAAAGAATGTGTGTTTGCTATAAATGTGCACGCATGACATGTAATACTCGTTGTCGTTCTTTAGGAATGGTGTTTGATAACCGTGAAGATAAAATTAAATTCATTAGGGATTACTTGAGTAAGGAGTCTTTGGATGGCATATCATTGACTCTTGAGATGCATCCTAATGGATATGTGCATCACGCAATTCACATGTTACATGCACAATTCCAAAAAGAAAGACAACATTTAATTCTCGGGAATCTGACTCTAAAAGACCATGTTTGCCAATTTATAAGAAAATTTGATGGGAAGCTTGTCCCTGACGCATAGACGTCATTCAAGCCGTTACTTTTTGTAAATATTATTATCTCTTTGTATCTATCTAATAATTGTGATTTGTTTTGTTATTTTCTTTTATTTTCTCCGATATATCCAGACTTTTTTACTTTCACGATATATTTTACTGTTTAGTTAATAATTGTCATTTGACAGGTACTAATGCTATTATTACTCACCCTTTTTCGAGTTCTATAAATTCAACTCATCATTGCACTCTTGAAGGCATCCAGACTTGAGAAAAAAATACATAAAAAAAATGGAAGCAACTTCAAGAAGACGAGTTGTAAACATTTGTGTGTTTTGCAGTACTAGTACTGGTTCTAAACTAGAATTCGTAGCGGCAGCACATGAATTGGGTTGAGTCATAGCTGAAAGGAATATGCACCTAGTATATGGTGGTGGCAATCTTGGACTAATGGGGTACGTTTCAAGGGCCGTACATGAATGAGGTAGTCAAGTTCTGGGAATCATCCCAAAACCCTTAGCAGAGGCGAATCTGATAGGACCATCAAACGGAGAGGAACTTATCGTGCCAGATATGTCTGAACGACTTGTGGAAATGATTAACCGTGCTGATGCTTTTATTGCTTTGCCAGGTGGCTTAGGTACGATGGAGGAATTTTTTACAGTACTATATTGGGCGAACTTGAACATACACCAGAAATCGATTGGACTATTTAATGCTGATGGATTTTATGATTTTCTTTGTGTGTTTCTTGATGATGCCCGAAGAAATGAGTTCGTATCAAAACCTGTAAAAGAAATCATCTTCACTGCCAGAACTGCCAATGATTTAATTGACCAAATTTTAGCATTTGAACCACAAATTGACCCTATCATTTCCAAGATAAACTGGTCTGATAATGATCGTGGTAAGAAGCGTCAGATAAATCTGGATCTTAACCTTTAATTTTCTTTTTAGATGTAGAATTTTAGCTAACCAAGTACTGTTTCTAAACTCTTCTTCTACTTTTTAAGACATTGGGGACAATGTCTCATTTAGGTTTGGGGGAGGGGAATAGTTGACTAGTATCTTGTTTTTATTTTTAGTCAAAATTTTTCAAAAAAAAATTAAAAATTTTTAGAAGAAATTAAAAATATTTTGTGTTTTTGTGTTTTTAACTTGACTAATCAGGTGAAATTGGTGTGAGATAGATGTGTAAGGAATTTCCACTCCTGAGACGTATCTCAACCTATTTCGTAACAAGTTAATTTTTGTTTATTTCCTTTTGAATTATTTAATTTGTGAATTCTCCATAATACTGACTAAATTGGATCTTCATATACTCAGGTGATAGGTATTATCAACATGCATGGTAACATACGACCATGAGTTGTAAGTGAAAAGTTTGTAATATTCAATACTCTAGTTTAATTGGAGGAAGCATATAAAAAAGCAACGAAAAAAAACATCTGAGATCCGAGTAATTAAGTCCGTAGAGGTGTTCTAACACCTAGTGCCCTAAAGCCAACTGGCTTGGGACTCACTGGCCCAAAGCTCGCTACATGGATTGAAGATGTTGTAAAAAAAAAGATAAAGATATCTGAAATCCGAGTAATTAAGTCTGTAAGGGTGTCTTAACACATAGTGCCCTAAAGCCAACTAGCTTGAGAGTCATTGGCCCAAAGCTCGCTACATGGATTGAAGATGTTGTAAAAAAAAAAAAAAGATAAAGATATCTGAAATCCGAGTAATTAAGTCTGTAAGGGTGTCTTAACATCTAGTGCCCTAAAGCCAACTGGCTTGGGAGTCACTGGCCCAAAGCTCACTACATAGATTGAAGATGTTATAAATTAAAAAAAATCTATTGCCAAAAAAGGTGTGAATTCTGATATAACTTAATGACAAAAATATTACTCTCTTTTCAACTACACTTATGAATATTGTGGGCACAATGATTTGATTAATACCTTGTTGGTTGTGTATATGAAGAATGGTAAAAATAATCGGAGAATTTACTTATTTGGTAATTTAGAAAGAAAGAAAACAACTATTAACTTGGATAAGACGTTTCACTTATTTATTCTATTTTCTCGTGTCTTTTTGCTTTTGTGTGCATTAGATTGACGTTTGTGGGTATCGTCACTGTAAGCCCTCACGAGACTACAACTCGTCCACTAGGGACACCTAAGGGTTTAAAGGCTTGTTGCATATGCTAAATGCAACCGTGATCCCTACGAAAGTGGCTTAGTTTAATTTTAATTGTTTATTACATTTTATTTTATTGTTTTGCTCGAGGACTAGTAAAATGTTAGGTTTGGGGGTGTGATGAGCGGAAAATATATCAATATTTACCGCCCCTTTTACTTAATATTTTGTATAGTTTCTCGAGTTTTATGAACGTTTTGATGTGTTTTAGTTTATTTTGTCGATAAAATAAAATTGGAACTTAATGGAATCAATCAGGACGAAATGTGGAACAAATAAGGGCAAAAATTGGACTTGACATTTTGATTTTGGAGATTTGAAACTTGAAATGGCGTTCTAATGAAGTAGAATTTCGGAAATTCCAACTTTACGTAATTGTCGTATTTTGGCCATAACTTTTTACTCCGATATCGGATTGAGGTGATTCAAGTTCCAGATTAAATAAGACTCAAAGATCTACAACTTTGAAGTTCATAATAATTTCAAATTCTGAATTTGCCATGACCGAAATGGATAAAACATCCGGAAGTGTGTTATGTGTAATTTTTAAAGTCATTTTCAAAACAAAAAAATAATAATAAAAAAAAATAAATAAATAAAGATTTGGTGTCATGTTTGGTGGAGCAATTAGTGGAGAAATTGGTGGAAGCTTTTAGATTTGCCTATAAATACCAAGCTAAACTTTTTAAATTTTTCATGCTTTCTTTGGAGGAATTTCTCCATGAAAACCTAAAGGAAAATGTCTTGTATATTTATTTAAGTTTTCTTGTATTTTATTTTTATTTAATTAATAAAATTTTGTATGTTTTCATTTACAGCATGAGCAGGAAATCTCATTCTACTGGGGTGAAAATGTGAGACTTTTAATATAATAAATTAGATTAATCTCCCTTATTTTAATTAAAATTTGGATTAATTAGTTACCGCCTATATGGTCGGTTTAGGTGACAACCTTATTTACTGCCTATATGGTCGGATTTACATTTCAGACGTAGTTTCCGCCTATATGGTCGATTTAGGTAATAACATTGTTACCGCCTATATGGTCGGTTGGATTTAATTGAGACAAATGGAATTACCACCTTTATGGTCTGGTTAAATATAATTAATTAATCGGTAAACATTGACAATAAGAGAGATTTCTAATTTTGAAATATTAAAAGTGGATCCTCTAACCCCCAGCATTTTCTTTCATTATTGTAATTTTACTTTTATTTATCTCCAAGTTATTTTTTATGATGTTTTGTTTATTTAAGTGTTTAGTAATCCTAAGTATGTTTTGTAACTAAACATATTATCTGGGGTTGTGATGAATTCCAATATCACCGGTTTATAAGGGGCTATTTTGTATCTTGGGTAATATAAATGTTTATTTATTAAGTCTTAAGCTTAATGCTTCTTGTTAACTGAAAAATTAATAAGATTGATCTGGTAAACTTGAAATAAACTTGACAGAGGAATTTTAGATTTCAGCCTTAGATTTAATAGCCCACGATCTCCCTTAAGGATTAGATACCCCTTAATAGATTTCCTTCCATGATAGACATATACCTGTCGGGCGGGGGTAGCCATAATTGGAACTTAATCTTAATGAATTCAGGTAACTTGATTAACATAAACATATGATTAATTAGGTTACACTGGGTATTTGCATCTGACCATCGACAGAGGCTTTTGCATAATTTTGTGTTCCAGGTTAATAAACCAATATATTGCACAAACATGAGATAACCACTTCATCTTTAAAAGATATTGGAATGATTCACAACCCTAGATAGTTTAATAATATTGAATTTTCCTTTAATTTTCATTCGTACTATTTTATTTACTTGTTTTAGTTTAAAATCATCATCCAATCAACAACCAATCTATTAGATACTCGTAAACATTTGGCTTCATAAATTAATAGCTTAGGTATTAAGTCTTCGTGGGACGATACTTTTTTACTACTTGAGCGATACGTGCGCTTGCGTTATACGTGTGTGATCACGCCGATCAGTCGGATCGGTGTCCAGCGCAGCGGAAGTGGGTCTAACCCGTGGATATCAAGTATGTGAGTATTTTTAAAATTAATAAAATACAATATTTTATTTTTCAAGTGTTTTAGGGAAAACCAGAAATAAATCTGGACCCGGAAAAATTGCATGCTGTCTGGCAGCATGCGCTGCATGCATTGTGGCTTTGTGGCGCTACAGCGCCTAGCTCTCTGCCAATTTGGCCGAGAGCCAAATTGCTAATTTTTTGTTTTTTTTTTATTTTCTAAAAACAAAAACCCTTTAGCACTTTTAAAATCACCCAAAACTATTTTAATTTCAAAACCAACCAAAACACTTATTACAAAATAAACATATATAAATTCTAAATATATATATGCATTTCTTTGAATCAAATTACAACCCAAAATGGAATCCCAATAAGAAATATCTCATGAACAATTCTAGGTCACCCAAATATAGTCAAGTGATTCTAGAATGGTAGCCATAACTCTAAGCTTTAATTTAGAGTTCCAAACTCTTATTAATTTTTCATGTCCAACATGAACATCTTTGACCTAAAACATAAGCATGTTGTGTTTATACTTCTAAAGTATCCTAACAAAATTGATTAACCTTATTTCAACATTAAGCTATGTTATCATGCATCTAATACAGAAATGAACATAGCTTAGGAGAAGATCAAACATTACCTAGTAAGCTTGATGCAAGATCCAATCTACTTCTCATTTGTTGAAATTCTTGGAGAACCTTCAAGGTGTGCAAACTTGACTTCAATATCCAATCTTGTTTCCAATGCTTCCAAGCTTCACTTCAAGATCCAATCTTGATTTATCCTAGATGAAATGTTGTAGAGACCTCACAAGCTTCTCTAAACACTTCTCTAACTTAGGTTAATTTCTCAAGAATTTGCTTATGTTTATACTTATTTTTCTTGTGTAATTAAAGTGATCTGAGACTTTTAATACAAATATGTCAAAGTGGGTTAACGTTGGTGATAAAACAAAGTAGGTGTGAAATGAGACTTTGGCACCCATCACATGAGGGACCTCAACATTTTTCATTTTATATATGGTCTATGGACTTGAGAATAAATTATTAACTAAGTTGATGGAAATGTCATGCAATTGCAATATTTAATTGATAATATCAGCTTTGAGTGATGTGCCTTTCACATGAACGTGGCCCTCATAGGTTGAAATTTGCACGCAATTTGAATGAAGAAAGCTTTGCAGAGGTGCTGAAGCACCTATATAAATAGAGGGTGCCCGATACTTTAGGATTCATGCATTTCTTTCAAATTTCTCTTGTAGAATTTGGGAGAGGGTGTCTTATGTGTTTTATTTTTTTAAGTTTTCTTGCAATTTCTTTTTCTTTCAGTAATAAAATTATGAGTATTTTTATTCAAATCATGAATAATTAATTTTATTCTGCTGGGGTAATTAAGATAAGGATTGGAGTTGGTGGCAGACAACAAGGATCTTTGGGTACCAAGGGATGGGTCAGAAGCAACACACATAGGGACTGATGAAGAGGTTAGGGTCAATTTTTGATGCTCTGTGGGTGTGTTTTGGTGACTTCAATGAGATTCTGGAACCTAGAGAGAAAAATATAGGGCATGTGAGGGAAGCCAGGTTCATGGCCGATTTCCACGAGGCTTTAAATGGGAGTGATTTGAGGGACCTTGGTTTCAAGGGATTCCCATACACTTGGTCGAATAGAAGAGGCGGGAAGGGATATATAGAAGAACGGTTAGACCGTTTTCTAGCAAAAAATAAGTGGTGGAATTTAAACCGAAGTTGAGAGGTTAACCACCTAGAGAATTGGGCTTCAGATCATTGCTCGATTCTTCTGGATAGCTCCGAAAGAACAACACGTGCTAGAGTTCATTTGCAAAGGGTGAAAAGATTCCATTATGATGTCAGCTACCATGATACTGTTGGGCTCGCAGCTCGTAAAGAGTAAGAATTAGTCCATGGGGGACTAACCAGAGAATAAATTAGTCATCACCCAGTATAAGATACTGAGAATGATTTAAGGCCACACCACACCCCTCGCAAGGTCCAACCTTAAGCTCGTTTGGGTTCAGAATGGTCCTTACTGATGCCATTATAACATCCAGACTCAAAAGAGGATCCAAATGTCTTATAATGCAATAGCACACAACAAGAATTTAAAAGCACACAGTAGCGTGAACATGGATAATAAAAGAGTAAATTAATAGATGTAAATATCCAAAGGGATAGAATATCGAGAAACAATAATACAACATGCATTAAACGAGAATTTTTTTACATATTTAATATCCAAACATTTTTATCATCACCTTGCCGGATTTATGTCTACATTAATGTCCGATCAGACTTGCTGGAGGTCTGGCCGGATATGTTGCGTAAGATAGAAATGCAAAACCATGCATGGCGGCAAATAAGAAAGGTATGGCATGCTTGAAAATGTTGGGATTTATTTTGCAATAAACCTTTAACACAAGAGCTTAGAATACAAGCTCTCGGAAATATGCTTTATACTTATTATTTCTCACAGCAAATGCGCACACATATGCTTCTTTATATCAACAATCCAATAATTGTTGACAGCATATTGTGTTCATGTGAATGAACAATGTTCATTCACGTGAACAATCATCAAGTGAGAGAGAGAGTTGCCTTTATCCAATCAAATCAAGGCAGCTTATTGAGTAAGCTATGTATGGGAGTGAGAGTGAGACATTAGCTCACTAATTTATTAAGTGTAATGGGCTCACCCATCAAAAGCCCATAATAATTCCAGAGCCCGCTCTAATATCCACACATCATCTAATATAGCAGCCCACTTTATTAGATCAGACAATTGGGTTTCATAGTTTCTATTACAAAACCAATTATCTTAACGCTTTATTAAAACATGTATCACAATTAATAGAAGCCCGTAATTAATATTAGAATAAAATATTCTAAAATTCTCCCACTTGGGCGATATCAATTATGGATGTTTTAATGCTAAGAATACTTTATGGATCCAAAATTGGTCAGAAATAACTCTAGTATACCATTCTGTCCAATAAGATCATAGATATAGAATCATGGCGGTACCTACATTATAATGCAACATAGTCCATTCCATGGTCACGTATATCAAATAACCTTATCGACATGAACAAAATGTGATAGAGCAGTAAGATACAATAGCACTCACTTTATGATATAAAATTAATGTGCTATTTTCTCTTATTGGTCACCAATTTCTCTACATTATGCAGTCCAGGCCGCATGAGAAATCAAGGCTTAAATAATAAGCATGTATGTCTTTTATTACTTTATTATCTCAAGATAAACTTTATGTGTCACAAGACATACCAACAAGGCATTATAACTTTATGCCCCAAGCCAATGCTTATGATTGACACCTATCATAAGACTTTACACAATGATATATCAAACAATAAATATTAATAACTTCCAATGAAGATGCACTTTTTAGATAATCATTGCATAATACAGAAAATACATGTACAAATGTACAAACAAAATAACATAGAGCAATGATGCCTCCCACTAACCTAAGGTATCAAAAGACTTTACCAAACCCATACAAACAACATGTTTTACATAAACAATGGGTCGAAGACCTTTGGTCAAAGGATCAGTAATCATATCATCTGTACCGATATGCTCTACAATAATGTCACATTTCTTAACTAGCTCCTTAATTGTCAAGTATTTGACATCCATATGCTTTGACCCAGTGATATTCTTATTATTTTTCACAAATAATACAGCTGAAAGATCATCACAATATAACCTTATAGGTCTAGAAATGGAGTCAATAACTGACATTTCTTTAATGAGATTTCGTAGCCAAACAGCCTGTGACGCTACACCAAAACATGTTACAAACTCAGCCTGCATTGTGGAAGAAGTTACTAGTGTCTACTTGACACTTTTCGAAGATATAGTTCCACCTGCTAGCATAAACATATATCATGAGGTAGATTTCCTATCATCTGAACAACCAGCAAAGTCAGAATCCGTATATCCTATTAGTTCAAGATTCTCAACTTTTCTGTATGTCAACATGTAATCTTTAGTCCCCTTAAGATATCTAATAACTTTATTGGTAGCAGTCCAATGTTCCTTTCCGGGATTAGATAAAAATCTTCCCAGTACACCAACTAAAAATACAATGTCAGGTCTAGTCCATACATGTGCATACATCAGGCTTCCTACTGCACTAGCATATGACACTGTCTTCATGGACTCTCTCTCAACCTCATTCTCAGGTGACTGTGCCAGACTCAATTTATCATTTTTAGCAATTGGCACATCCCAAGATTTACAATCATGCATACTGAATCTCTTTAGTATCCGCTCAATGTATGCTTTCTGAGAGAGGCCTAATACCTTTCGAGTTCTATCTCTGTGGATTTCAATACCCAGAACAAAAGATGCTTCTCCAAGATCTTTCATATCAAAATGTCTAGACAATGACTGTTTTACCTCATGAGCATTCCTAGATCGTTACATGCAAGCAAAATATCATCTACATAGAGAATGGGAAGATATATTTGCTCCCACTGATCTTGATATATATGCATCTATCAAATTTACTTTCCACAAAACCTAAAGAGGAGATTACATTGTCAAACTTTAGGTACCATTGACGTGAGGCTTGTTTCAAACCATAAATAGACTTTTTAAGTCTACAAACAAGATGATCTACACCATCTTTCTGAAATCCTTCAGGTTGTACCATATAGACCTCTTCGCTTAATTCTCCATTTAGGAATGCATTTTTAACATCCATTTGATGTAGCTCTAAATCATAATGAGCTACTAGTGCCATGATTACTCTAAATGTATCTTTAGAAGATACATGAGAAAAAATTTCAGTATAATCAATTCCTCATCTCTGAGTAAATCCTTTGGCAACTAATCTGGCTTTAAACCTCTCAATATTCCCTTTGGAGTCTTCTTGGTCTTATAGACCCATTTACAGCCAATAGGTCTGCAACCTTCAGGTAATTCAACAAGCTCCCACACACCATTATATCCCATAGATTGCATTTCATCTCTCATTGCATTCCCCCATAGATCAGATTGAGAACTAGAAACAGCTTCTTTAAAAGTTGTTGGATCAGTGCAATGGCTTATGTCATAATCAATCTCATTTAGATAAACTTCATAATCAGAGGGAATAGCAGATCGCCTTACCCTGTTTGACCTTTTTAATGGAACCTCTACAGCTATATCATGTAATGGCAGAACCTCGTTTATCTGTATGGGTTCCTCCTCCATAATTGGATTAGTTGCAGATGTAGGTTCCAAGGTCTCAGACTGTATGGGTATATGTATATGAACAATTCTGGTTTGATGTCCTTGATTTGAGATTTCTGTATGGTTATCTTTATCAGCCACATCAAATTCCAAGAACTTAGCTGTTTGTGATTCTACAATCCTATAACCCTCTTCTCTACAGTAGAATCTGTAGCCTTTAGAATGATTAAGGTATCCTATAAAATAGCAACGAGTAGATCTGGATTGCAACTTACCTTCAGTGGGATTATAAAGGCGTACTTATGAAGGACATCCCCAAACACGGAGGTGACTCATGCTAGGTTTCCTACCGGTCTATATTTCAAAAGGAGTTTTAGAAACAGACTTACTTGGAACTCTATTGAGGATGTATAAGGCTATTTTAATTGCCTCATCCCAAAGGAAGTCTGGTAGATTAGTTCTAGACATCATACCCATTACCATATCTTGAAGGGTGCGATTCCGCCTTTCGGCCACACCATTCTGTTCAGGACTACCTGGAATAGTAAATTGACTTACTATTCCATAATCTTCTAAGTATCTACCAAACGGTCCCTTTATTTGTCCACTGACC
This sequence comes from Zanthoxylum bungeanum, assembly GCA_019454045.1. Lineage (NCBI taxonomy): Eukaryota > Viridiplantae > Streptophyta > Magnoliopsida > Sapindales > Rutaceae > Zanthoxylum > Zanthoxylum bungeanum. The sequence continues at coordinate 91,983 of SKCR01033782.1, forward strand.
CCATGTTTACCATAATACTCACCACCCCGATCAGACCTAACAATCTTGATAATTTTTCCCAACTGTTTCTCAACTTCAGTCTTGAAGATCTTGAATTTATCAAGAGCTTCATACTTTTCCTTAATCAAGTACAGATATTTATATCGGGAAAAATCATCAATGAATATTATATAATACTTATTATTGTAAATTGTGGGTGAATAAGGTCCACTTATATCTATATAAATGATTTGTAAGAGATCAAAACTACGAGTGGATTCTTTTTTCTTTATTTTGGTTAGTTTTCCCTTACAACAGTCAACACATGTTTCTAGGTCACTGAAGTCAATAGTAGGTAGGATATCATATTTTATTAACCTTTATACTCTTTCCCTATAAATGTGGCCAAGTCTTTTATGCCACAACATGGATGACTTTTCCTTTATTAAGGGTCTTTTGGCAATTTGTTCAACATTATATGAATTAGAATAGACTTCACTTGATGCTAAGCAGCGACTGTACAAACCGTATGACAAAACACAATGGCCAACTTTATTTGAGTTGAAATATACAGATACATAACCTGTATTAAACTCAAAACCATAACCTTGTTCGTCGAGTACAGATATTGAGATCAAGTTTCGTCTAAATGATGGTACATACAAAACACTTGTCAAAACAAGTTCATAATTGGAGTCTAGTTTTAAACAAACATCCCCAACATAATGTACATCCACCAATTCATTATTGCCAACTACGAGCTTGAACTCATCCTTATTTGGTTTCCTCTTGTTTATGAATCCCTGCAATGTGAAAGCAACGTGATTAGTTGCTCCAATGTCAAGCCACCAAGAACTGGATGTGGCATTAACATAATTGGATTCACATACAACAAAAACCAAAGAGTTACATGCATCTGTATGCCCATGTTTCTCTAACCAAACTTTATACCTGGAACACTCTGACTTCTTATGCCCTTTCTTTTTACAAAAGAAATATTTAAGTTCTTTCTTGAAGACACCTTTAGTACCACCCACAGCACTTGACTGACCAGTTTTATTGTAATTCTGAACATTACCAGAAGCTAAAAATTTAGATTTATTACATTTCTTGCGAGGTTTAGAAACAATTAGAGCTGTATCCATATGCCCTGCCTTAAGTTTCTCTTCCTCAGCAACACATATGGTAATGAAATCATTAACATTCCACGGTTCTTCCCTCTAATTATAAGTAGTTACAATTGTACCAAACTCTGTAGGTAGAGTATTCAATGCTTGATGGACAATGCAAGCATCGGGAAGTTAAATGTTAAGATTTTTCAGCTTGTTTGAATATGAACCATCATCAAAATGTACTCCCTAACACCTCCATTACCATTATACTTCATTGAGTATAATTGCTTCAGAAGGGTACCAATCTCTGCATTGATTGAGACTTTATATCATTCAGTTACTGCTGTCAATAAATCTTTTGATATAAAGGTTTCTGGAAGACCACTTAGCAAATGCTCATGAATTGATCTCTTTATAGTCAAATAGTACATGCGATTTGACTTATGCCATACTGTATGCAGCTTCTTATCCGTATCAGTACTGGAACTATCAATATCAGCTGGCTTAGGAGTATTCATAGCAAGATCTATATCTGCTAATTCCATAGCCAACTGCACATCTCTCTTCCACACTTTAAAATTGGAGCCAGTTAACATCTCTATAGTCACAGTGTTGTTGTTAACAGAAAAGGTGACTGAAAAACAAATAACAATGCAATTCTTTAGTTTAAGCACAACACCAGATAATAAATACTTCAAGTCATAAAAGAGTATTATACCAAGAATTTTAGCACATCACTGTATAAACACCTTTGGACAGAATATACAATATGTAATTAAAAATTCTTCATATAAGATAATTCAGAAACTTATCCAATCCTCGTAAGTTTACCACCTTTGGGTGAATAAACCACTCAGACTAGTCCATTTCCAATCATATGTCTCATATGTAATATTTCTAAAATTTAACATACAATTCACATCTTTAGACAGAAGACTGCACATCAAAAAATAGAAACATCCCTAAAACATGTGAGACCGACATCACTTAAAAGATTCAGTAAAAATGATCACTTTGGTGGCTGCAGTTTCACTAAACTCATAAGCAATTCTCACATCGGGATACACCTTATATTATCTTAAAAAATAACCTTAATTATGTAATTTTATTCTTTATAGACAAGAGGCCGAATTGTCCATAAAATTACATTCCTGAATATTGTGACATAATTTATGAGATAAATTAATTCTTTATATTTATCTCTGTCACAAATAAATTAATTGCGTTGAAATTTTTCTTTATGAGAGACAATTAATTCTCTCTAACAAATGACAATTTTTATACCTATGTATAAATGAAACTTTATGAGATAACAATTTATCTCTTAAATTATCACACAAAATTAATTATGACTTTATTTGTAAATTTTGGGATAAAACTGAAGTTAAAATGAAGTTCAGGATCAAATATAATAATTGGGACATGTATGCTATTAACAGGTAACTGAAATAAATTTGCCAAAAATGACTTACCCGTGCGTGCTCACACGCGCGTGCTGGGCTGGCGCGCGCATGTGATGAATGCGCCAGACTGCCTTCATAAAGGCTGTCAGCAGCCTCACTTTATTAAAAGCCATTTCAATTTTTTTTATTTGCTGTCTTTATTGACTTTTCAAAGCCAACAACAATAATGGAATAGCATATTTGCTTAATTCAACCAAATACTCAGAACTTATTCCTCCAAAGATCCGAACTTCTTTTCACCAAAATTCAATATTCATGTCTACTGTGATTATGGATGGCAGCGAGCCCAATATCTGTACTTGTCTCGTTCAACATGGCTACTATTCTTACCCTCCCAAAACTTTCACATTCTCTCTCCTACTTAAAATATCGAAATTGCCTCTCTTTTATAAAAATCAACTCCCTCAATATATATATATACATTTATTTAACACTACTATATATATATTTATTAATTTAACATTACTTACATTTTTTTATTAATTAATTTTTTTAATTTTGTTTATTTTTTAAAATTTATATTTTTTTGCTCTTTATATAACTAATCTTTTTGATTTGTTTATATTTTTTAAAATATAACAAAAATGTATAAATAATAAATATGCATAATTTCTATACTTTAAAAAAAATAACGAATATACATAATACAACGATAATAACTAACATGGTCTGTAGTAAATTCAGTTGTATAATCGCGACTATTGTTGGAGATGCTTTCCCCACTTAGAACATCATTTTCAGATCATTTTCACATGACCAACTATCTGAAAATGAGCCCAAGTTATAGTTATCCATAATGTTTTACTAAGATGATAACTCCATTATAAGAAGAGAAAATGATATGCTGAAGGGGAATGAGGCTCGAATGATATTACCTTCAAACTTACAAACTACCTCTTTATATAAGAAGTAAACACAAATAAAACAAATAACTTTTAATAAAGTAAAAGTAGATATGGATATTGACTTACGAAATTAAATAAAATAAACAACTTTTAAAAAAGAAAATATAAAATCAGAATCAGAATCAGAATCTACACTACTTTTAATAAAGTAATTTGTTTTAATAAAGTAAAAGTAGATATGGATACTGACTTATGAAATTAAATAAGACAAACAACTTTTAATAAAGAAAATATAAAATTAGAATCAGAATCTACACTACTTTTAATAAAGTAATTTTTTAATAAAGTAAAAGTAGATATGGATACTGACTCACGAAATTAAATAAGACAAATAACTTTTAATAAAGAAAATCTAAATTCAGAATCAGAATCTACACTACTTTTAATAAAGTAATTTTTTTTAATAAAGTAAAAGTAGATATGGATACTGACTTACGAAATTAAATAAGACAAACAACTTTTAATAAAGTAAAAATAAAATCAGAATCAGAATTAAATAGAGTATGTCAAAATTTATTTTATAAACTTATTTATTTGATAAAATTATATTTTTTTATACATAAATATTGTTAATTAAATAAACAAATAATCAAAAAATTAAATTAATAAATACTAAATTTGTAATATTTATTAAACAAATAAAAAATAATATATATATATATATAGAGCAAAAAAAATTAAATTTAACAAAAATAAAAAATTATTAAATAAAAAATTATTAAATAAAAAATTTATTTTTAAATTAATATATATATATATATATATATATATATATATTCGTATGTGTGTGTAAATAAATCCAAAAGAATTCATGTGTGTGTAAATTGAAGTAAAGAAATTTTTGGCTGACATGGGGGCAAATTTGGAATTTCCGAGGAGACGGGGGAGTAGTAGTATTCCTCGTTCAATCAACAGATACAAAAATTATCCCCTTCCCGCCCCTAGCGTACCTTGTAGGGTCCTTATTCACACAAGGATTTTACCTATATTTTAATATGGATATCAATACACATACCCGACCTATCCAACCAACGGTTATAAAAAATTATCCCCTTACCATCCGGGCTCCTACGGGCCCCCATCCCCGTAGGCATTTTTACCATCCCTAAATGTGATAATCAAATATAAGATATTGACTTATTATCCAATTGATCGCAAATTTAAATTTTAGAAACAATTTTTCTGTTAAAAAACATGTATAAGATTATGTACATCAAAATTTTCCTCAAACATTGTTTCTAGCTAGAGTCTTGTGACAAACTTTTATATATAATAATTTGTTCGACTTGTTATTTGAGATAAAAATTATATGGAAAAATTACAAAATTGACATATTAACTATTTTCATTCCCAAAATTAACCAACATTTTGAGAAATATGTTTAATGATCAAATACATCAACTTCTTCCCAAATTACCCCTAGTTATATGATAACCTATCATTTCCCCTCTTCTTTTCCAAACAAAAAATCAAACCAACAATTACATGATTTGCATGGTTAATGATAATTTTATTAGTTGTGTGTTGCTGTTATGATAGTTTTATATGATTTAATAAGTTAGGAAACAATTAGTATGATGAAAAAGTTGGAAATTGAAGTTAATGCGAAAAAAAAAACAGATTTTCTGAGAAAAAGATAAAATATGAAAAAAAATTAAAGGTGGAAGCCGATTTCGGGAGCCTATGCCGATGCCCACGAGAGCCGTAGGCGCCTGTTGAGGCATTGGGGCATTGGGCCCCCATGTGGCCCGTTGAGGTCTTGTGGGCCCTGAGCATCCACAGTGATGCCTATTTGGGCCCTAAGCACTCACGCATATGGCCGTTGGTTCCTTAGGCTCATATTGGGGCCTTAGGCGCACTCGCAAGCGCCTTCTAGGAGTACGTCCGGGCTATTAGGCGGGCGCTCGCTAAGGCTATAGAGGCCCTGAGTGTAACACCCCAGTTGTACGACATGTCATTGTTGACATGATTGGCCCTTGTGTTAACCAACCTCGTAACAGGTCAAGTTCAGTTGAGTTGTATTTTTGGATTTTTAGATTTCGCGTTTGTGTTTTGTGTGTCCCAGCGTTCGAGTGAGACTAGAGTTCACATTTGTGTCATTTTCTTTATTCCATTCGAACGAGACTTTCCAGGATGTTCACATTCGTGTAGCGTTCGACATAAAGTTCGAAAGCGATTAGGCAGAATTCACGAGTTCGAATTGTGTTTGAGGTGGTGTTCGAACACCGATGTGATTTTTACCCCAAAATAAATCAGAACACTCTAGAATTTAGGGATACTATAAATAAACCATTTCCTCTTCTCCTCTTACCCACATCCCTAGCCCATTTCTTCCTCCATTTTTGGGCTCTTCTAGAAGCTTTTCAAGCTTGAATTTTGGATGATTCCCAACAACTTCAAGAGGTAGTGAAGTAAAGTAAGTTTTTTATCATTTATTCTTGCATTTGTTCATGATTTTCAAGCTCATCATATAGACATATGGAGACCTAAGCACGACCTATGATCATTATGCATAATAGAATCATTTCAGACTCTTTAATCTACACACTTGAGGAAATCTCTCATGCGAACTTTCCAGTGAGGGTACTTTATCCCATCAAAGAATGGGGGCAATATAAGGGTTGACTTCTATCTATATATAAACGGGTCAAGGAACGTGGTCAGGTTCTGATACCAATTGAGAATTCAATTTTAGGTTCCGACCCTATGCGGAATTAAACACAATTATTTAAGACAAGTCTTAATTATTATTTATATGGATTAAGAAAATACACCAGCACCTTAACGCTAACAATTATAAAACAAAGCAAATAAATAAATGATAAAACAAAATCAACACTAGTAATTTTGTTAACAAAGTAGAAAATTCGTGCAAGTAAAAAACCACTCCAGATATCTAGGCTACTGTACGGGCCAAATTTGGACCCAAGGGTAAAATCGTCTTTCACCTTAAACACAACAATATACAAGGCCCGAAAGTAAAGACCAGGCCCAAAGAATTCTGTATTATTGGATTACAATTGAGCCATAAGCTTAAGGACAAAACCTCTTAAGTATATCAACCACTTTTCCCCATTTTGCCTAACACAAGGCATATTCTCACATGCTCAAACTTTTATCAAATGTCTGGGCACGTTGTGGGACTTATGCCAGCTGCCAAAGACGATCATTTTCATCTATAAATAGCAACGCAATTCAAGAAACAAGGGGAGGAAGCGGGGCTTCTTTCTTTCTTACAAGTCTCTGCTCTCTGACACTAGCTCTCTCAGAGCACTCCATCCTCTTATACACTTATCACCGCCCTCACAGCCACCCAAAGAGTTCAAGGTAACATCAAACCTTACTTTCACATTTTACATATTTACTGCTCATTTCATACTACTGACTTGAGCGTCGGAGTGCCCCCGGCACCCACCACACCGGTGGGTAGTCTGCTCCCGCTCACCCTACCTTTGTCTTGCAGGATCGCTAATGCCCCCAACCTACAAATTCTGATTGTGGACCTCGGCCGAATTCCAGCATCCACAGCTACCAGCTAAAATCCACTATAACGAGAAAAGTTGCAGTGATGGTATAAGACCTAAGGCAGCAAATCCGCTGACTCTAATACCTCTAGATTGTAATAATCCGAAGAATTCCTCGGGCTCGCACCGAGCGACTTCAAAACCTCTAAAGTCTCTAAGCGGATAAACCCTGAGAAATCGCAACGTCGAAATTCTGGTTACCAATCTTCCTCCTTGAGAACTTTGAAGGCTCAGGGAAATTAGGTTAGGGTTGTGTTTCTATGTTGATGGTCAAACAAAGGAATCAATATCACCAAGACAAAATAAACAAGAAAGCCTTCAAGGTGAATTGTCAAGCAGATTGAAAATATAAGACAGTGTAACTCTGAATAATATGTTTTCAACCATTGTTAAAGTGGCTCTATGTTTGCTTGTATAGATAAGGTAAATGATGGCTATTCCTTGTGCAAAACTGGTTCAAAAACGCATCCAAAATAACTCAGTCTCGTAATCTCGTTCGAACGCTCATCAAACGCAAGACGAATGTGCATTATTCTGCAAACTCGTTCGAATGCAGACTCGAACGTACCTCAAATGCAAACACACCGGAAAAGTTTTGTTCGTATGAGAGATGAACGCACTACGTACGGGAACATACTGTTAAGTTTCTTTCGAACCTAAACACGAACGTGACACGAACACCACTCGTTCGAACATAAACACGAACACATCACTAACGCATATCTAATATCGTTATGGATAGTCTGCCAAATACCAGTCTAATTGCTCCAACTCAATTACAACTTAATTGAACTTGTTTTGTTACGGACATTCCCAACAAAAATAGAACTAACACTATTGATTCATAAAAAGCTTTCTAAGTTGAGTAATAATGCTATATGAGTTAGATCACTCCGAATATTGTCTATTTAAGTCAGGAGACAATGAAAATAATATATATGTGTTGGTAGACGAAAATCCCCACCATAGGACGAAGTCACCCTAGGACGAAAGGGAGAACGAAGAGAAGAAGTACGATGAGCCGAAGAACGACGACAAGCTTGGGGCGATCATACCAATGGATAAGACGAAGACCTATGATACGGTTACTTCCACGATCGCAGCAGTTGGACGATTTTCCCTCCATAACCAAGCGGTTGAGACACGCAGCTCAGCGGTTACAAGCATGATCTTGCAACTGCAAGGAGATACTGGAACCGCCTAAAACGGTTGACAAGCTTCACTATAAAAGCCTACCTACACCAAGAAAAAGAGGGAGATCAAAATGAAGACTCAAATGAGCATGTTTTTATTTTTCATTTCGTAGATTGTAATCTTAGGACTGTAATTTGTGTGCTTGCGTCCCTTGGAGACTTATTCACTTAATCAAACACCCCTTGCTGGGACTTTGTCTCAGGAGGTTTGAACCTTACACGCTCTTCTTTCTTAAGGCATAAAAATTGTGCAAACAGTTTTTAAGATCATGGTACTTCATTAAACGGTGAAAAGGTGAGAGACTTCCTGAGCGAATACGGAGTCCAGTTAGTAAACACTACCCCCTATTACCCTCAGTCAAATGGTCAAGCAGAATCGTCCAACAAGACCCTTAAAAGATTGATTCGGAAGATGGTGACAGACAACGCCAGACGATGGGATGAACACTTGAGTCAGGCTTTATGGGCTTATAGAACGTCGCCGCGAACGAGTACTTCAGTGACGCCGTTCCAGTTAGTATACGGTCAGGAGGCTGTGCTTCCAGTGGAAATGAACATTGAGTCTACCAGGGTGATGCTGTAAGAAAAACTGACACGAGAAGACTACGATGATGCGATGATCCAGAACTTGTTAGAATTGGACGACCTCAGATGTGATACGCTAGATCGTCTGGAAGCATAAAAAATAAGGATAGCCAAGGAATACAACCTTAGAGTACTGGCTAAGTCGTTCAGAAAGGGAGAATTAGTGTGGAAGACTATATTGCCACTTGGTTCTAAGGACCCGGCGTATGGCAAATGGTCGCCCAATTGGGAAGGCCCATTTGAGCCTATCATTTAAAAGACATAAAAGGAAGAGTGAATGCAAGAGCGATAAACGGCAAATACCTAAAGAAATATGTGCCCTCATTATGGGAGCACGAAAACATTCAAATGCAATAATGATTGTTTTCATTGATAAGGGACAAAAACGTCCTAAAAATACAAAATAGACGATACAACGTCTTACAATACATCAACATATTAACATTGGCCCGAAAACCGCCTGAAATCCCCAGATAATTCTTTAATGGCTGAGAGCGTCTCCCTCATCTGGCGCCATTCGTCATGTATTCCCGCACTCACTGCATCCAAGTCGGCCAGGTTTTTCTCAAAGTCAATGCGGGCCAAACCCACATACTCAGCCATCGATTTTTCCACCTCCTTCACTTGGGCAACGAGGGTCCTCCTTTTAGCCTCCTTCTTCATCCAGCTTTCCTCGAGATAGCATTGAATTTCTTTTAACTGTCGTTCCAGGTCCACGAAGACCGATTCCTCTGTCACCAGCTCTTCTGTGGTATCCCTCATGGCCTGATGTAGCGTCCCAAGAGATTCACGGAGTATTTCCTTTCTCACTACGGAAAAGCGAAGTCCAACCTTCTGGCTATGAACAATATGGTACCGAGAGAGAAAGTTTGATATGCCATCTTGCATCTCCTGGAGGAAAAGTCGATCATCCACAGGTATTGGCAATGCAGAGAGGGCCAATAATCGGCTTAATTCGGAGGAACACCGGTCCAATTGAAGGACGTTCTCAGGCTGAATAGCTTGGCTAACCTCCAGTTCAGCGAAAGAAGCATAGTGACCGAGGATCTCCCGAAGCCCCCCAAATCTGTGCTCGTACTGACTGAAGGCGAGGGTGGCCGAAAAGAGGTAGAGGACATTTGTCCCAAAAGGTCCAAAAGGTTTTGGACCGTTTGCAGCAATGGATCAGACACCTACACATAAAGAAAGAATTAGCAAAGCAGGCAAAATACCACGAGTCAAAAGAAGAGGGAAAGTAACTCACCACCCCAGAATCGGAGCTATTAGGCTGATCCGCCCGTGTGTCAAATGCTCCAGCTGCTAGTTGCACCAGTTCTTGTCCTGAGGACAATGGATGCTGGGGGACAACAGCCGATAGCTGCGCGGTCTGAGGAGAAGCCGGTCGAGGGGGAGATACCGATGGCAAAATGGGAGACTCAACCCGAGAAGGCAGCGGTTGTTCAGGAATGACTGGTGCTTGGACTGATTGAGCAGGAGCCATGGATGGAGCAACTACGAGAGCCAAAGACGATTGCTGCTCAGGTTCAAGAAATTCCACTGGAGGTGAGGAAGACAGAGGAACTGAAGACAATGGTTGTGCTAAGACTGGAGCCTGAGGTGCATAAGTGCTGGAGAATACCGCTTCTGACGATGAATGTTGTGGCGCAGTAGTCGACCGAACATATGTAAGAGAATCAGAGTTGGATGAATCCGAAATATAAATGATTTCGTCTTCTTCGTAAATGCGACGAAGTACGTCGTCTTTATACATAGACCGAGCCTCCTCTAATGACTCCAATTCGGCCAAGCTATAGAGGCCGTCCACGTCCCTATAACTTCCTCTCAGTCCTAAGGCAAACATCCTGCGAACTAAAAGGTAGAGCTGTTTAAAGTAATGCCACAGAGCCCCAGTCGGCCAAATAGGCTCTGGCACTTCAGCCTCATCATCCGGATCCTGCACGATGGGTACGGAACCGTCTGAAAAGAAGCGCTCAAATGGAGGGTGATCACCAAGAATTTCCTCAACTCTCGGACGAAAACGGCCAGACTCAGTATATGGCTTCGTACCTTGGGGGTCAGCTCCAATTGCACATTCTTTTTCCTGAAATTGCTCCCTGATGGGACCTTCGGCCATGTCATCCTTATCATAAGGAAGTTGAACAATCGGTGTCCCAGCAGGTCCCACTCCCTCACCTCCACCTACAGGAGCTTCGGCCTCCAGGGTTCGCGTCGTTTCAGGCACTGCTGAGGGCAGACCAATCTTAATAGCCTGATTCAAAATACACAGTTATGACATCAATATACCTCGAGCCTGTAGGGATGCAAAAGAAAGAAGGTCTCAAGTTCGTACCTTCGAGCGACGGGCGAGCGAAACGTCAGAATCAGAGCTCCGGCTGGGGGACGAAATTTTCCTTTTGGAAAGCTTTATTCTCTTGAGCTTAGACGCCTCAGATGCCTTTTTCGACCCCGACGGTTCAGAAGATTTAGGGGACAAAGGAATAGAAGAGATAACTCTTGCAGCAGGTAGAGAGAAAAGTCGTTCGCGGATGGATGGCCAAAAACGATCAAAAGAAGGATGAACGGATGTACAATAAGCGAAAGGGGCAATGACAAAAGAAGAAATCAAAGACCGTGTTTCCTCCAAAGAATCTTCAACTTCAGAGACTGAAAAAACCTTGAAGCGGTCTAGAGACGCAGAGTACGAATGAAAGAAGGCAATGGGCCACCATTGGACGAGGCCAAATTGACAGGCGACGAAGTTGGGTGAATACACCTCCACTCCAGCCTTACCGTTGGCCCCGGTCAAAAGGTCATGAACCAGGTCGTGGCTGCATAAAAACTTGTTCCATATACGAAGACATGTTTCGTCCTCTTCCGAGAGAGGAAGGTCATGAACGAAAGATAAACTGTCTGATACAATAAAAGGGAAAAAAGAGGGAACCCGAGGAAGAGTATAAAAATAGTCAAAAGTAGCACGAGGAGAGAAAGAAGACGGCCTAAGTTGGGCAAAGAGAAGGTCGGCGCAAGAGTAAGGGTGAGTCGAACTAATCGCGCCAAAAACAGGAAAGTAAACCCGCAACCATAGTTGGACGACCCACAAAGGACCAGAAGCAATAGGTGATGACCCCGACCGAATTTGTTTTTGGAGGACGGCCAGCCCCAGATACGTGGCGGCAAGAAGAAAAGAGGCTAGGTCTAAACGATGGCCATGGGCGAGATCAGAAGAAATGGGGAGGTAGCCCGCCACAGGTTTTAGGCTGGGTACACAAATGATATATTTGCACAGCCAGTAGTGCAGAAAGGCTGTACGCTCTAGCATTGAAACCGTGTCAGCCGTTTTCGAATATGTGCGAAGAAAAGAAGAGTAAGACGAAAAGAAGGAAGGGTCCATTGAAGGAGGAGGAAAACAAAAGTTTGTGAAGGCCGAAATGGTCGCTCCAAGCGGGGCAAAACCAGTAAGAGCACCAACATCACGAAGGGTGATAGTAAATGGTCCGACCGGAAAAATGAATACGTTGTACTCAGAGGACCAAAAAAGTAAAGAAATAGGAAACAGGATACGGTAAAAAGCTGACAGGGACAAAGAAAGCTCAATGAAAGGAAAAAGATGGTGTTTGTCCAAGAAGGCACGGGTATCCGCATGTAATAGCATATGTTGGTGCCATGCTTCAAATGATGTATCCGGCTTGGGCCAGGTACGAATCGGATTGAATTGAGCAAAAGCAGAAATGTGGAGTGGTTCAGAAAACGGGAGGCTAGAAGAAGTGAGAAATTGCTGAGCCAACGGGGCCTTTGCAATAGCATTATCATCGATGAAGATGGGGCCAAGAGCGCACTGATCGAAATCCTCATTGAGAGTGTGAAGGCCAAAGACGCCCACATAAGAATCTTCAAGCGCCAACTTATAATCAGCAAGAGTTGAGGCGTCGGTATTGGGAGCAGAAGATAAAGAAGCCATTGACAATAGAGGAGCAAAAATAAGATTGCAGAAAAGAGTCGAAGGTAAAGTGGGAAACAGAGGGGGATTGAAGCCTTATAAGCAGACAAATGGTTTAACCTGAAACAGATGTCGCAACAGGAATCGCCGAAAAGTGAAAGCAGCGGGAAAACAGAGAAGGATGAAAGTTTGCCCCAGACAGATGTTCAAACACAATTCGCTGCAAAGGTGACGTGCGACAGAAGGAAACACGGAAGTGACGTAAAAAACGGCTCTTAAATGGGTTAACTGTGGGGGAAAGGGCCACACATTTATTGCAAATACGATAGGTTCGCGTAAGACTCTAACGGGCGGCCAGACAGATTGTAGGGCGAAAAGCCTAACCCCGAATTTACTTCGCTCAACCTCGCTGCTTCGACCTTCAGCAAATCGACCAAACTTCAAAGTCTTATCATCGGTCTTCAAAATCGGCCAAGGACAGGTGTCAACACTACGCCTTTTAGAGACGTCGCCCAGGCTCTCTCCATTATTAACGCAAATAGTGAAGATTAGACTGATATGACAAGACCGTCATGCCACAGACTTACTTTAGCAGAGAACCAGACTTCGGACAGGGAGCCCCTCCAACCAATAAGAAGGCACGTGAAAAAACCCTTCACATGATAACAGTACCAAGGTCTCTTCACCACCAATTTAAGGGACCTTACCTAAACAAACTCTCCATAGTCAAACAGAGTCCCAAAAATAAGAAGGAAAACATCAGAGAAGGCAGAACAGAGTTGGGAAAAGGAAAAGTTCGGTATTAAACGTAGGCCACCAAAGGTGGAGGCCTCTCTTAAGGTGCGAAATGGAATGTAAGAAAAGTCGCTAACGGCCATCCACACATTGTAAGGTGTGAAATGAAATGTAAGGTTATGGATGGGCTGCGTCCGTTAGCGACAAAGTACCCGAGGTTCTTTGTGTGGAAGGTACTGCACCTCCCGAATTACGGCTGGGATGAGCTCATAAACAACAGATCACCTCAACTTCTCTACGCGGAGCATGCTGTTTACCTGGGACCTCGGACTCTATAGACTGGGGATTGGCCGAATGAAGGGCCGGCCGAAGACGGAAACGGGTGATCATATAAGTTTCCATCGCTCCAATCTATACGCCTCTTCGTCTTCTCCGACCGAGAATTCGCTCCCCAGACTCTCTGGACTGAGGGATTAGCCGGGTACCATCCCTCGATTGGAATAGCGGTCTTCCATGAAGAGGAAATTCACCTCGATCTTCGCACTCCCAGTTCGATCGAGGTAAATTTGGGGGACAATTGTTGGTAGACGAAAATCCCCACCATAGGACGAAGTCACCCTAGGACGAAAGGGAGAACAGAGAGAAGAAGTATGATGAGCCGAAGAACGACGACGAGCTTGGGGCGATCAGACCAATGGATAGGACGAAGACCTATGATGTGGTTACTTCCACGATCGCAGCAGTTGGACGATTTTCCCTCCATAACCAAGCGGTTGAGACACGCAGCTCAGCGGTTACAGGCACGATCTTGCAACTGCAAGGAGATACTGGAACCGCCTAAAATGGTTGACAAGCTTCACTATAAAAGCCTACCTACACCAAGAAAAAGAGGGAGATCAAAATGAAGACTCAAATGTGCATGTTTTTATTTTTCATTTCGTAGATTGTAATCTTAGGACTGTAATTTGTGTGCTTGCGCCTCTTTGAGGCTTATTCACTTAATCAAACACCCCTTGCTGGGACTTTGTCTCAGGAGGTTTGAACCTTACACGCTCTTCTTTCTTCACGCATAAAAATTGCGCAAACAATATGATATGACCTTTAAATCTTCGTCCTTCCACTTTTGGAAATTATCTATTTCTTTTGGAGTTGACTCTGGAGATATAACAATCGATATTAGATTATCCAATACATAATTAATCTTCTCATGCCTAAGAAGAATCTTCAGATCTAGCTCATAATCCGTGAAATTTTCTGGGCATGTTAGCTTATTATTTTCTAATATGCGTGCCAAATGATTAGATGAAGATGCTGATGCTGAAGCTGAAGCTGCCATCACAAAGACTAGACCCGGCCGGCGGTTCGGTTCGGTTCCGAACCGTCCGGTTCCGGTTCCACACAAAAGTGGAACCAGAACCGGAACCTAATCGTTCGGTTCCGGTTCCAACCGTTTTTTTTTTTTTTTTTTTTTGCTTTATTGAAAATAAAAAATTGAGATTGATAAATCAATATAATTTAAAATTATGAATTTGAATTTATTACATTACATAATTATATTAAATTTCAAATAAAATTCTTATATAAAAAATAAAAAAATATATATATTATATAAATTTAAACCGGTTCCGGTTGGAACCGAAGGGTTCCAGCGGTTCCAACCGGTTCCGGCAACCGGTTCGGTTCCGAAACGGTTGGAACCGGAACCGTCCGATTCCAACCGGTTTGGTTCCGGTTCGGTTCCGAACCGGAACCTTAGCCAGGTCTAACAAAGACTATAAAATAAGAAGGTTAGCAGAACAAGTAATTTCAACAATATCAAATAAACATCTAAAGATTAAGAAATTTAAATCTAAATATGTCATCCCACTATTATATTTAATATGGTAATCCCTTAACATAAAATGTAAATTTTAATAATTAAAGTAAATTTAAATAATAGGAAGTGGATCCCATGGACATATGTCGGCTTCTCAGCTTTGTCACGTAGAAGCCTACATATGCCAATAGGTAGACAACTAATTTGTTGATCACACTAATCGTGACTCCTAAATATTTGATCCTGAACTGTTTTTATTCATCATTACTTTGGCTTATCTTGGATTAGGTATGTTCAAGGATATACTTGTCAATAATATATTTAAGTTACATAACCTCACTGTTTTGGCTTATCTTGATATGTACTTTTACTTAAATTTATCTTATCTAATAAAAATGTTATTGGCACAAATAAATTTCTACCAACCATATTCACATAACTTTAGCATGTTGCAAGTACGGCCATAGAAACTTATTTGTATTCGTATTAACAAGACAGACTATCAATACTATACTCTTATAAATGTTATTAATTTATGTTTATTACGAGGATTTTCCGTTTTATTGTCTTACAATAAGCATGTGTTAATTAAATTTCAATTAAAAATCTTTTATTTATTTTGCATGAATTTGAATGTTAAGTACATTAGATGAGGTGCTCAGATACTAATGTGGTGGAGTTTGATAGCGGAAGCGTCATTTAGGCGAAATCATATTTTTAAATATTTTAACTTTCAAATAAATTATTCGATATCAAATATCGTTAATTCATTCGTATTTCACTTAAATCTATTGTCGAAATCAAATAACGACAATCAATTTAATTTTGGAAACACGATGAAAATTTTACTTTGAGAAAAAATTTATAATGATCGGGTAACCTATCAAACCGTACACCCAAATTTTTTGAGCATGTGTATAGTGGCCAGTCAGCCCCTTATTGTAATTCACTGCTCAATTATGATTTTACTCTAAGTTATCGATTTCGCCGTTTTCGCGTATTTTAATTTTCGAAATTATTCTAACACCCAATAATATCCAATAACATTCTAATATCATAAATATTACACTAATTAAATTAATTTCATATTTAATCATATTACAAATTAATTTAATCAATATTCATGCAAATAATCAAATTTAAACAAAATAAACATTTTATTCCTTCACCAAATTTGTCACCACAATTAAGATACTTTAGAACAACTCTAGGCTCTAAAATGACAATTTTAATTTAATTTGAGTTTAATTACTTTAATTAACTCAAAAATTTAACACATGCTATAATCAATAGGATTTATGTTATAGCAACCATTTATTAATCACACCGAAACATGTAAATAAAATATATAGAAATAATTTCTACATGTTAAAGACAAGGAAATTAGCTCAAATCTTTTTTTGAAGTTTGTCAAATTTTCTCACCACTCTCTCTTATGCGTTTAAATATTTGGAAGCTATAAATCGTAATTACCAAGCCAAAAACCTTGAGAAAAAATAACCCTAGTATCTATACTATGGTGGCCGAATATTGAGGGGTTTTATGAGAATTTTATTTTTTATTTTGGGACACCTAATGGCTTTAATTAATTCAACCTTATTATTATCATCCAAGTGTCTCAACACGTGTATTAAACTTGTGGTATAATCAAATTAATTTATTAAAGCCATACAGATGTCTTTATACTTGTGTTAATGTCAATCATATAATAAAATAATAATTATTTAACACTCGGTGCACTTGCGGACACTCGCTGGGTCCTGGATGCATGAGCGAGCGAGCGCCCGTTTAAGTCCCTAGGAGCTCTTGTGGTAGAAATAGGGATGGTAATGGGTAGGGTATATTTATCAAATCCTACCTATTGTGGACGAATTTTTACGGGTTTGCGGGTAAAATTGTCATCCCTAGGTCGGGGGTTCTGATGTATGGGCAAGCACTGTTGGGCTCTCGCGTGGGCATCCCACTCGGGCACCCATTTGGACCTTGATGCTCGCGCGAGCATGAACAGTGCTCTTGGCACTGCTTTATTTTTCTCTCATTTCCTAGTTCCGATCATTTTGTTCGAAATTTCACATAATCAAATCCTGTTCCATGAGATCCTATATCAGTTATACATCCTCCTTGTATTTATGCCGGAGACATCGCCAGTGTTATGGGCTTTGACTTATATAGATAAAAAAATTATGAATGAGATTGTGTCACTCCACTCATCGCCAATGCGAAAGTAAGCCGCTAAAATGACACTTCCCAACTCTCCGTTGGGATCTCACCCACCTTATACATCGACCTTTGTGGTCATCTCAATCAAACTATAATTTAAGACTTTTCTTAATGGCTAGGTTTGTTACTCCTGTAGAAATTAAAGAGAGAGATTTTTAACTAGGCAAAGTAAACAATAATAGGACCGTTGAGTCTGCGCATGCGCTAGCTAGGACCCTCTACGCACTCGCGAGCACTCACTGAGACCCCGAAGCGCCACGCAATCGTCCGTTGGGGCATAGAGAAATTTGTTCACGTTAATTGATGGACTGTTGTGGTGTACTCAAAATATTGTAGCGGTGAATTTAGTATAACCTGAGAATAATAATTGGGATCCCAATGGGCCCAGAATCACATCTATCTTCAAGCCCAAAACCTAAGCACGTGCGATCGCGTCTTTCGTCTTCCCCTCTCCTCTGTTCAACGGGCAACTTCTTTCAATTAACAAGAAAATCAACACACACAAACTTAACAGAAAAGCTCACCTGAAACTCAAGCTTTCAATTGTTTTATCCTTTTTTCTTTTTATTTTTTTAAAAAAAATTATCCAATCAAACAAATTAAATGAAGCTTATTTTCGCTCTTCTCGTTCTTTATCTCAAATTCTCCTCTGTTCTCGCGAGAGGCTCCGAGCGTAGTTTATCTTTCACTTCATTTTCAGGTCACCTTCTTCATTTGATCTCATAAATTACACACGTGCAAATAACTTTTTTCTTATCGCTGACTATTTTTTTAATCTTGTTTTGACTTCCATTTTACAATTAATGATCTTTGATTTTTTTTTTCTGATTTATCAGGTTCAGCGAGACATTTATTTGAAGGCAATCCCTCTCAAACTAGGTATTAATAATTTTATTAATTATAATAATTTATTACATAAACTTAATTACCTTTATAATTATTATTATTTATTACTTTCAGCTTAAATATTAAAAAATATATATATATACTCGTTGTTGTTGTTAATTAAGTTGTTGATGGCAGTGTTGATAAGGCTAAAGGCTACCTGACTAATGCTGAATTAGAGAAAGCTGTGAAAGAGTTTGGGCAAAGATGTAGTAACATATCTAGGATTTACAGGTATTCTTTTTTTGTTTTTATTTACACACACTATTTTGGATATGTTTGGGATTGAGAAAACTGTGAGGAGTTTGGGCAAAGATGTCACTTTAAATCCACTTCTTGATGCCGCCATTCATGTGCAGTGGCGCAGAATTTGATTTTTACAAAAAGTGTTAGATACTTAATATTTTAGCGGGACAAATCAAAATTATCTCTTCAACAAACTAGACTTTTCATTAATTTTTAGGACACATTTTACCGCCCTACTCCCCTCTATGTGGCTTTGCCACTGTTCATGTGGAATGGAATCACTAGTTCTCGAGTAGAAGTGAGTGTATGGGTGGTAAACATTAGCTGCCAAATAAAAGCGTGTGTTTACCAAGCATTTTACTTCTCGTGCTCGCATAGTTAATTAGAAGTGCGCAATCCCAAACGTTCCCTTATTAAGTTTTATGTATATATGTGATATAATAAATGTTTCATGTGATTATTGGTATTAACTTGTTCTTTGTTTCTCTCTTTGAGGGGTTGTTGGATTGGATGTTTAGCATTGGAAAGAGTGTCAATGGATTTCCGTTGGTAATAATAAACTCACTTTAGAGTTTTAAATTTGATACAAAAAATAGTGTCTAAGTGGGTTTGTTTTTTATGTGTTTTCTGCAGTGGGTGATTGAGATTTCGGACAAGCCTGGGGTAGAAGAGCCAGAACCTGCATTCAAGGTGAATGGATATGTCACTTATGTGCAACTTTTAGTTTGGTTTTGAGTTCTCGTGGTTGTGAATTTTTACTCTTGCTTTTTTGATTCCTGTCTGAATTGCCAATGAATTGTTTCAGTTTCTTCTAAAAAGGTATTCCCACTTTGTCAATGCTTTAGAAATTTGCTGCATGCTGTTTGTGCTTTTCTTCAACTTCTTAAGGTTAAAATGCATTATGATCTAATGATGTCCTATAAAGAAAACTGCATAATGGTAAGTAAAGCATGTAAACAAAAATTTATCTATTCCAGTTATCCAGTCAGGAGGACAATTTCTTTCCTTATGCATTCTGTTTATACTGTTGTTTTAGTTTCTCTTTTCCGCAATATACATATGTTATGGCATTTATGATCATAATTCAATTTCTCTGACAGCTGTTTTTGAGAGTGGATTCTAATTTTGTGATACTTGATGCTGGATATTGCAGTTCATTGGAAATGTGCATGGGGATGAACCTGTTGGTCGTGAG
This sequence comes from Zanthoxylum bungeanum, assembly GCA_019454045.1. Classification (NCBI taxonomy): domain Eukaryota; kingdom Viridiplantae; phylum Streptophyta; class Magnoliopsida; order Sapindales; family Rutaceae; genus Zanthoxylum; species Zanthoxylum bungeanum. Next base: position 111,757 of record SKCR01033782.1, read on the forward strand.
CTTCTGATGTTTCTTGCAAACTGGATATGTGATAACCACGTGAAGGATTCCTTGGTATTCCTCTATTTTTGTTTTCCACTAATCTTGATTTTTTCCCCTAATTTTCGTTCTCTGGTATGGAAAGTTATAATGTGCTTTATCTGCTGTTATTTTGGATGGCATCTTAATTATTGGTTTAGGAGTTTTTTTGCTTACTAATATTCTTAACTCTTCTGCTGCTTGGCTGCAAAGTTGTTGCCCTGTTTGACTGCTTTCTCCTTCAAAAACTGTTGTTTACTTGCTAACTACTTATTAATGGTTCTCCTGTTACACATGATTGTTTTATGGACTTCTAGTTTTTCTGTTGCCCAAATGCTTAAATTATCCTGGAATATTCTTTGGTCTTGACAGGCTAAATTGATCGTAGAAAATGTCCACCTTCATATTCTTCCGTCAATGAATCCTGATGGGTTTGCACTCAAGAGGCGTGGTAATGCAAACAATATTGATCTAAATCGTGATTTTCCAGACCAGGTGACTTTTTGAAACTTTGGTTTTCTTACATCTTTGGTTTCATACTGTCATTAGTGCGGAGACTCTTCTGAACTAGGATTTAAGCACAAAATGGTTGGAAATGTCTAGTTTCTTATAACTTCATTAACGATTGCTAGCTACTAATCAATTCAAAAAAATATGAGAAGTGGGCTCTTTCCAAATTAGGTGTCATATCCTAGATTGAGAGAAAATAGGAACAAGTCCACTTAAAATTTTGTTCTTGCATTCTTAAATGATTTTATCAAACCTTGAAGAATACCCCCACTGCTCACAATTTCAATGTGTGTTTAAAAAATTTCAAGTACACTTGTTCCCCGATTGAATGCGCAATTTTGTAATGTGAATACTCGGTAGTTTAATATGTACTTAAAAGTTCAAATATCTTACGCCTCTTTTCTCTCTTTTATTTATTTATTTTTATTTTTTATATGAGGGCTCCTGGTAACTCTTAAGATGGTTTGGGCATATTCAACATAGATCTTTAAGTGTTCTGGTTAGAAAAGGAGCAAATGGTACTGTCACATGTCAAGTTAGGTAGGGAAGACCTAAGTTGACATAGACAAAAACCTTGTTGGTGAATAGGGATTGCTAAATTTTGTATGGTTCACTCTTTTTTAGTTTAATGATACAAAAAAGAAAATTTGACTGATATTATGCTACAGTTCTTTCCTACGAATAATGATGAGGAGGCGCGTCAACCTGAAACAAGAGCAATTATGAGTTGGCTGCAACAGATACATTTCACAGCATCAGCCAGTTTGCATGGGGTAATACTCGTTCTCCTATCCTCTCACTAAGCTTAGAAATGGGAACACATGGCATTGCTTTTTCTATCCAATTTATTTGTTGTTCCTTTGAGCAGTATTGATTCCCTAATGCCTGCTAACAATCAAAACCATTTTCACTGGAAAACCCTTGTGGAGTGGAGTACCAAGATATTTGTTTTGGTAATCTTGTAAAAGAAGTAAAGAACCAGTTTAAGTAGTAAGACCTTCTCAGTTTCCTTTGTTCTCTGTCTCCTCCTCCTCCTTCTCCTCAATTACTTGTATTAAAAGAAAAGAAAAACACTAGAAGGTGTTAAGGAGGTACAGAATGACATAGAAACCATAGGAGAGTTAAGGTGATAGCCTCAGAGTTCATTATTTTTATTATTCAATAGATGGAGGACTGAGATGCACCACAAGTCTGCAAGATACTAATTCTTGGTTAATTGGTTCAGATTTCATCATGAATGGAGCTATTAAATGGTTGTGGACTTTGAGATTGTCCACTGAGAGAGGCCCACATTGCCTCTCATGATTGTTGATTTGTCTAATAAGAGGGTCAATAAGCATAAACTATAGAAGAATTCTTGGTTGAAGAAAACTTGCATAAAATTTGGTGATAATGGTCCCCATTAATGTCTTTTGTTGCTCACAGGGTGCCCTCGTTGCAAATTATCCATGGGATGGCACTGAAGATAAAAGGTGATTATTCTACATTTATAATGAGTCTTTCAACTTATAACTTGATAGTTCTATTTCTGCTCCCTTCCTTGTTTCCTTGATACCTGTTTACTTTATGCAGATATTTGCTACTCTTTTGTCTGTTGTAAACCCATTGAGTAGGTTAGATTACCATTGCTTAGGCCTTGCTTAATCAAAATCATGCAATAATTTCAAATTACCGTGATGCTTTTATTGATTTGGTAATTACTGCATCTTCTAATCCTTGTTTAGTATACATTACAAATTCGTAAATCATAATTTAGTGATGCCACCGTGATGTGGTTTCTAGTCATTCCTTTCTGTTATGATTTTGTGTCAATGTGGAAGATTCTGTAGGTTTACAAGTTAGTTCTTGCTCATAATGTAATCTTCTGTCAGTTTCCAAGCGATTTAAGTATTCTCATTTTTGAAATAGTGTGGAAATTTGGCTCTTTAGATAGTCTGTGTATTTCCAAACAATAAACAGAGCTAGTAAGTGGTTCCAACTTTTCAGGTTCCAACTTTTCAGAGTGTTGGTATATTAGTATATTACTGTATTATAGCACAAATTCCCTATTTGCATATCTTTATTAATGAACTGTTAACATAATTTTGAGGTGGATAAACAAGAAGTTCTATTCATGCATTTTGCTGAAGATTGTTTTACCTCTTATTCATAATTAGTTTTGCTGAAGATCGTTCAATGTGGACCAATTTTCAGGAGAGATTATTATGGTTGTCCTGATGATGAAGCATTCCGGTTCCTGGCTAACGTATATAGTCGCTCTCACTATAACATGTCTTTGAGCGCGGAATTTCAAGGAGGGATTACCAATGGAGCTTTTTGGTATGACAGTGTAAAATAATTAGTTATCCAGATTGTGTTAGAGAAGTGAATTGATGTAAAATTTGTTTAAGACATAATCATCTATCTTTCAGTCATAAACTCATTAGATTTATGGTTCTTGCTGTCACTGTCTCAGCTCTTGAATTCAGTATGTTTTAATTGAAAAGTCTAGCAGTTGATTCAAGCATAACCTGATGCAGGTACCCAATATATGGTGGCATGCAAGATTGGAATTATATATATGGTGGCTGTTTTGAGTTGACATTAGAGATTAGTGATGACAAATGGCCTAGTGCAGATGAGGTTAGATATCTGTTTTCACCATCTTCTCCCAGCTGCCGGTAAATTTCATCTTGGTTTACAAATGCACATAGCATCAAATGAGTCTTTCTAATTCCTGGAAAACCTTTTTCTTTTAGGTAATATCTTTGGGAGGAGCAGTAGTAGATAATGAAACAAACTCTGTCTCTTGTCTCTGTCATTTTTAAATGATAAGATTAGAATTAAAAAAAAAAAAAATTGATTTGTTTATTCAGTAGATTAGGGTCACTTTCAATTACCTTAACATTATATTTGACCTTACAATTTGAATGATACCATATTAGCGCCCTGCCTGCGGGCTAACTCCTAAATGATGCTTGTTGACATATACGGATTGTAAGAGTACACACCTCTTCTTTGCTCTTTTATTACTCACTAAATATATAGTCTTAATATCCTTATCATAACATATAGTCATTTATTCTCTTTCTACATAGTTCATTGTTATCTCTATTCAAATTCAGCTATATGCAGTGTTCTAAAATGCGCTAGGCGCTAGTCGGGCGGCGACCCAGCGCCTAGGGCGGCTAGGCGGGGCCTAGGCAATTTGTCGGCAAACAGTTAAAAATCTAATATTTTCCAACATCATAATTCATAAATAATCCAAATCATATAAATTCAATCAAAATGTAATAAAACATAAAACCATTAATCAAACTCAATCAACCATATAATGATATAAAATATCATTTAATTAAGTTCATGTTCATCATCATTTAACAAAGTTAAACTACACTAAATATCTAATTCTTCTTCATCTAATTCAAACTCATCATTCGTAGGTTCTTAATCAGAATCAAAATCCTCTTCATCAAGTTCTCTGTATTCAGCATTTCTAGCGCTTTTTCGAGGTTGTAATATTTCATCGGCCTCAGATGCTTCTCCAACCATCCTCCAAGTAAGCCTCGAACCGGGCTCTACTTCTTCATCATCACCAGTCACCACCCTCAACAATCCATTCTTGTGCATTAGTAGCATCTTTTGCTTGTAATACATCCAATTTCAAATCCTTCTCCCTTTTGTGCTTGTTCTTCATCAACTTGGCATTAAAGGAAATAAACACAAGATTGTTTAATCGATTCACATCTAGTCTATTCATTTTCTTCGTGTGAATCTACATAAATAATTTAAATAAATAAATTAATATTAATAATTACAAATAAAATAATCAAATATTTAGCTAATGTTAAATATTTACCCCCTCAAAAGTGCTCCAATTTCGTTCGTACTCGGATGAACTAGTGGTTAATGAAAGTATCATTTTTGCCATTTTTAGCAAGTTAGGTGTATGATATCCATATGTACGCCACCATGAAACTACAAATTCACATAAATAGTTTGAATAAAATATAATAAATCTTACCAATTTTGTAAAATAATTCAAATGAATACTATGTTTTTACCTGGATTAAAAACATCAATCGATACCCGACATGCTTTTCCCGCCACTTCTCTACCAAAAGCTTCATCTTTTGTCTTATACGAAGCCAACTCCTCATTTATCACCTTACTTTGCATGTCAATGTCATTGGGGAAGAAAGCTTCCACAACCGTAAATACCCCATCCATTACATTCACATCGTACTCAATACTTGTATCCTTATAGTAGTAGTAAAGATTTAATAGATAAGCAACACAATGCAATGAAGTATCAAACCGCCCTTCAATTTTACTATCAATAATCTCCAAGATTGGCCGATAATTACTCTCAATATTGTTCAATGCATCCTTTATCTCTTCTTTTGCATTCTTTAGCTCTCCATAAACAAACCCCATGTATGGCTTTCTATCTCCATCAACTAATCGAAGCACCCTCACCAAAGGTGCAAACACCTTCAAACATTGGGTCACCCCATTCCAAAAAGACACTCATCACCGTGGCAAATGCAGCTTTCCCTTTAGTTTGCTTCGACTATATGCACTCATTCCATTCCGTACTAGCAAACATGGTTCGCAAACTTTCTTTTTTCTCGATCAAGCTTTGTAAGGTTAAGAAAGTTGAGGCAAACCTAGTTACTCCCGGTCTGACTATGTCCCTCTGTTTTGTAAACGATATCATCATGGACAAAGTCTTGTGATGGGCATACACGAAAATGGTGAAAGCCTTGGCACTATCAATGGTTTTCTTGTACCTCGACAATTTCCCAATACTTTCAAGCATGAGGTTTATGGTGTGAGTAGCACATGAACTCCAAAAAAATATTTGGCATCTTCGCCTTCAATAACTTTGCCGCGGCCCCATATTGTTTGAGGCATTGTCTGTTACAACTTGAACCACATTTTCCGCCCCCACTTGTTCAATGTCCGTCATAACATACTCATAAATGTGCTCAGCAGTATGCGCCACATCAGAACTTTCCTTGGAAGAAAGGAAAGTGGTACCTATTGTGCAATTAACACACAAATTCATTATACTTCTCATTTTCCTATCACTCCAAGCATCTATCATGATAGAACACCCGTTCTCCATCCACTCCTTCTCATGTTGTTGTAGGATATCTTTAACACTTTCAACTTCCTCTTTTAATAATGGCTCCCTCAATTCATATTGGCTAGGACCTCTGAAACCCGGTCCAAATTGACCAACTGCTTCCATCATCGCTATCCAGCTATCATTGTCAATGACATTAAACGGAATACCAGATTCATAAACCCACTTAACAATAAATTGCTTCACATTATGTGTCTTCTCTTTAAATAGTGCTTCATTAATATTTTGTTGCCGCATTGTTTTACTATCACTAGCTGAAGAATCAGGAGGGGTTGCCACTGTCTACCTAGCTAAAGGGCCACGATGTCGAGGGGGTCTTGAATCTAACCCTTCTTCTATTTCACGAATTTCATCTTCTTCTTCATCGCCCCCAATATTAACTCCTTGCCTTATCTCACTCACATGCTTGTCTTGTCTTTTCTTTTCTTTTTATTCCTTGCCTCCAAAATGGCTTGTCTACACTTCTCTTGATCTTCTTTACTGGACTTTGGACATTTTGCAACATTCCCCGATATATGCCCAATATGTTCTTTCATTCTGTAAACTCCTCCGGAAAACGTTTTTCCACATAACTTGCATTTAACTTTATCCAAGTTATTTGGATCTACTAAAGCTCCATATTCCCATCCAACATCATTTGAGTTCCGTTTAAGAACAGGACTACACTCCGAATTAGAGGCTGCGGAAGAAGAAGCCATGCCCTACTAAGAATTAATCAATTCATTTAATTAGTAATATGCTCAAGTAACAATTAATTGTTTAATATCATTATAAATCCTAAAATTTAAATATTTTTATCTTTTCTTTATAATTTATTAATTAATTGTATTAGTAATTACTAATAATTTACTACTAATTGCTAAATACTAATATTAATTAGTTATTAATTAAAATGCTCAAATAACAATTAATTATTTAGTATCACCAATTCACCATAAACCCTAAAATCTATTTATTTTTATCGTTTCTTTAATTCTTTATAATTTTAATTTATCAACTAATTTAATTAGTAATTAATTACTAATACTAAATAGAAAATACTAATAGCTAATTACTTATTAACTAAAAAAAAAACACTCAATTTATATTTAGGGTAATAGGATTTAGGTAAAATAAATAAAATAGGGAAAATAGTTAATTAGTTATAGTTATAACAAAAGCCATCATAATAGAATGAATCATTTTATTTTTGTTGGAATAAAAAAAAAAAAATTACCGTTTCTGCGAAATCGTGAAGAGAAGAGAGAGAGAGTACTGTTGAGAGAAAACAGAAACCCAGAGAAATGGCCGAAAAATAGGTTTTTTTTTAAAAAAAAAAAAAATATAAAGCCACCCCCAAAACAACGCCGTTTTGGTCCCCAAAAAAAAAAAACACATCGCCGATACACGGCCGATTAGCGGCCGTGTATCGGCGCCTACGCGACCGAGTTGCGGCGAAATCGGCACCTAGGCGCCGATTTCACCCCGACCACTCGGTTGTGCGATTTCCACCACCGATTTGGTGGAAATCGCCTCGGCTGAGTGGCAATTTGCAAAAACGCGCCGCCTAGGCGGCGCGTTTTAGAACAGTGGCTATATGTTGCTTTTTTTTTTTTGGTATTCGATAATTGCTTTCATGTTTGCTTTCACCATCTGATTTACTTGAGTCATCTAGTCATTTAACCTGTTTTCATCTTTGTGTGCAGCTTCCTACCATCTGGAAATACAACAAAATGAGCATGCTTAATCTTGTTGGAAGCCTTGTGAAGGTAGCCTTTTGGTTTGCCTAATTTTTTTTTTAATTCTCGTGCACTGTTCTGTGATATGGTTCATTCATTTTGTTCTTGCAATTACATTGTAGGCTCTCCAATAATTAATTACCATGTGGATTCACATTTGTTCAACAGAATCTTGCTTATAACCGTATATTATTTTTGTTTGTTTTGAAAGTATGAGTCTGGATAAACTGAAGACAATAATCTCAAATTTCTAAAATATGCCATAACAGTGTTTTGATATTTTAACGAACTGACTTTTATCTATTTGGGTTGCACATTCGTAGACTGGAGTTCATGGAAGGATCTTTTCATCAGACAGAGGAAAGCCATTGCCTGGCTTAATCAAAATCAAGGGAATAAATTACACGGTATGTTCATACATGCATACGCATGTGTATATTATCTAGTCTCTTTCATTTTAACTTAATTGATTTCATTTTTTTTTTGAACGGGTCAGTTCTATTCGATGTACAAAATTGTCTTGTTTCAGCTGCTTTTACCCCATAACTTGTGCACTAATACTCTGAACAATGTTCAACAGGTTAATGCTGGTAGAGCATTTGCTGATTATCATCGACTGCTCTTACCAGGCAAGAGATATGAAGGTATAAAGAGTTACCTTTCAGGAATAGAATTTGACAAAAGTCTTGATACATATGGAAACTTTGAATGACAATGTTTAAAAATACTGAATAACGCCTCGAGGCGGTCGGCCGTTGAGGCGTGGGGCGGACCGTCTCGAGACGGCGAGGCTGGCGCCTCAATCCGAACATCAAAACAAATATTAAAATCATAAAATCAGCATAATAAAAGTATAAACATGTCCAAAACACATTCATTTATCCATCATTCATAATATGTTCAAAATACAATTGATAACTAATCCATAAATATGCTATTATTTGTGTCCAGAGGCATACATATTCATTGGCCCTCTAACTCTTTTTTTAGATACATTACTGTTTGAACTACCTAAAGATTTAGGGTGTAGGGAGGCACATTCATCAATTCTTTCTTCTCTATAAAGTTGTGCAACTTTTTTTGCATCATTTTTTTCTTCATGAATTCTTTAATCTCGGATTGTATTTCTGGAGGAACCATTGTACATGCCGCAACATTACCCTTAATACCCGCAAGGTGTTCTTTCATTCTGTACACACCCTTTGATTATTCTAGCGCAAAAATCACATTCAATATATTTATATCCCCCCTTACCATCTTCCACATTAACTTCATGGCCGTACTTCCAAGCCGGATCACTTCGAGCCGACATATTACTGGAAAAATTAAAAAACAAAAGAAACACAAACGACCTAATTTCATACACATGCTTGCTGAGAGAGAGAGCTTACCTTCTTGCGAGAGAGGCAGAGAGAGCCACAAAGAGATGCGAGAGAGGCAGAGAGAGAGAGTGCGAGAGAGGCAGAGATGGGCAGAGATGCAGAAAGTGAGAGAGGGAGAGGGGCAAAGAGACAAAGAGATGCGAGAGAGGCAGAGAGAGCCACAAAGAGATGCGAGAGAGGCAGAGAGAGCCACAAAGAGATGCGAGAGAGGCAGAGAGAGAGAGTGCGAGAGAGGCAGAGAGAGCCACAAAGAGATGCGAGAGAGGCAGAGAGAGAGAGAGTGCGAGAGAGGCAGAGATGGGCAGAGATGCAGAAAGTGAGAGAGGGAGAGGGGCAAAGAGACAGAGAGTGCGAGAGAGGGAGAGAGGGGCAAAGAGATGCGAGAGAGGCATATCTTTTTTTTTTTTTTTGGTTGGTTTGTTTGTTTATATTCACCCCCGAACGACGACGTTTTGGGGGTTTCAAAATACCTAAAAAAATACCTACTTTTAACCCAATGACTAAGGCGGCCGTCTCATTTCGTTTCTCACCGCGTCGGCGTGAGGTGGCCGGCTCACTTGCTGTAGTGTGGGAAAACACAAAAGGCCGCCAGAGGCGGATGCCTTGACGGCCTTCTCCGCGAGGCGCCGCCTCTGACTGCATTTTAAAACAATGTTAAAGGATGAAGTTAAAATGACCAAAATAGAATTGTCCACGGAGGCTAACTGATAAGTGTTGATTAGAACTTCTTCCGAATGAAAAATATATTGCTGATAGCTAACTGATAAGTGCTGATTAGAACTTCCGAATGAAAAATATATTGCTGATAGAAATAGTATGAAATGCTGACACATATCACATACTAATTATAATTTCGATGTTGGCCCTCGCCACTACTCATAGAGTCAGTTGCTAATAAATAGTTTCCGACTTTAATCCTGATATGTACTTCTACAATTTGCTGCAGTTATGGCCACAATGCCTGGGTACAAACCGAAGTCCACATCTATTTGGTTGGAAGAAACAGCTACAGCAGATTTTATTCTAGACCCAGATCCTGCACTTGAGGGGAATATACTACGAAGCATTTGTGACTGCAGCTGTGACGGTAAGACCAAGCACGCCGTGCTGGAGTTTCTTTGGGGATTCCAGATCGAAGTTTGTTTAGTTTTGATTGTTATCACAACGTTCCTTTGCTTTTTATTAAAGAGGAGAATGAAATTCACTCTTGGAAAACACAAACAGTCACCAAAAAGGTCAGCTGTTGTATAAAAGTTTTCAGTATAAATTATGTCAAACCTAATTGTATAATGTATATTATGTACTTTCAGATAAAAAAAATTATATTTTTATTCTTTTTTTTTTTCTGCCTATTGGTTGCTTGTGCTAGTTTCTTTTCGATTCTGCAATGGATTCCCCTATGCTATTGTTTGTACGACTGAATGTTGGAACGTATTATATGTTTCATTTGATATTTAATTATATCCCTAGCAACTATGAACTCGCATCTCTTCAAGAAGTATTTTATGACATTTTTCTTCAATGATCTAGGTATACTTATGGTTCAATGTGTAGAATCTCACATTACTTGTGGGAGGGATCCTGATAATATTTTTATAAGTGTTTGAGTCATCTCAACTAATTGGAAGTATTTTAGGTGGCCTTGCACTGTCAAAATAAATAATATTTGACTAGTTGAGCGAAGCCGTCACAAATTATATCATAGTCGGATCCCAATTGAATGTGTGCCAATGAAGATGTTGGATCCCAAAAAATGAATTGTAAAATTCCACATCCTCCCCTCAACTAGTTTGAGGTCTTTTAGGTGGGTTAGAGTCTATGTTAATAACAAAACTACGAGGGACCAGAGTTTTGGAATTGGATCATCTTGAGCCGCTAATGCGAATAATATCTAATTAATTAAGTTGGACCGCAATTTTGGATGGATTTGACCGTGAGAACCAGGGCTTCAAAATTGGGCCGTGTTGGGCCTCCAAAGCGGACGACTAGTTGGGCTGGGCTGTTGAGATAATTAAAAAACAAAGATAGCTGCATTCGAATAAAGATTGTGTTCAACGGGGACTACATTGATTCTAGATGCAGTCTGCTATCGTTAAGATTGAGATGATCAGAATCTACTGCCCAGCTGGTAAACCATGTAATGGCGTGAAATTTTTCCTTTGTGAGCCCCAAGTTCAACATATATCTATTATATGTAGGGAGGCCAAATTTGCATGGTCAGCATGATTGATCTCTGCAAATATTGATGACTATATACAAGCAAGACAGGAAATTTTATACTCGTATAGTGTTTCCATTGGCAAAGATGATGGCAACATGTTGCAATAGAAAGATCTCTCATGTATCGGTTACCACTGCACCGTTCTACATCATCTTCAGTATTTTGCTTGGTCAGGCAGCATATAACAATCTCTTAGAATAAATAGTTATTTGTACCCAAATGCTCAATTATGAGCTTCATAATTAATGAGGTAATAATTACTTGGGGCAGAACTGTTGTAAATTCTTTAAATATATAGTATGAGTGTAGGATGATCATGTCCCTTAAGTAGTAACTCATGGGAAAGATAAACATGTATGGACATGTCCTCTAAACTCGGAATGATGCATCTCTAGACCTTTTTAAGCCTTAGGAAAATATATAACCTTTAGGAGGGTTACACCCTAAGTCAAAGGGTGCCCTCAATGACACCCTTCCATGCCTATATAAAGAAAGCTTTTTGGATTCATTAATCCATCCAGAAAAACATATGTTCTATCATTTATTAGAGAGTCAAGTCTAGAGAGAGTTTCCTCCATTTTTCCTTGTTCAAGATCTTGTAAAAGGAGTGTCCCTTCTACAAGAAGCATCCAAGTAATCATGGGAGAACTTTAGCCACAAAACCATCTGTAGAGCACCGAGGCGGGACTAATAAGTTCTTAAGGACAAAGGCAACTCGACTTGGACCAAGTTTTCATTATCGTCATCATTTCTAGGTTTTTCTAAGTTTTATGGTTTATGTTCAATTTTGACATGTTAGTGAATTATTCTTTGAATGTAGCATGTTAATTTCATTTAATGACACATATTTACCAACAATCTTAAGAACTTATTACATATTAAGTGTTGTTAGATGAAATCTTACATGTTTTAATTATCAATTTTCTGGAAAATGTGTTATGTGCATGACAAATACGCATGTGCGTTCGAACTCCCGACGAACGTGTAGGCAAAAATTCTGTTTTACGCAGTTTCGTTTGAACGCGTCTTCAAACGCAACTCGAACGCCAGTCTTCTGCTAAAGAACGTTCGAACGCGTTTACGAACGCAACACGAACATGAACTCTTTGGAACACTTCGTTCGAATGCGTTTACGAACGCAACACGAACGTGAACTCTTTGGAACACTTCGTTCGAACGCGTTTACGAACGCTAGAACTCATTGGAAAATTTTGTTCGAACAAATTGACGAACGTGACACTAACGAAATTAATCCCATAATGATTTTAAATTCAAAAATAATAACATAGACTTAGATTAATTAATATTATCATATGATATACATGTATCTTATATATATAATAATGTTAACTTAGTAAAATCATATACTATATTATTTTAAACTTGGTAGTATAGGTTTAAGTTAATATTAGGGTGTTCAATTATCATAAACATACACATAGTAACAAATTTGAAAATTAATTGTGTGTTGCATACTTGGCTGAGAATTAAAAGTGTAACTTTACACTAGTAATTCCTTTCAAGCTTGATTGACTTATACATATACACATACAAATTTACGCATATTTATTATTGTATTGTGAATTGAAGTGTAATACTAAGTTTGAATGTCTAAGATATTCTATTGAGAAAGTGTTTAAATGATATTTTGTCAATAAGGCGATAAGAGCCTAAATGGGCAGAGATTTAAGTGGTTACTCCAGACCCCCCGCGTTATCTGGGAATATTCCTTTATTCATTTATCATAAGAAACCTTAGTCGTAAATTGAAGGACTTGTGTTATTTGATACTACTGTCCAATATAACAACGAGTGGATTCTTAGTATATCACTTAAACAAGATCATACGTTTGATCGTTGTGTAATTTATCTTTTGTAGACTTATTGATTACTGTTGGATTTTCCAGTTACACATGGCTAGTGGAAATATCACAGTACTGGTCGCTCATGGAGAAAAACCTGAAAAGTTTGGTGGAGCAAACTTTAAACAATGACAGAGTAAAATGTTATTCTACCTAACAACACTGCAGTTGGCTAAGTACCTCAAAGATCCTCCGGGTCCTGTGGAGGGAGAAACAGAAACAGCCAAGCAACTGCGAGAAGAGACATGGTCGTCTGGCGACTTCTTGTGCAAGAATTACCTCTTGGGATGACTTGACAATACACTGTACAATGTGTACCAATGCATGACTTATGCGAAGATTCTCTGGAAATCTCTTGAGAATAAATAAAAAACCGAGGATGTTTGACAAAAGAAATTTATCGTAGGTAGGTTCTTGGACTACAATATGGTAGATTCAAGGACAATGATGTCTAGTTGGGTGAACTACAGTTAATCATTCATTAAATATTGGATGAGGGAATGAAACTCTGCGAGACGTTTCAAGTTGCCACAATCATTGAAAAGTTACCTTTATCATGGAAGGACTTAAGGAGCTATCTGAAACACAAAAAGAAACATATGAGTCTTGAAGACCTTGGAGTCCGATTGAGGATCGAAGAGGACAACAAGAAGTCCGAGAAGTCCAGCTACATGACTATAGAGTCTAAGGCCAACATCGTCGAGGGTGGAAATGGTAGTAAAAAGAGAAAGAACAGTGAAGCTGATTCTTCCCAAGCAAACAAGAAGTTCAAGGGGAAGTGCTACATCTGTGGAAAAAACGTTCACATGGCAAAGGACTGCAAAAACAAGAAGTCTTAGGACAAAGGAAAGAAAAAGAAAAATGAAGCCCATGTCACTGAGGATGAACAGCTAACTGATGAGATCTCAGAGATGAACCTCTCGACAGTTGTAACAGAAGCCAACTTGGTTGGGAATCCGAGAGAATGATGGGTAAACACTAGGGCTACTCGTCATATCTGTGCTGATAGCAAAATATTTTCCTTGTATCAGAAGATTGATGGTGTTGATCATTTGACAATGGGAAACTCGTCTACCTCTTGAGTGGTTGGACAAGGCACAATGGTTCTGAAGATGACATCTGAGAAAGAGCTTACATTGAAGAGTGTTTTGCATGTTCCTCATATTCGGAAGAACTTGGTTTCGGGTTCACTCCTTAGCAAGAATGGTTTCAAGCTTGTATTTCTTTGTGATAAGTTTGTACTGATCAAGAACGATATCTATGTAGGAAAATGATACCTCACTGAGGGCTTTTTTATGTTCAATGTGTTGGGGTTGGTGCTCAGAGCGCCAATCCGGACCGTACTCATGTCTGATTCATGAATACGAACATCCCCTTATTCCATAATATTACTTATTTATGGTTGCACCTCTTGTTCTTATATACGTATTCGATCTGATTACGATTAGATTGAAACTAAATGTGGTTTAGTGATATGTATATATTAGACAAAGGCCCGATAATATATAATGCAGTACACAGTTACAAAGTTAGTTTGTAATTGACATTGGGAAGTGTCACTGCTATATGTATATTATCAAAGATAGTTCCTGGTCAAGATTTGCTAACACGGGTTAGTTAGTCAAATCCGTTGAGACCAGTACATGTCGTATATCGAGACTTGGTCCGATGGTTTATCCCAATGAACCATGAGTCTATGGAGACTCGTATAGACGTGTAGGTGTTTATAATGGATAAACACTGAACGACTCACCGAAGATTCTTAATGGATGGTACAGCCACGTCAATAAGAATCTTCTCGGGTTGAGTAGCATAGTGGTCCTTCGACTTGAGACACCACTGTGGATGTATGAGACATCCTCCACACTTAGATGGCAGTCACGTCACCGATCTATTTAGATCAGACCTCCGCCTGTTCGTTGGGTGTGGATCGATCCTCAGGATATCCTGTGTGTGTCAAGATAGGATCCGTCAGTTCTGTGTACAGAGCATAGGTAGTCCATATATTATTAGCAGTCTGTTAAATCTGTGGCCACAGTATACTTCGGAAGTAAGTTCCGAATGTTATTTAGAGATTGCTAATAGATACGTCGACGAGATAATACCTATAGAGATTTGACGTTTACATCTATATCTCTGGGATTATCTGGATACCTGTGACGGAGGGATTATACGTATGCAATGACCTCAACCTGTATGATTCAGCTAGTTTATCAGTGATCGTCATAATCTACGGGTGGATAGATTATGCACATGAAATTGGATTTCGTGACGGATATACATGAATCTAGAGAGTATCAATAATGAAACATACTCGTAGAGCACTAGAGCAACATTTATGAATAATGATGATTATTTATAAATCGTTTAATCGTTAAACGAAAAATACATGCGAACGGGCCGAACCGTCATTTCCTAATTAATGTGTATTTGTATTTAATATATGATATTATTAAATACACATTAATAAATAGTCAAATAAAGGTATTTGACATATATCATTAATATATGTATTTGAGATATTTAAAGTAAATATAATACATATATTTGATATATTTGTATTTAATTAATTATTTAATTATTTAATTGTTAAATGATTAATATAATTAAAATATAAATATATCACCAAATGATAAAGTTAGGAAATGATTATAAGTTGCAATTGTTGACTTATACATTAAAGGAAAAGGTTGTCAAATTGATTTTGACTTCTTAAGATATTTGTTCAAAATTGTTTGAAAAATAAAATATCTTTTCCTTTATTTTCTTATAAATTCGGCCATAACACTTAAATATAAGAGTTATATTTTTCTTAGTTGCATTTGTTGACTTAATTAAATATCTAATAAAGTGTTATTTGGATATTTATGCAAGTTGACCAGATGTAAAGTGAAATGAAATGAAATTGCAAAAACTTGTATTTGGCTAGGTAATTTCGGCCAAGGCATATTTGATACAAGTATATATTTTTTTCATTTCATTTCATTAAAAAACCTAATACACTTTAAAGAAAAACACCATTAATGGAAGCAAAGGAAGCTTGTGAGAAAGAAAGAAGAAATCAAAGAAAGCTTAGATTTAGTAAGTTTTTCCAACTTGCTATTAGAAGGAAAATGTTCCTTAGGATCTACACTACAAGAATTATGGCTTTTAGCGTCCAAATATTTAGCGTCGAAACATCATGCGACGCCAAAACTAACTTTTAGCGTCAATATTAGTTTCGACGCTATATGTCATATTTTTAGCGACGGAAAAAAACTTCGACGCAGAATATTAATGTTTTGGCGTCGAAACTATATTTCGACGCTAAAAACAGAACTTTAGCGTCGACAATATTCGACGCTGAATAATTATATTATTGCAATAATTTTTGGTGCCAGATATTACACTTTTAGCGTCGACACACGTGGTCGACGCCAAAAATATAATTTTAGCGTCGAACAGATATCGTCGCTAAAGGTGTATGAAGTTTCCACCGGCAAATCCTTGACTCTTTCGCGTCTAAATTAAATTCGATGCTAAAAACGGCAACAATTAGAGTCGAATGTGAATAATCGACGCTAAAAATTGTACTTTTAGCGTCGAAACTAATTTCGACGCTAAAGAGTTATGAAGCTTCCACCGACAGGTCCTTGATTTTTTCGCGTCTAAATTTACTTCGACGCTTATTTTTGATATTTAGCGTCGACAAAACAGTTTCGACGCTAAAAACGTATACAATTAGCGTCGATTTTGAATATTCGACGCTAAAAATAATACTTTTAGCGTCGAACAAATATTCGACGCTAAATAGTTATGAGGCTTCCACCGACAGATCCTTGATTCTTTCGCGTCTAAATTAAATCCGACGCTAATGTTTTATATTTAGCGTCGAAAAAACGGTTTCGACGCTAAAAATGGAACATTTAGCGTCGTAAAAAACCGTTTCGACGCTAAAAACGGCAACAATTAGCGTCGATTTAGTATTCGACGCTAAATATAGATTAAAATACAGAAGGTCGCCACCCCTTCTCCCCCTCTGTTTTTTCTTCATTCTCTTCGTAAAAATCCTCTGAAATCCAGAATTTCTCCTCTACAGCCTCACATCTCTCCTAAAAATTTTCAATAAAATGTAATCAATTTCCGAAAAGGTAAATCTTCTTTCATATTTCTTTATATTTTCAATTTTAATATGATATATATGTTGTTTATATGTTTTTATATGCTGTTTGTTAGTGATTTATGATTCATATTGTAGAGTAAGTATATTAATTAACAAAATAGAATTTTTCTGTAAACTATTTAATTAATTTATCAACCAAATATATATATATATATATATATATATATATATATATATATATATATGCTTAAATTAAGTATTACTGAATTAGTAATGTTGATTCCAATGTAAAATGATATCTAATAATTATATTATTATATTAGGTATTCTGCTGAAATGGATAGAAATTGGATGAGCTCTCTGGATAGATTGAGTGTTGAATATCGTAATGGAGTGTCTGAGTTTATGGAAGTCGCAAAGCAACACATTGATGCAGAAGGTCGTGTTCGTTGTCCATGTGCAAATGTTTGAATAGGAAAAGGAAGCGGTTAGATGAAGTTCATAATCATTTATACATGCCAGGAATATCACCCACTTACCGTACGTGGATTTATCACGGTGAGCAGTATCATTCTCAGTCACGGTTTTTTGATGTCGGCGAAGGGGGCAGTAGTTACAATCAACCTGCAAACGATGATATCGCCGATATTTTGCATGACTTACAAGGTCCACAACTTGGTCATAGTGTTAGTGGCGACATGCCAGTGTTAAGTGGAAATGATCAAAACTTATTTAGTGAGCTACTTGATGAGGCAAAAAAAATTCCATTCGAAGGTGCTGGAATGTCGATCTTGAATTTCGTTGTGAAATTATTACACATTAAAGTGATCAACAGAATGACCAACAAAAGTATCGATATGATGTTAGAGTTACTGGCCCAAATGTTACCGGTTGGAAGCGAATTGCCTAAGTCGTACTACGAGGCAAAGAAAATGTTGCGTGATCTGGGAATGGGGTATGAATCCATTCATGCTTGTAAGTTTGATTGTGTATTATTTCGTGCCGAGTATGAATCACTTGAACATTGTCCGATATGTGGTGAAAGTCGGTACAAAGTCCGTGGTATGGGGAAGAAAGTGCCTCAAAAGATATTGCGATATTTCCCTTTAACGCCCAGGCTGCAGAGATTGTTCATGTCACGACACACAGCGACTGATATGATATGGCATCATGAAAAGAGGATCGGTGCAGAGGGCATACTTAGACATCCTGCGGACGGAACCGAATGGAAGGAATTTGATGACATGTACCCCCGTTTCGCTGAGGACCCCCGTAATGTCAGGTTAGGTCTTGCCTCTGATGGTTTTAACCCATTTGGGAATATGTACAACTCTTATAGCATCTGGCCCATTATTGTCATTCCATATAACTTACCTCCATGGAAATGTATGAAGGATCCGTTCATGTTTATGTCATTGCTTATCCCTGGTCCACGTTCACCTGGTAAAGATATAAATATTTACCTGAGACCATTGATCGAGGAGTTACAAACATTATGGAATGTGGGTGTGCATACCTATGATGCAGCTTCAGAGAGCAGTATTTTCAGATGCATGCCGCATTATTATGGACCATTAATGATTTTCCAGCCTATGGTTCATTATCTGGATGGAGCACTAAGGGATACATGGCATGTCCAGTTTGTGCGGATCATACACCTTCGCAACGATTACAGAATAAAATCGGATACACGGGGCACAGGAGATTTCTTGAGTCGAGTCATCCTTGGCGGAGGAGTAAATTATTTAACGGGCAACATGAACCTCAGAGTAAGCCCAGTCGATTGTCTGCATTTGACATACTTTGCCAACATCAACAGCTCAAAGACAGCACACCAGGTAAACATCCTAATAATAGAGATAAAAATCGAAAACGGTTACCTGAAGAGTTGAATTGGACAGGAAAAAGTATTTTCTTTGAGTTAGAATATTGGGGGACTCTGAGTTTGCGACATAATTTGGATGTAATGCATATAGAGAAAAAATATTTGTGAGAGTTTAGTGGGTACACTATTCAATATTCCGGGTAAGACAAAAGACACTGTAAATGCTAGATTGGACCTACAAGATCTTAGAATTCGCAGTGAATTGCATTTACAAGACTCCTCTCGAGGTTTTATTAAGCCTCCTGCTAGTTATGTGCTCAATCAATCGGAGAGAAAATCATTCTGTGATTGGCTGAAAATGGTTAAATTCCCTGATAATTATGCATCCAATATTGGGCGTTGGGTCAGAGATGATACAATAACGGGATTAAAGAGTCACGATTGTCATGTGCTGCTCGAGATTCTCCTTCCTGTTGGCATTCGACCTTATCTCCCCCCGAATGTATGCGACGCCGTACTTGATCTATGTGGCTTCTTTAAACAATTGTGTCAGAGGACATTAAGCACATCTGTTATTGACTACCTTGAGCGAGGAATCGTGATAATCCTATGCAAGCTGGAGCGAATTTTGCCACCCGCTTTCTTTGATGTCATGGTACATCTGGCTGTGCATTTACCGGATGAAGCTAGAAAGGGAGGTCCTGTCCATTACAGATGGATGTATCCCATTGAGAGGTACTATATATATATATATATACAGTTTGATATAAGAAAATTTGTAACCGTTTTTATTTGCATATAATTTAGTGTACATGTTAATGCAAACTTGTTGTCATATCTGCAGAGCTTTGGGAGATTACAAACAATATGTCAAAAACAAGGCACGACCTGAAGGTTCAATAGCTGAAGCTGTTATAATAAATGAAGCAATAACATTTTGTTCGATGTACATGCAGAATATTGAAACTCATTTCAATCGTCGGCCACGAAACTATGATGGAGATGCAAGTAATAGCCAAGAGATCACAGTGTTCCGTCAAAATTACAGACCATTGGGGGGCAGTAGGTGTCAAATTACTAACCCGTCAGGAAGTTCAACGTGCGCATTGGTTATATTGAGTAATTGTGATGAAGTGCAACCGTATTTAACGTAAGTTTTTCTGGTGCATCATTACTGAATTTTTTCCATACATTAACCGTGATAATATATTTATTGTAGGCAACATCTAACAATGCTACAAATTGCTGGTGACCATAATGTTGATGAAACCCACAAAAAAGAATTTCCTAAATGGTTTGAGACAACTGTAAGTTATAATATTTTATATTTATTTTGATCCTAACATTAGACATTTCAGTTTGTTATATTAACACATATATTTCATTGTCAGATTATTAATCAAGTGGAAAATGGTCAATTTGACTCGCAATCATCGTTGGTTTCTTTGGCTTATGGGCCTCAAATGCAGGCGTATGAGTACAGTGGATGTATTGTCAACGGAGTTAGATTTCATACCGAACAGCGAGATGTTAATCATGTGACTCAAAATTCTGGAATTGTAGTCCAAGGAGAACACGGCTCAGATGTAATTGACTTCTACGGCGTATTGCAATCGGTCATTGAGTTCATATATCGACCCAGACGACATACTGTGCTATTCCAATGTAAGTGGTTTGACACTAATGCCAGAAAGAGGAGAATTCAAGTTAGTAATCATCTCACGTCAATTAATGTTCAACGTTGTTGGTACAAGAATGATCCATACATTTTTTGTACGCAAGCACGTTCAGTGATATATATACCTGATCCTAAGTTAGGAACTGGATGGATGGTGGTAGAAAAGTTACAACATAGGGCCATTTGGGACACGCAGGAGAAAGATAGAGTTGACATATCAGATGAAACACAAGAAGTCTCCGGCAATTTTGAAGTTCCTGAACAGATATTTGTTGGACCAACTGTCAACGTTCCTGAAAATATAACATTAACTCGATCTAGTACAGACGTTGAGCTAATTCCTCATTCTGAAGTGAGCGTTGAAGTAGCAAGTGAAGAACAATTTGACACTGAAGATGACTTCGATTCCAGTCACGAATCCTCAAATACCGACGATAATAGTGATTAATTATGAAGTTACAGTATTTTGTGATGGATGAATAATTTTATGGATTAATGTATGGTTGTTGATTTTAATTACTCTTTAGAAGATAACTATGTAATGAATGAGTTTTTTGTTTCTGAGCCGAGGAAGAAGAGAAGCACTGGTTGCAGGGATGTAGAGGACATTTAGCGTCGATTACTTCGACGCTAAATGTCAATTACTTCGACGCTAATTGTTAGGCGGGTTATTGAAAAATCAGGGTTTTTTTCCGGGAAATTTAATTTTTATGTAGCGTCGAAATACTATATTCGACGCTATATGTCTTACATTTAGCGTCGCCAATTTTATGTCGACGCTATATGTCTTTAATTTCGCGTCGAATACAGTATTTCGACGCTATATGTCTCTACTTTAGCGTCGAATATAGTATGTCGACGCTAATTAAAAATTAAATTTCCCGGAAAAAAACCCTAATTTTTCAATAACCCGCCTAACAATTAGCGTCGAAGTACTGCGACGCTAAAAGTCAATTATTTCGACGCTAAATGTCCTTTAAATCCCTAAAACCACTGCTTCTCTTCTTCCTCGGCTCAGAAGCAAAACTCATTTCTCATTCTCCAACAGTGACGAACGAAGGAAATCAACAGGTAAGTCTCCTTTGTTATTTAAAATTGTTTATGAGGATGAATTTGATGAATTTGAGGATGAGTTTGTTTGATGATATTATTGATGAAATTGATGAATTATTTTTTGATGAAATTGATGAATTATTTTTTGATGAAATGATGATGATGATGATGATGATGATTCTGGGCCAGAACAGCAGCAATTGCTGCTGTTCTTGCCAGCAACAGCAGCATTTGCTGCTGTTCTTGCCCAAGAACAGCAGCAAATGCTGCTGTTCGTCTTCAAAATCATCATCATCTTTGGTTAATATTTATATAATGTTAAGTTTGAATTTGTGCCCTCTTTGGTTAATTATAACTGTTTGATAAGTTTGAATTCCAGTGAGCTCACGTTCGTGTGTGTGGTTCTCAAACGCGTTCGAACGGACCAATTCCAGTGAGCAAGCGTTCGTATGGCGTTCTCGACCGCGTTCGAACGGACCAATTCCAGTGAGTTCACGTTCGTATGTCGTTCTTTAATATGTTCGAACACCCACTTTACGTTCGAACGCGTTAAAGAACGACATACGAACGTGAACTCACTGGAATTGGTCCGTTCGAACGCGGTCGAGAACGCCATACGAATGCTTGCTCACTGGAATTGGTCCGTTCGAACGCGTTTGAGAACGCCAAACGAACGTGAGCTCACTGGAATTGGTCCGTTCGAACGCGTTAGAGAACGCCATACGAACGTGTGCATGAGAAGTCGTGTGATTGTGTGCTTCGTGGTTGGTTATATGTATCCCATTGATTGTGTGACTGTGTGTATGTACGTGTATGATGGAACTCGTAGATTATATGGATAATCAATGCATATGTGAAATGAATGAATGAATTTGAAAACGAAAGTGAGCATTCGATGTTATAAGCGCTTTTGTTAAGTTGTATTGACTTGTATGGATATGTATGTATATGTATAAGAATTTTGGAATTTGATGACGCTAATGCGACGGGTTTTTGCAGATGGCACCGGGCAATCGCAAACGGGCTACCGCGACTCCATCTACATCAGCAAGGGCAACTGGCCCTGGTGATTTCTCTGCTAGCACAGGTGAGTCCAGTACAGTGAAGGGTCGAGGACGCACCCGTGGCCTGGGGTTGGCTAAGTACGTTAAGGCTCACGGTCGTATCCGGATAGAGATATCAGATGATGGACACACTCAAGTCGGACAACATAATTCAGCGTTTAATACAGCCATAGGAGCTACAGCGCGATATGAAGCTCCCCAAAACTACGTATCTTGGAGAAAGATACCGTGGGAGACGAAACTGAACTAGCTATTCCGTTCGCTACTTGTAAGTTTTCGATATTGTTTGTTATTTAACATTTTTATTTTATACTTAGAGTTACTCGAATTTTCATGTAGGAATGGTTCGACTTCGATCTGACCCAAGTGAATGTCCAAAATATATTGACTACCACATGGGGAAAAGTTATAAAGATTATAGAACAAAAGTCTTGAAACCAATATTCGACGAACATGGACCTTCAAATGCTCCACAACACAAACCTGATTTTATAGAGGAACAAGACTGGACATTTTTATGTGAGCTTTGGTCGAGCAAAAAACACGAGGTAAATTTTGAAATAAACGGAATTTATAATTGTCTTTGTTTTCGGTACTTACAGTGTTCGTGAATACAGGATAAATGTCACGCAAATGCGGAAAATCGAAGTCACTTGCGTTTTAACCACCGTGGAGGTTCGAAGCCATTTATCCAACATCGTGCCGAACATTCTGAGGTAAATATATCCTAACGTAAAATTTAACAGTTAATTGTTTTTACTATCTGGAATAATATTGAATTTATTTTATGTTTATAACAGAGTAGCACATGTGAGGTGCAATCATTTCCAGATTTTTTCGTGTGACGCATTACAATGACAAGAATAAATGGATAAATGAAGAAGCCGAACGCTGCTATGTAAGTTTCAGTTTTTAAAATAAAATAATTAATATTATATATGTTAAATTTTTTTCTCAAATTCTAATATTAACTTATTTTTTGAAACAGAACGAAATGATGGAACTCCAACATCAAACTCAGGAGACAGGGACCGACCCCATACCAGATGAGCAGCTGTCGCAATTGGTTTTCAAGAATCAGACAGCTTACAACGTTGGTCTTGGCACTCGTAAGAAGCCAACATCATCTGCACGCAATAATGGTAATTCGGACAATGTCTCTCTTCGAGACGAGTTAGTCACCACCAAAGACGAGCTGCAGCAGACTAAGGAGAAGCTACAACAGGTCACGGTGGACCACGAGAAGAAGATGATGGACCACGAGAAGAATGGAGCAGTTGGAACAGCAACTGCTGGCTTTCCGTCAGATGTTCGAGGCCTCAATGAGTCATGGTGCATCGGGCTCGAGCGTCCCCCCATCACAGTAGCAATTAATTTTATATTTAGTTTTGTATAAACATTTTGAACAAATAGATTTAATATAATATTTCTTTTTTCTAAAACAAATTTCAATATAATATTTCGTCATTAATTACATTTTTTTTCAACTAAATTAAATATTTTAGACCAAAAAATAAGTAAATTACTAATTTTTTAAAAAATAAGTTATTTACTTTAGCGTCGAATATTTCGACGCTAATAGTATACAAAATGGCCGTTGTAAGCGTAATATATTTCTTTTTAAATATATGTTAGCGTCGACTAGTTTCGACGCTAAAGGTGACTTTTAGCGTCGACAAATATCGACGCTAATAGTAAAAAACATGGTCGCTATAAGCTAGTTTCGACGCTAAATTACTTTTAGCGTCGACAAATATCGACGCTAATAGTAAAAAACATGGTCGCTATAAGCTTACATATAATACTTTTTTAATATACTTTAGCGTCGAAAGGTTTCGACGCTAAAAGTTTGAATTTTTGCGTCGATATATTTCGTCGCCAAATATAAAATATAGCGTCGAAAATTTTACTTTAGCGTCGAAATAAATTGGACGCAGACTACTGTTTTTTAGCGTCGCATTTAATTATTTCGACGCTAAAAGTGGTTTTCGTCGACATTTTATCGTCCATTTTTTGCGTCTAATTTTTTCGACGCTAAATATAATTTGCGTCGAAATCGTCACTTATGGCGTCGAAACAATTCGACGCTAAATGGTCTAATTCTTGTAGTGCTAGGCTTTAACATATGATGTTCTTAGGTTATTTCTTTCTTTATTCCTTGTGTTTTTGTTGATGGAAGTTTTGATGGAAGTGTTGAGCATGTATGATGAAGGAAGGTTGTGACTATTGTAGTTATAAGCTTTCTTTTAAGGTTTTGGAAACCATGTTGCTAATCTAGAGTTGTTGACCCACTCTTAGATGACATAGATTTGATCTTGAGTTGTTTCATTGTGTTGAGACTTTGATTGGATGGAAGAAAGATGATTGAAGTGTTGGATTTAACCAATTTGGTCTAATTTGTCCAATTTGAAGAAATTGAAAATTAGGGTTCATGACCAATTCCAAATTTGGGGATTTTCATATATGTTGTGTATTTGGATGTTTATATGATGCATATAAAGTTTCATGTTGATTGGATTACATCTTGATGTATTTTGAAGCATGAAATGACAAAGTGCACAAATGGCACCCTATTGGGAGCATTCGGCCAAGTGAGTCAATTTTGGGGATTTGGTTGCTTTTGGTGTTTTGATGTTTTGAACATGCTAAGTTCATCTTAGAAATGATTTAGAATCATTCAAAATTGATTAGATCAATTTCGGACTAAAATAGACAAAATACCAAAGTAAGGGTAATTTGGTAAATTCACCTAAATATGATTTATTGAATTTTATTTCATAATTTGATTATTGGAATATTAAATAAATATGTTTATTTAATTAATCCAAGAAAAAGTTTTGAAATCGGAAGATACGATCTTCCGCCGCTTCCGCTGCGTTACCAGATTCTGCCCCTAAAACCCCCACAAAATGGTATCAGAGCGAGTCTGATTCTAGGCCTCCATAAAATGATTAGCTTGTTTTATTCAATGTTTAATCATGTTTTCTTGACTTTATACATGCATGTTATAATCTAATTTGATTAGATTTAGGGTGTATGACACTTAATGGAATATCCCCGCTTAATAAGGTTTTATAGTAACTAGTATTTGGAATACTTGTTTCTTGGTCCGTCTTGTCAATACGGTTTATAAATATCTTTTCGTTGACTACATCCGAGACCGTGCCTCTGCTGTGAGGGTGTAGCTGAAAGAAATTATTTATGCCGAATGTATATTAGATACTAGATAAATTCAAGCGAAAGCGGAATCCTGAACGTGCCCTAGCTGTCAGGGTTACGCAAGTAACTTGAGTTTATCATTGACAAGTTTAACCTTGGTACGTCTCCTTGTGGGCCTGCCTTCGCAGCGACAACGAGAAACGGCCAGGACCGAAACCTTGGAGTCACTAGTGAATGATTGACAATTAGTTGTCTACCTGTGAATATACGTCGGCGAGACCGTGCCTCTGCTGTGAGTCGAAATATATTCATGGGGTCCTCTTCCCATTATGGAATTCGATTTAATTATTGAATTCTCGTCTTTCCGTTGGGGATTACGGCATTACGTAAAAATAGTGGGAGGCACTGCTAAGTTTAAAATATTCCATAACTTAGGCAGTGTATGTTATTATGGAAATTGCCGCTTGTTTGTTTCCTTATTCTATAGTAGATAGAATTAAACTTTTATTTACTGCACACATATTTTGATATGTTATCTGACTAGACTCTTGGTTGCAGTTATTCTAGAATAGGTTCTAGATACTAATAGACTAGAATATTATTAGATTAGTCTAAACCATCGGGAACTGTTGTTCCGATTTTCTTGAAAACTAAAGATGGTTAATGACTTAGTTTCTAAGTCATGAAATATAATCTATATAGATATCCCCTTTAGAATATAATACTTTAGAGACAATAGTTTCTTATGCAGTAAGAATTGACTTGAATTAGTTCATGTCTCGAGATTCTTGACTGGCATTTAGAAAGCCATATTAGGTATTTGTTTATCTAGTAATGACGTTTCTAAGCTTTAATTACCTTTAGAGGTAATGTGTCTGACACAATTTGCTAATCAGTTATTTACAATTGTTGTGAATAGTTGAATGCAAATAGTAAAGCTAAAGAAAGGAGATGCATATATTTGTGTATAGAAAATATCGATTTTCACAATACTACAACTATAGGTATTGGATACCAGATCTCCCGTCTAGTTATTTGAAATATTGGTTAACGATTGTTTTGATATTTGATATCGAAACTCGCGACTATTGGATGGTCACTTGTTCTTTATAAACAATTGTTACATATTTTATAATAACTAGTAGTGTCATTAACATAAAGATAAACATTAAGAAAAATTATTCGGTAAAGTAAATAATTTAGAACGGTGCTTTATGATTTAATCACTTAAGCATTGGATGCTTATTCCGTATGGTAAATGATGGTTTGATACTAGATCACACACACATCCTTATCCATTTAATGAATATTGTATTCAGGAAAGTGATTAAGATCTCGTTTAATCAATGATTGTCATTGGACCACCAGATTTATTTAACTGATACATTGGATGTATGTAGTTTAATGAATAATAATTGCTTAAGGTAGTTTTCTATACTTCGTAACTTAGTTGATGAATTGTCATAACTTAGTTATGTGTTTCTCAAGGAACACATATTGAAAGTCTTGAAAGTATCAAGTACTTTCAATCCGTTCTGATGAAACGTAGATTGAATATTTTTGACTTGTTCAAATATATTCAATCTAAAGGTTTTAGAGAATTCTATCCTCAAAATTCATAACATGTCTTTGAACTGTTCAAAGATCTTTGATACGATCAAACGTATGAATTTAAAGCAATTAGTTCTAAGGTTATTTAGTGAATATGATTCATATTCAATATTATTCTTCCATGATTCCATCTTGATGGAATTGAGTAGTGGGAGCAATCGGATCTTATATGATTTGGTTCGTTTGATATTGAATGTTACCGAATTAGTTTCAATACTCTTGGGGTTATACTCCACTAACACTAATTCATCTCTTTAATTAATGTTCCATTATTTTCTATAGTTGCATATATGATATGTATAGGTAGAAAATTTGAATCTTGAAAAGTTTGAGATTTCAATCTTTCTTTTATATAATAGTTATATAATGGAAATTACTTACACCTCGGAGGTATAAGTAAAAATTTATCGTTTATTCTGTTTAATAGAATATTGTATTCTATTTAATAGAATATCTTTCCTACGATTCTAAGTAATAAAATCGTTTTATTACTTGGTGTGTAACATCAGATGTTAACTATTGTAGAAAAGACTTGACTTATTGAAGTCAAATGTGAGAATGATAAATTATAAATGGAACTACGTAATTAATAAGATTAAACAACCCTTATACATCTTCCGTGCAAGTCCAATAGGATAACAGAATCATTCACGAGTATTTGATACTTAATGGTTCCGTTGTTTTCTTAATGAAGAAAAATATCCTATGACTTTTAATGGAAGCGATATTTGATATCGATTCTGGAAGTTCACCATTGAACCTTAGATCTAAAATTGTTCATAGCTTACTACGATCAAGTTTTGAACTTGATTACGCTTTCATTATGAATTAGTTCATGATATGTGCTAATTGTTTGCACAACGGAAGCAATGTGAGCTTATTAAAGGTTTGACCTTTATAGTATGACATGAGAAAAGTTATACTCAGCAATCTATTGTAGATTCTGAGAAAACTTATCTCTAGTCACGCTAATTGAACAATTAATATATATTGGTTAATGTTGATAATAAACTGTATATTTTAGCTAAAGAATGCAAAGTGGCGTTTTTGGATGACTTATTTAGATAAGAGATCAGTTGTGATTTCCTTATTTGAAGAGTTCATTCTGAAATGGCCCTAGAGTTTGTGTTCTGCTGAGATCGCAGTTTAGTGTGCTAGCTTATAGAGCCTATTGTAGACTCGGATAAGTCTTCCAGAAATATGTGTTCTCTATTTTTGATATCGTCAGATTGTCTGATATTATCAAAGTATATAGAATACATATGTGATCAGAAGGTTTAGTGGGAGCGTACATATTACTTTCTATTGTTATATCTCTTAACGACATTGTCATTATTATAGTAATAATGAGATGTTTATGAGGTAAAAGATTTACCTAAGTCTTCTTTACTCCGTGATAGCAGTGGGAGTAGTCTCTGTTATATTTGATATAAAGTTTTATATAAGATATAAAACCAAGAGACTTGTGAGATACTCTATTATTCGTACATTAGATATGATCTAATAAATGGACATAACAAGGCTATCTGTATGACAGTTAGTATAACTGTTCGACAGTTATTGTATGTCTTATACATAGTATTCATCTTTCGTAAATGATGATTCCTTTTTCGAAAGAAATATTGATTAGAATGTCTAAACAATATTGTGTATCATTTGATGATGACATAATGAATACTTTATTATGTGCGATTATCGATGTCGATTTAATCGTAATTGTTACGAGTTATTTTGACATCCTATAGACCATATGATGGATCTTGAAACACGTTCTTTGTGATCTTTGAGATATTAAGAACGAGTTTCTAATTCATGGAGAATTTAATCTGCAACCATTAGGGTCATATTAGTTTTGAGACTAATTATGACATTAGACAGTCTATGTCATAAAGAGTCACAAATAATGCAGTGGGAGTGTCACGAAGGATTCTACTATTTAGTGGAATCAAATGCAACTTTTGAAGTTTTGACTTATGAAGTTGCATAGTGACCTTTTAAATTAGAAGTTTTTGAATTGTTATTGTGCTTGCGGTTGTCCACATAGTATTTTGGATTTGATCCCTAAATACTTGGACAACTCAGTAGCTATAGCACAATACTGATGTAGCATCAACATATTAATGTATAATTTAGATTCTACAAAATATGAATGATGTTGACTATAGGAAACGATGGAGTTTGTTTGACAAACTCAATATTCATAGCGGACTTGTTTCTTGCCTCTTAAGTACTGGTGAGCTTTTGAGGGCCATGTGCATATGATGCACATTGATAAGTGTATATGATACCGTGGATTGGCACTAGAGCAGTGGAGAAATTGTTGGGGTTGGTGCTCAGAGCGCCAATCTGGACCGTACTCATGTCTGATTCATGAATACGAACATCCCCTTATTCCATAATATTACTTATTTATGGTTGCACCTCTTGTTCTTATATACGTATTCGATCTGATTACGATTACATTGAAACTAAATGTGGTTTAGTGATATGTATATATTAGACAAAGGCCCGATAATATATAATGCAGTACACAGTTACAAAGTTAGTTTGTAATTGACATTGGGAAGTGTCACTGCTATATGTATATTATCAAAGATAGTTCCTGGTCAAGATTTGCTAACACGGGTCGGTTAGTCAAATCCGTTGAGAC
Source organism: Zanthoxylum bungeanum (assembly GCA_019454045.1). NCBI lineage: Eukaryota > Viridiplantae > Streptophyta > Magnoliopsida > Sapindales > Rutaceae > Zanthoxylum > Zanthoxylum bungeanum. Next base: position 141,740 of record SKCR01033782.1, read on the forward strand.
CAGTACATGTCGTATATCGAGACTTGGTCCGATGGTTTATCCCAATGAACCATGAGTCTATGGAGACTCGTATAGACGTGTAGGTGTTTATAATGGATAAACACTGAACGGCTCACCGAAGATTCTTAATGGATGGTACAGCCACGTCAATAAGAATCTTCTCGGGTTGAGTAGCATAGTGGTCCTTCGACTTGAGACACCACTGTGGATGTATGAGACATCCTCCACACTTAGATGGCAGTCACGTCACCGATCTATTTAGATCAGACCTCCGCCTGTTCGTTGGGTGTGGATCGATCCTCAGGATATCCTGTGTGTGTCAGATAGGATCCGTCAGTTCTGTGTACAGAGCATAGGTAGTCCATATATTATTAGCAGTCTGTTAAATCTGTAGCCACAGTATACTTCGGAAGTAAGTTCCGAATGTTATTTAGAGATTGCTAATAGATACGTCGACGAGATAATACCTATAGAGATTTGACGTTTACATCTATATCTCTGGGATTATCTGGATACCTGTGACGGAGGGATTATACGTATGCAATGACTTCGACCTGTATGATTCAGCTAGTTTATCCGTGATCGTCATAATCTACGGGTGGATAGATTATGACATGAAATTGGATTTCGTGACGGATATACCTGAATCTAGAGAGTCTCAATAATGAAACATACTCGTAGAGCACTAGAGCAACATTTATGAATAATGATGATTATTTATAAATCGTTTAATCGTTAAACGAAAAAATACATGCGAACGGGCCGAACCGTCATTTCCTAATTAATGTGTATTTGTATTTAATATATGATATTATTAATACACATTAATAAATAGTCAAATAAAGGTATTTGACATATATCATTAATATATGTATTTGAGATATTTAAAGTAAATATAATACATATATTTGATATATTTTTATTTAATTAATTATTTAATTATTTAATTGTTAAATGATTAATATAATTAAAATATAATATATCACCAAATGATTATAAGTTGCAATTGTTGACTTATACATTAAAGGAAAAGGTTGTCAAATTGATTTTGACTTCTTAAGATATTTGTTCAAAATTGTTTGAAAAATAAAATATCTTTTTCCTTTATTTTCTTATAAATTCGGCCATAACACTTAAATATAAGAGTTATATTTTTCTTAGTTGCATTTGTTGACTTAATTAAATATCTAATAAAGTGTTATTTGGATATTTATGCAAGTTGACCAAATGTAAAGTGAAATGAAATTGAAATTGCAAAAACTTGTATTTGGCTAGGTAATTCGGCCAAGGCATCTTTGATACAAGTATATATTGTTTTTCATTTCATTTCATTAAAAAACCTAATACACTTTAAAGAAAACCCATTAATGGAAGCAAAGGAAGCTTGTGAGAAAGAAAGAAGAAATCAAAGAAAGCTTAGATTTTAGTAAGTTTTTCCAACTTGCTATTAGAAAGGAAAATGTTCCTTAGGATCTAGGCTTTAACATATGATGTTCTTGGTTATTTCTTTCTTTATTCCTTGTGTTTTTGTTGATGGAAGTTTTGATGGAAGTGTTGAGCATGTATGATGAAGGAAGGTTGTGACTATTGTAGTTATAAGCTTTCTTTTAAGGTTTTGGAAACCATGTGGCTAATCTAGAGTTGTTGACCCACTCTTAGATGAACTAGATTTGATCTTGAGTTGTTTCATTGTGTTGAGACTTTGATTGGATGGAAGAAAGATGATTGAAGTGTTGGATTTAACCAATTTGGTCTAACTTGTCCAATTTGAAGAAATTGAAAAATTAGGGTTCATGACCAATTCCAAATTTGGGGATTTCATATATGTTGTGTATTTGGATGTGTATATGATGCATATAAAGTTTCATGTTGATTGGATTACATATTGATATGTTTTGAAGCATGAAATGACAAAGTGCACAAATGGCACCCTATTGGGAGCATTCGGCCAAGTGAGTCAATTTTGGGGATTTGGTTGCTTTTGGTGTTTTGATGTTTTGAACATGCTAAGTTCATCTTAGAAATGATTTAGAATCATTCAAAATTGATTAGATCAATTTCGGACTAAAATGGACAAAATACCAAAGTAAGGGTAATTTGGTAAATTCACCTAAATATGATTTATTGAATTTTATTTCATAATTTGATTATTGGAATATTAAATAAATATGTTTATTTAATTAATCCAAGAAAAAGTTTTGAATCGGAAGATACGATCTTCCGCCGCTTCCGCTGCGTTACCAGATTCTGCCCCTAAAACCCCCACACAATGTAATGACTGTCAATCGACACAATGCTAATAATAAAGCTGCATCTTTCGCTTATATTATTGAGTCACAATATATGGCATGTGAGGTTAGGACATGCTAATTATGATATAATACGTAATAATTAACATGGACCTTATACCTAAATTTACAATTGATAACCAATATAATTGTGAAGCATGTGTTGAAGCAAAAATGCATAAATCATCATTTCATTCCATAGAACGAAGTTCTGAACCCTTGGAACTTATACACTCCGATGTGTGTGATATGAATATTGTACAAACAAGATGCGGTAAAAAATACTTTGTCAATTTTATCGATGATAACACAAGATTCTATTATGTATATTTTCTGAGTAGCAATGATGAAGCTATTGGAAGCTTTATACACTATAAGAACGAAGTTGAAAATCAACTTGGCAAGAAAATCAAAAGAATCGGGAGTGATAGATGAGGTGAATATGTGTCACCATTTGGTGAATATTGTTCCAATCATGGAATTATTCACGAAACTACTTCTCATTATTTACCTCAATAAACGGGATTGCTGAACGCAAAAACCGAACATTGAAGGAAATGATGAATGCCATGTTGATAAGCTCTGGTTTACCTTAGAACTTGTGGGGGGGGAAGTCTTGCTTTCCGCCAACAACGTTCTGAACAAGCTACCTCATAGAAGATTGGACAAGACACCATATGAATTGTGGAATGGCCACGTACATTCCTATAAATATCTGAAAGTGTGGGAGTGTCTCGCGAAAGTAATGGTTCCTAAGTCTAAGAATGTTAGAATAGGACCCAAGACTGTTGATTGTATATTCATTGGATATGCTCACAACAGTAGTGCTTATCGATTCTTAATACATAAGTCTGAAATTACTGACATCAATCCAAATATGATAATTGAGTCAAGGAATGCGACATTCTTTGAAGAGACATTTCCTTGTAAGAAAAGATAAAGAACATAGTCTCTTAAAAGAACCATTGATACTGTTAAAGGCAGTGATCAAGTTGACCAAGAATCGGATCAACATGAAAATGTTGAGGAAATTGAACCTAGACGTAACAAAAGAGCCAGAACGTCTAACTCATTTGGACCCGATTTTCTGACATACTTGTTAGAAAATGAGTCTCAAAGCTATAAAGAAGCAATGTCTTTGTCGGAGGCACCTTTATGGAAAGAGGCTATCAATAGTGAGATTGATTCCATCATACAAAACCATACTTGGGAGTTGGTTGATCTTCCTCCGGGTTGTAATTGTTAGGGTTAGTGCTCAGAGTGCCAATCCAGATCGTATTTATGTCAAATTCATGAATATGAGCAATTCTATTTTCCATAATATTACTTAATTTAATGGTAGCACCCTTGTCTTTTATCCACTTATTCGATCTAATTAAGATTAGATATCTGATTATGATTAGATCGAAACTAAATCTGGTTTAGTGATACGTGTATATTAGACAAGGACCCTAGGATTTACAATATAGTGCGCAGTTACAACGTAGTTTATAATTGACATTGGGAAGCGCACAATAAGATGTACATCCTTAAATAAAGTTCTTGGTCAAGATTTACTAACACGGGTCGGTTAGTAAAATCCGCTGAGACCAGTACATGTCGTATATCGTGACTTGGTCCGATGGTTTATCCCAGTGAATCATAAGTCTCGGGAGACTCGTATAGACATGTAGGTGTTTATTTGATAAGAAACTGAACGACTCACTGAAGATTTCCAAATAGATGGTACACCAACGTCAATAGAAATCTTCTCGAGTTGAGCGAGCATAGTGGTCATTTGACTTGAGATACCACAGTAGGATATATGAGTTATCCTCCAAACTTTGATGGCAGTCACGTCAATGATCTATTCATGATCAGACCTCCACCTATTCGTTGGGTGTGGACTGATGCTCATGATATCCAGTGCGTATCAAGATAAGATCCGTCAGTCCTGTGTACAGGGCATACACATCCTCACGTGTTTACGATCTAGTAAATCCATGGCCGTGATATAACTTTGGAAATCAGTGCCGAGTATTATTTAGAGATCGTAAATTGAAAGTCGACTATATTACACAAAACAGATTTGACATTCTCATCTATATCCTAGGTATAATATGGATAATCTGTGATGGAGGGATTATACGTATACAATGACCTCGGCTTGCATATTTTAGCGAGATTATCCGTGGTCGTCATAAATCATGAGTGGGTGAATTATGGACACGAAATTGGATTTCGTGACGGATAAACCCAAACTTAGAGAGTCCCACAATATGAAGTGTACTCGTTGAGCACTTGGGCAACTCGATATGAATAATACAGATTATTCATAATACTTCACCAGATTAAGTGAGTTAATTCAGATCGTTTAATCGGTTAAACGATAACACATGCATTAGGAAATTTTTTCCGATAATAATTATTGTGTATTTGTATTTGATACATAATACGATTAGATACACATTAATTATTCATTAAATGAGATTTTGACACATACCATAAATATATGTATTTGTTATTTATTGTAAATAAAAATACATATACAATAATAATTATATTAATTAATTATTTGGATATTTAATTGTTAAATATTTAAATTATTAATTAATAATCTTTTTCCATAAATGTAATGGAATTTGTCTAATTATTATTGGTTGATGTGGCATGATTTAATTATACTTTAGTTGTGCTAATTTGATTGGCTAACAAAAAGTGTAATTATCATTTTAATTTGATTAAATTGTCAAATGACAAAATTACCCCTCATATTCACTGAAGGTCGGTCAACAAAGTTTTTTAAAAGAAAATTTATTTTATTCATCTTTTTTGACTTCTCATTGGCCGAAACGTAAACAAACTAAAAGCTCTCAAATGGTGTTTGAAGAAACAAGAAGAAAAATCAAGAAAATCAAGAAAAAGCTTTAAGGATTTTAGGAATTAAATGTAATTCTCTATTCCTTTGAGCTTGAAAGTATGTTTATAATTTTCTTGATAATCTAGTAAGATTCTAGGATTTCTTTTTTCTTAAGAATTTGGGGCTTTTGTTGTTGGTTGATGGATTTGGATGTTTATAGCATGTGTGAAGTGGTTTTGGTTAATATTATTATAATATTAGGCCAATTTGATCATTTGATGATGCCATTCTAGAGTGTTATGACCACTCTTATGGCACCTAGAATTGTTCTTGGGTTGTTCATGTGTGGTGACTTTGAATTGGTGTTTGATTAATTGGATTAATTTTGAAATTTTGGATTTAAAGCATAAAAAAAATTCAGTAATTTGGTTCCTGATCAGATCTGTTAAAACTAGAAATTTTTTGATGCATTTGATGTGTTATGAATGTAATGGATGTGTTTTGGGAGTTGGAACAATTGCCAAAAAGTGTTTCGGAGTTGAAATATGCGAAAGCGGCAAAAAACGGTGTTACCGAGTGACTTTTGAGTCAATCGAGTGACGACTGTCCAAACAGTGAATCCGTCACTGTTCGGGCTGCCCATGAACTGCCCTGACACTATTGGGGTGGACCTGGACAGTCTCCATAAGTGTCGGGTGGTCGGTTCGGTCAAAAACACGTTTTGCGTCATTTTGTGGAAAAAATATTTTTCGTAAAAGTTTCGCGACGTTTCATTTATATTTATGTCGTTATTTGATATCGAATAAATAGGTTTAGGTGAAATATGAATAAATTATTCATATTAGATATTGAATAATTTATTCGGTAATTTGAAAAAATTTTAAATTATGATTTCGCCCGAACCGCGCTTCCGCTGCGCCCATCGCCCAAAACCCCAACAAAATGGTATCAGAGCGGCTCTGATGCTTCATCCATTACATTATTCATGCTTGATATTTGATATATAATCCAATTTTAATGTTCGTACAAGCTTGGAATCTATATATGTTTCTTTACTTTTCGGTTCTACACTAACGGAAATGTAATTAAAATTAATAGTTAAATTATTTTATGTTTTCTAAGGTAGAATTGAAATGTTTAGAAAGTGATTTAGATTAAAATTCTGCATTTGATGTAGATTATAGCTTCCAGAGGAAAATCTTCGTTTTAAATATGGCTGTAAAGTAACGTGTATTGGATACATGTTTCTTGGTCCGTCTTATCATTACGGTTTATGGGTATCTTTCTATAACTGCATCCGAGATCGTGCCAAAGCTATGAGGGTGTAGTATTATCCATAGCGGTTGTATATTGATACTGGACAAATTCAAGTGAAAGTCGAAATCCTGAACATGCCAAAGTTGTCAGGACTACATTAGTAGCTTGAGTTTGTCATTGACAAGTGTAGCCTTGATACTCCTCCTTGTGAACGTTCCAAAGCTGTCACAACGAGAAACGGTCAGGACCAAAACCAGGAGTCACTGGTGAGTGATTGACAAAGAGTTGTCTACCTAATGAATATACGTAGGCGAGATCGTGCCAAAGCTGTGAGTCGAAATATATTCATGGGATCATACTCTCACTATGAAATTTGATTTAATTATTGAAAACCCCGTTTTCCGTTGGGGATTACAGTATTACGTAAAGTAGTGGGAGACACTATTGGGTTTAAAAATCCATAACTTAAGCAGTGTGTAATTGTATGGAATTTACTGCTTTCGTTTTTCCTTTCATTCTATATTGTTTATAGATTTATACTTCTAATCCACTGCATTTATATTTCTTGTATATATATTTTCTGACTTTACTTATGGTTGCATTATTCTAGAATATGTTCTAGAAAGACAGTAGACTTAGATATTGTTATATTAGTTTAAAACCATCGGGAACTATTGTTAAGATTTTCTTGAAAATCACGATGGTTTGTGACTTAGTTACTAAGTCACGTTAGGTAATCTAAATAGATATCTGTTTAGGATATAATAGTCTTGAAGGAATAGTTTCTTATGCAGTAAGAATTGACTTGAATAGTTCATGTCTCGAGATTCTTAACTGGCATTGAGAAAACCTCATTAGTATTTGTTTATCTTATAATGACCTTTCTTAGCTTTAGTGACTTTTAGAAGTCACGTGTTTGACACGGTTTGCTAATCAATCATTTGCAACTGGATGTAATGGATGTAATGGAAGCTCCAAGCCTTTGTAGTGTGTTTCCAACACTTGGGTGAGTTTCCCTATCACCTTGATTCACTTCTTTATGTGCTAGCAAGAGCAAAAAAATGAAAGAAAAATTTTGCCCTTCAAGGAAGCAAAGTTTCGGCCATGGCTAGGGAGAGAAGAAGAGAGTTTTGTTTGCTGTGAATAGTAACTTTCTTAACTTCCAAAGTTGACCAAATTAATTTATATCAAGTTTGAGTGTTGGTTTTGGTTTATGTATTCTACAAGCAATCCAAGCCTTACACAACCATTACCAAATTCCATCAAATGTCAAACACATTGATGTAAGTTGATGGGCCCCACTTTAAAATCCAAATTTAAGTCGGACAATCCAACAAGCAACTTCGCTCGGGCCCAGGTTCATTTAATTTCGAATTAAACGAATTTGCTGTTGCGACACAATTAAATCCAATTTAATTAAATAATTATGCCTTGCAAAATTATTATTAAAGTCACTTGCGAATTAATTCTAAATTAATTCATTTGCACGAATTAAAATCCAATTTTAATTCCGCATTGAAATCCAATTTCAATTAATATATCTAATATATTATTTTAGCCCAATTAATTAATTAAATAATAAAATCCACTTTAACTATTAAATTTATTTTTCCGATTAATTCCAAATTAATCGCGTTCTCTCTTCTCGACGAATTTAATCCCAGATAAATTCTCGACGCAATTAATCCCAGATTAATTCCTTCTCTGATAATTAATTCCTAGATTAATTATTGCCGTGATTAATCCCAGATTAATTTTCTCTCTCATAATTAATCCCAGATTAATTCTGTTCGAGTCAAATGTCATCGGTGAATATTCAGGAAGCGACCCAAGAGATCCATGGAAATGTTGGCAGTAAATACGGTCATCAGACTGTCCGAACACGTGCATACCCGGTACCACGTTCTTACCAATTTACAAGACATGGTTGGCTTCTAGCAAAGCACCGTGCTTCCCAATTCTTCAGAAATATTCTTTAAAGGAATATATAATCTTTATTAGGCGTAGTATACAGTGTATTGCGTATTGCGATCTAGTATCAGATGTCACATGCTAGGCCTGAGGCTGGAATTGTGTCTGCCCCGTACGAAACATATATCGGATCACATGCAACTAGTCTATATAATCAGAAAATCATGACCTAATCATATTATCTCGATGACTGCAGTACTTAAGAGTACCAGTTTCGTATCCCTGGGTGATCATCATCTCCATATGACTGAAGTGATACTTCCATCTTGACATCACACCCAATACACTACGATTCTTAGTATACCCAGAAGAGGCGTACATAGAACCTGTTAAAGCCGCGGATGTCCAAAACCAAAGTATACTGATTGTCGCAAGTATTAGCGATGCAAGTCTCAGGTTAAGACCAAATACACCTACCCTGATTCAGATTCCCATAGACACATAGTCATACTACCAATGAGATTCCGATGGGTCTATCCAGAGCGAAGCTATTCCCTTACCATCGGTAAATAGAACCTCTTATCACACTTGCATAAGTATCCAATACTTAAATATATGAGAACTATACCGTTACGCTTCTATAACGCGCACAAGTGCAATACTAGCCTATTCCGCATTATCGATGTCCAGTCTCGATAATACTACAACTAGGGATATTTAATGATTAAACCTTTCGTGGATTAATACTGTCTCATATTTTATTAATCCGGTACTAATCATATGGACTTTTATCATTTATATATTCAGGTAATCAAATTACAAATGATAAAAGAGCAATTTCCTTTGTGACATAGTTAATTTTGTATAAGAACACCATGTTCTTTACAAAATAGTGATGCTATGGGTCATAATTGTCCAACATGAACATTAATTGCTTTAACATCCATAAATAATTTATTTGTTCATCCAATGAATGTTAAATTAATATTTCTAAATGGGGATTTGGATGAGAAAATATATATAGAGCAACGTAAATGGTTTATTTTGCTTGAAAATGAGAAATGTTTTTGCTAGTTAGTAAAATCCTTAAATGGTTTCAAACAGATACCAAAACAATAGCATGAAAAGTTTGACTCACTCATACTATCACATGAATTTATGCTTAATAGTATAGATAAGTGTGTCTATTCTAGATTAACAAATAATCATGACACTATTATGTCTATATGTGAATGATATGCTAATTATTAGCACCATTATGGAAGATATTGTAGAAAATAAGAAGTACTTAAATTCTCAATTTAAAATGAAAGATTTGGAAGAAGTGGATACTATATTAGGTATTAAATTTAAAAGACATAGTGTGGGATTTTTCATTCACATTATATTGAAAAAGTGATTAATAAATTTAATAACTTAATTATAAAAGAACCTAATACCCCTTTTGATGTCTCCGTGAAATTAACTGAAAATGAAGGAAGAGTGGTGGCTCAGTTTGAATATTCCAATGTAATTGGAAGTATGATGTATGTCATGTATTGTACTAAGCCTGATATTGCATTCTAGGTATATCTAAAGACCTAACGTTAACTATTGGAAAGCAGTTGGAAGAATTCTTGGATATTTAAAACGAACTAAATGCTTAAGATTATTTTACAATAACTTTCCAACGATTCTAGAAGGATATTTTGATGCTAGTCCGATAACTATTAGTGAGGATAATGTTAGACAATTATGACCCATAGCGTCACTATTTGTAAAAGACATTGTGGTTTTTTGTACAAATTAATTATGTAGCAATGGAAATTACATTTTATCATTTTGTAATTTGATTACTTGAATATATAAATGATAAAAGTCCCTATGATTAGTTCCGGATTATAAGATATGAGACAATATCAATCCATAAAGGTTTAATCATTAAACATCCCTAGTCGTAGTATTATCGAGACTGGACATCGATAATGCGGAATAGACTAGTATCGCACTTGTGCGTGTTATGGAAGCGTAACGACATAGTTCTCATATATTTAAGTATTGGATACTTATGCAAGTGTGATAGGAGGTTGTGTTTTCCGATGGTACGGAAACAGCTTTGCTCTGGATAGACCCCACAGAATCCCATTGGTAGTATGACTTTGTGTCTATGGGAATCCGCATCAGGGTAGATGTATTTGGTCTTAACCTGAGACTTGCATCGCTAGTACTTGCGACAATCAATACGCTTTGGTTTTGGTCATCCAGGACTTTAACAGGTTCTGTGTACGCCTCTTCTAGGTTTATTGAGAATCGTAGTGTATTGGATGGATGTCAAGACGGAAGTATCACTTCAGTCATATGGAGATGATGATCACGCAAGGATACAGAATTGGTACTCTAAATTGGTTGCAACCATCAGGATAATATGACATGGTCATGATTATCCGATTAAAGAGACTAGTTGCTTGTGATCCGATATATGCTTCGTACGGGGCAGACACTATTCCAGCCCCAGGCCTTGCATGTGACATCCGATACTGGATCTCTATACGCAATACTACGTATACTACGCCTGACAAAGATTATATATTCCATTAAGAATATTTTTGGAGAATTGGGTAGACACGGTGCTTTGCTAGAAGCCAACCATGTCTCGTAAATCGGTAAAAATATAGTAAGAGGTACATACGTGTTCGGATAGTCCGACGACCGGATTTACTGCCAACATATCCAGGGATCTCTTGGGTCGCTTCCTGAAGATTCACCGATGACGTATGATTCGAACATAATTAATCTAGGATTAATTGCGAAGAGATTTTATCTGGGATAAAATACTATTTGAAGAGATAGAATGATTAATTTGGAATTAATCGATAAAATAATATATTCGATATATTATACGAAATTAGATTTTGACGCGGAATTAAAATTGGATTTTAATTCGGGCAAACGAATTAATTTAGAATTAATTCGCTAGCTACGTGAATAGTAATTTTGCCAGACATAATTATTTAATTAAATTTGATTTAATTACGTCGTAACGAAAAACTCGTTAATTCAGAATTAGCGAACCCGAGCCCGGGATGTGTCGCGGGCCCACTCGGATTTTGAATCAAGAGGGGCCCACATGTCACATCAGTTGTCATATCTCTTGTCACTTTAGTTACTTTTGGTGATGAGTTTTGGTTAGAATGATGATGACTTGCCTTACACACTTCCTAAACATGATGGCTTGATTGACTAATACGAAATATTTGGTATATGATTATTAGATTTTTTGAAATCAAAATTAACAAGTCAACACTCATATATCACTCTTTCATTCACGCCACTTTGAAGAAAATTTACTATCTCCAAATTTCTTCCATTGCCGTGAGCTTAATGAGGAAAAAGAAGATTTGTTGCAAATCATCTAAGGCTAGCACCAACAAGGAATCAAACATAGGTGATAGGGAAACCAATCTAAGAGCTTGGAATCCTCTCAAAACTTGGAGCTTGTTCATCTTCAACAAATTGGGACCTTGGCCGTGACCTTCAAGGAGCAAATTTTCATTTTGACGCATCTTAAATCCGTTCAATGTAAGTGTGATTCCTCCATACTTCATTTAGTATTCACATGTTTTATGCTTAAATATGATCTTGGGAATGCCTTAGAAACCAACAGATAATAAATCAACATCTGGATGGGTGTTTATTTTGGGTGAATAAGCAATCTTATAGGCTTCTAAGAAACAAACATGTATCACTCATTCCACTATGGAATCAGAGTTTATTGCTCTTGCAGTTGTAGGTAAAGAGACATAATGACTGAGAAATATGTTATTAGATATTAAATTGTGGCCATAACCAATACCCACGATCTTTTTATGCCTTGACAGTGAAGCTACAATGTCCAAGGTATTTAACAAGATAAATAATGGTAAATCTAGACATATTAGTTTATGTCATGAATACATTAGACAAATAATTTCTTAAGGAATAATTACAGTTGTCTATGTAAGGTCAAATAATAATCTAGTCAATCTATTTACAAAGACACTCTCTCGAGATACGGTTAAAGCTATGACTATTGGAATGGACTGGTGGTGGGAACCCAATATTAATTTTGTTAAAGAACAATCTAGAGGTTTAATGGATAATAAAAATTACTAATAGTTGTTTCAAGTACTATTGAAAGTTGTAGTACTTAGTAATATTGATGGTGAGTATTAAATACTCTTAATGGAGATTAATAGTTTGGAAATAAATAATGTGCTTGAATTAAATCAAATGAGAATTTTACCTATACAAACATGTGAAGTGGTGCCGTTTCAAACAAAAATGAGAATAATAACTTTTGTAAATATTCATGAATTCAAGTGTAGCACAATGCCTTAATAGTGCTGGTTTTAGTGAATTTCGGGAAAGGAAAATTATATTCATATGTATGGCATTTTGATATGATCCAAAGAATGAGAATTGACCATTATTCAAGTCTAAAATACAAAGTTACAAAGTTTAAAAAAATCCAAAATACTCAAGATACACCAAGAAGAAGTTCTTGGTCAAATTCCATTAAAGAGTTTCAAAGGAAGACCATATAGTCAACGACTGCAAGATTTGCGCAATCATCATATTTTGGCTATAACTTTCTTATACAATGTCTGATTTGGGTGATTCAAGATGCGTTAGAAACAAGACTTGAATATCTACAATATTTAGTGACATCAAGATAAATTTGGACTCCTTTCTGGTCAAAATTTGATTATATATTTAAGTGATTCAAGCTATAGGTTACATGTTTTAATTTTATGTTATGTTTAAGAGATTAACTGGACTCTGATATTATTTTAAAAGCCCATTCTTGAAATTTAATTCTTATTTAGGTTAGGATTTAATTTTATTAGTTAAATTAGGATTTATCTTAAGTACTTGGTTTTAATTAGCTTTCATTGTTTAAGTTAATTAAGGACTTTATAACGACCTATTTAAAAGTGCCTTTAGGTTGTAATTTTGATACAAAGATTATTTATACCCTACAATTCAAGCTATATTCGTAAGCAACTAAGTGTGTGAGAGATTGAAATTCTCTTATTTATTGAATTCCACACAAGCTTTATCAAAGATTGGCGATTTTTGTGGCGTCTATAAACAGTTAGCAAAATTCAATCAAGACACAAAGAAAGGTTCTCAAGAAAAAGATTCATGGGGGTTGGACTTGATCTTGGGAGAGTTTTGTTCCTTAGAGAATTGTGACATAAAGTTCTTAGGGTTACGTGCAAACACAAGACTTCCGAAGATTCAATCCTAAGAAGATCACGTCAGTTGTTAGCATAGCTTAGGTTTCCAAGGTCTTGTATTCTTATAAAATCGTGATTCATGGTTCTTGAGGTTCACTCAATTACGTGGGGTTGCCTAGGAATCAATCCTATGATAGTTTCCGTCAGTTGGTATCAGTAGATCAGGGTTTCAAAGTTAGGTTTTTCTATCTTTAATTATTTTCTTTAGGATCTTTTCATTGTGTGTTAGGTTAAGTTTCAGTCTTTGTAATCCTTTTAAGTCTTAGACATTTCTTTGCTTGATTTAATCTTAAATCTTGTATATTTATTACAGTATTTCGTGTTTGTTTGAGTCAAAAGATTATAAAAATCCAAAACAATTATGCTAATTAAATTTCAATTTTGTCACATTTCTTAGTGTCTTTGTGTCTTATTTAGGGTTCTAAATTAGTCTTGCATGTTTGGGAGTCTTTTGCATGTTTGAGTCCAAAAAAATAAAAACAAAAATCATCTTTGGTTTTATTAAGAGTCTGTTTGGTTTGTGTGTGTTCATTTTATGTTTTTGTTATTTAAGATTCTTTAAGTTGTTCTTAAATCAATAAAATATCAAAATAAAAAAAAGAAATTTTTTAGTCGTTCTTGAGTGAAGGTTTGGATTTGAGGACGAATCGTTTCGAGAAGAGAACGAATGATGTGATCCAATGTACGTGAATTGGACATTATCTAAGTCTAAAATATAGAGTTTCAAAGTTTAAAAAAATCCCAAAATACTTAAGATACATCAAGAAAGAGGTTATTGGTCAAATTCCATCAAAGAGTTTCAAGAGAAGACCACCTAGATAAAGACGGCGGGATTTGTACAATATTCGTATTTTGATCATAATTTGCTCATACAATGTCTGATTCAGTGTAACGCCCCGGTCAGTTCGGTCATATCTGGTATAGTGAATTATCATGCATGACATGTTAGAATTCATAAAATAATATAAAAATAGGTTTCACATCTTAGGAATTTTTACTGGAGGTCCCGGACAAATTTTCAATTTTAGCACATTTACTATTCATCTGGTCAACATGCAGCTCTTCTGTATTTTAGCTGTAACTTTTTCATACGAACTACGATTGTTATGAATGTTATACCGTCGGAAAGTTCAGAGAATTCCCTACAAGTTTTGCGTTGAATAGTTTTCAAGATTCGACCTAAATCTAGTCAAAATTACAATCTAATTTTGGATGAATAGTAACTTCCGATTTTTGCATTAAGTTGGATTACGTGGCAATATCACCACCACTCATTTCCATCACAAAACTCAGCCCATCCCTTTATAAAAACCACACTATTCACTCTTCCCTCACCTTAAGAAAAACGTGAATGGCTTCATTTTTCTCAAACCAATTCAAGCTTTCTTTCACTTCATTTTCTCAAGTCAAGATGATGATTCAAGCCATGTAAGCTTCCTTTCTCCTTTTCTCTTTTCATTTTTCAGTTTTGAGCTTGAATAAGGAAAGCCCCAAATTCGTGGATAAGGAACCCTAGAATTTTATTTTGGAATTTTAGCTTCAATAGAGCATGTAGCATTTATTTCCTAGCATTTGGTGATGGATTGAACATGGTTTAAGCTTTGTTTTCAAAATGCCCAATTTTGTTTCCCTAAGAACAAGGGTTGGACGAATTTGGTGCTTGCATTAGAGGGTTTGCTTTGAGTTTCTCGTAGTAATTAATGATGATTTAGCATAGAATGAGGCTTTAACATGAGTTTGGATTAAGTTGTGAAAGAAACTTCAAATATTGTAATTTCTTGTGATGGCTTAGACTTGTATGTATGTGAGGGTGATTATTTTTATTTCCATTGTTGATGAATGGTATTAGTTTAGGTGTTGGATGATGAATGTAACGACTGGTAGTTTTACTACTACCTACATCGATACTGTTACGTACGGAGCGAAGACACATATAAAATAAATTATGCTGGGAGTCAAATATGCTCGTAGAATGACTTTGGCGATGATCGGTAAATTTCTTAAAGTCCCGGGATGGGACTGCACCGTGTTTCCTTTAAATCGCCCATAGTATTTAGGGCATAGCGTTTTTGTACGATCTTCGATTTTTATGAATTTTATATCGTCGGAAATCTCAGATCGAGACCTAAAACTTCCACGTTGAACATTTTCCCAAACTCGGACCAAAAATAGGTCAAAAACACAAGTCAAAAATTTGGATGAATAGAAATTTCGGACCCAAGTGATAAAATGTCCAAATTTCTCCATTTCTCTAGACACTTCTACATTGTTATTTTTATTAATTAAGTCCCACTATATAAAAGGACTACTATTCATCAATACCAAAAAGAAATTGGAAGCAAAATAGAAAAGAGAAGGGAGGAAGCTGAGAGAAAAAGAGAGGGGAAGAGAAGAAAGAGATAGAAGAAAAAGAAGAGGAAGAAGAAAAGAAAGAAGAAGAAAAGAAAAGAAGAACCAAGAAGGAGAGGTTGAGCATCGTTGGAAGCTTGGAGGGTGTAGGAATCAAACATGAGGAAGGTAAGAAATCCATGACCCATTTTCTTTAATTGGTGAGCTTAATGATTTGGCATTTGTGTAGTGTTGAGAACTTGAGTATGATGATAATTGAATGATTCCTTTTGTTTTAAGTTAATAAAAAGGTTGATAAACCTCATTTGTTTTATTGGGATGGAAAATTGGTGAGTTAATAAAGTGAATTAAAAGTGAGATTCTTGATGAATTGATGTTTAATTCATGTAAAATGAAGTGTAAAATGATGTTTTGTATATTGATTTTTGGTTCGGAAGTGTTGAAATGGAGTAAAGTTGGATAAATTGAGCTTTGGATGAATTTGGAGAAGAAACCAGAAACCTGGAAAACGCAAGCGCGTCGTGACGCAAAGAGGATTTCGCGTCACAACGCAAGAGGAAAAAGGTGATCGGATTCTGGACACAGCGCATCGCGACTCGCAATCCTTCCTGCATCACGACGGGAGAATAGAACCTCACTTAATCAGTTTTAATACCTCAGGTGTGTCCTAGCGCGTTAGAGACCGCCATTAGGGACTCATATCAACTTATCCACATGTCCTATATCAAATTATGTTCATCATAAGCCTTGTGTATATAATGCTGATGGATATTTAAGTATTAAAAGTATCGAGGTTGTTTTACTATGATGATTCTAATTAAGTTCCGATCATAGGTTATCCGCAGGAACAACTTTCTTCTTCGACCCAGGATCCAGTTGTTGGAATTCTCTAAGCATCCCAAGATCATTTCAAGCAATGAAAATACAAAGTGAATACATCAAAGGAGGTACATAATACTCATAATGATCAGTTGAGCGATGCGGTGGGCAATAAAAATCAGTTTTCTGCCCTCTGTATGTCACGGCAGTGAGCTGCTGTGGTTCCACTCCATTTGCGGCTTTGGATCAATCTTCAAGCTCCAAGCTTCGTCATGGTGATTCCAAGCTCATGGGTGGACTTCCCTATCACCTTCGCATGTCTCTCGGAGTGCTAGCTCTTGATGATTTTGCCACAAAATCACCACACTTTTGCTTCCATTTGCTCTCGGCAGTAAGCCAAAACCAGAAAAAAAAAATTCAGCCCTAGGCGTGAATGAGAGGGAGAGAAAAGAGAGAGAGAGTGAGTTGTGTGATGGTTGGCAAAAAGTGTGTATCTAATACCACTTTTGATTTTTCCAAAAAATCAATTAATTGATTTCAAAAAATCAAAACAAATACAAATATTTAAAATATATTAAATGTCTATCATGCCATCACACTTGAGTGTATTACACTCCACCATCAACTTCCATCAAGTCACATCACTCAATCAATCAAGTGACAAGTTATCACATCACTCAAAGTGACTAATGATTTGACGCTTGATTTGACTTGCGTGCCGCACTCGAATTCGAAATGTGAATACGCTCGCAAACAATCCCGGGCTCGGGTTCGCTAATTCCAAATTAATGAATATTCTTTTGCGACGCAATTAAATGATTATGCCTAGGGAAATCATTATTCACGTCGCTAACGAATTAATTCTAAATTAACTCGTTCGCCCGAATTAAAATCTAATTTCAATTCCGCGTCGAAATCCAATTTCATTTAAAATATCGAATATATTAATTAATCGATTAATTCCAAATTAATCGTTATCTCTCTTTAATTAATATTTTATCCCAGATAAAATATCTCCGCAATTAATCCCATATTAATTTTCTCTCTCATCTAATTAATCCCAGATTAATAAAAGTGTGAGTCATACGTCACCGGTGAATCTTCGGGAAGCGACCCATGAGATCCCCGGATATGTTGGCAGTAAATTCGGTCGTCGGACTATCCGAACACGTAAGTACCTAGTACTACGTTTATACCGATTTACATGACAAGGTTGGTTTCTAGCAAAGCGGGCCTACCCAATTCTCCAGAAATATCCTTACAGGAATATAAGGATCTATATCAGGCGTAGTATACGTTGTATTGCGTATTTTGATCCAGTATCGGATGTCACGTGTTAGGCTTGGGGCTGGAATTGTGTCTGCCCCGTACGAAGCACATGTCGGATGTCTGGTAACTAGTTTATATAATCAGATATACATGACCTAGTCATAATATCCCGATGACTGCAGTACTTAAGAGTACTAGTACAGTATCCTACGTGACATCATCTCCATATGACTGGAGTGATACTTCCGTCTTGACATCACACCCAACACACTACGATTCTTAATATACCCAACAGAGGCGTACAAAGAACCTGTTAAAGCCCTGGACGACCAAAACCAAAGTATATTGATTGTCGCAAGTATTAGCGGTGCAAGTCTCAGGTTAAGACCAAATACACCTACCCTGATTTCGGACTTCCATAGACACATAGTCATACTACCAATGGAATTCCGAGGGGGTCTATCTAGATCAAAGCTGTTTCCCGTACCATCGGTAAAACAAAACCTCATATTACACTTGCATGAGCATCCTATACTCAAATATATAAGAACTATGCCGTTGTGCCCTCACAACTCGCACAAGTACAATACTATTCTTTTACGCATATCGATGTCCAATCTCGATAATACTCTAACTAGGGATATTTAATGATTTATCCTTCGTGGATTGATACCGTCTCAGATCATTCTCAATCCAGGAACAAATCATAAGGACCTCATATCATTTATACATCTTGGTCATCTAATCACAAATGATAAGAGAGCAATCTCCTTTGTCACTTTGTTAATTTGTACAACAACACCATGATCTATACAAATAGTGACGCTATGGGTCATAATTGTCCAACAATCTCCCACTTGGCCTATAGCCAGTCACTCGAGTGTCTGACACCAAAACTATGTACGGTTGGCTTAAATTGCTGAGAAGGGCTTTCGGCAGCGGATTTGCATGATTATCATCTGATGCGATTTATTCGATCATCATATAGTCACGATGTATGATCCGAACGAATCAGATGAATATCGAAGTATATATCGGGATCGTTGATGAGACCATTAATTCTTTAGCCTGTGCTGTAGCCTAGCTCAGCTGCTAATAGAACTATATCTAATCTAATTAGATTTATTATCGACCCAAATGGCTTCTATTGCTGCCTCAGCTGCAGCAATAACCCACATTTGTTGTTTATTCGGTAACAGTATCTTGCTTGGAAGATTTCCAGCTCACTGTTCCGTTATTCAAACTGTATAGTACCGTTTGCGACTTATAGTCGTCTTTATCGGTTTTGGAAACTTGGTACAATGATCCCAGTCACTTCAAGTTCTCCATCTCTATAGTATAAGACAACATCCTTAGTTCTCTAAACAACTAAAGGATGTTCTTAATATCAATCCAGTGACTATCACTTGGATTGGCCTGTTTGTGAATCCATATGCTCAAAGAGTATGAGACACCAGGTCACGTACATTTTTCAATGTACGGATTCTCGGAGAGTTTTCTCGAAAGCTAAGCTTTCACCGATTGTATTTATGGGAATATCATTTCCAAGAAATGACATATTATCATTATTGATAGGACATTTATTGTCAGTGCGCTCCCACTAACCTCCTTATATACACAAGAATCATTTCGTTTTGAATTAAATCATAAAGCATTATGATTACATCAAAACGATAATTCCAAGAACCTAATGCTTGCTTCAATCCAAACATGGATCGATTAACCTGCAAACCTTGTTTGCTAGTTTTAGTACGACAAAACCGACAGGATGTTGTAAACATCCTCCAAAAGGTTTCCTCTTCAGGAAAGTGATTTTCCCGTACAGCTGTCATATTTCATAAATGAAACATGCAGCATTAGCAAGCATTATCCAAATGGATTTACCATGGCAACAAGTAAAAGGTTTCGTTGTAATCAACACAATGTTGATAACGATACATTTCCGCTAAAAGCCTAGCTTTATACGTTGGTTTGTTGCCTTCCATGTATGTCTTCCTTGAAGACTTATAGTACCAGTAGGCACAATGCCTTGCGGTACAACAACTAGTGTCCAAACTGGTTGATATACATGGTAGCTTAGAGCGACTCATGATTAACCTTATCATGTCTAACATAATTCGGTTAGTCACTGTTCGGACACACCGTCAAAATGACGTGTTCCGAGAGGAGTCCTCATTGAAAGAATACTATACTCTTTCAAGTATATTAGAAACTTATTGCTTAAGTATTTTCCATTACGGTCTTACCGTGACGGTATAATACTTTAGCCGATCTGTTTGTCTATTTCGTGTCGAAACTATAAAAGTTTTCGATTTGTGTTTCAAAGAAACACATAACCATAACGCGATGCCACATCCGTAAAGGTCACGAAATATTCATATCCACATCGCCCACTTGCTTCACTATGAACTAGGGCTAAGAGATCGGTGTCATTTACACTTTTACCAAGTAAATAGTGTTTTAGGCACTTTGCCCAATAAACTAGATTCGTAGACTTTATTTGAATAGAATCAAATCAGTCCGAGTACCCACTCTTCAAAAGTGTGGATATACGATTCTTGTTTTAGTTGTGTCCCAGACATCAATGCCACTTATTAGTTTCTTTTGATCAAATCAGTTTGAGCTATTTGTTTGTCATTTTATACGTTTGAGATTTTCTTATATTCAAAATACAAATTCTGTTATTCACATCTAATGTGTTTATCTCAATATAATCTTTATAAAATAAAACACTTTAGTGTTCTAGAATATAAAGGTATATCCGCAACGGATTATACACTGATACAGAGATAATGTTTCTAGTCAAACTAGTTACATTTTAACAGTATCCTAATTTAAGTACACACCCGAAGGGTAGTCCCTAAATTCAGGTATCTACGGTCAAAACAGCGACTTTCGTCCCGTTTCCGATTCGCAGATAAATCTCCATTGAAGTCAGTATCCTGCTCATAGCAGATTCTGAACATCAGTACATATTTATGTAACACACTAAGTTTTTAAAATCCAATTTTTAATACTAGTTATGAACATAATTATGACAAACATATTTGAAGTCAGAGCCTTGTCCCATCTTCGGTTCCTTCATGTCTGCTTTGTCCAAAAGGCAGTCACGTTTCCGCAATCCCATTTTCCACAATTAAGCAGACATTTTGGGATATGTCCTTTATCTTCATAGAAGATTATAATGATTTTGCCTTTGCCCTTTTCGGTACCCCAGAAGCTTTCGGCCAAGCCTTGGCCTTCTGGGGTGTTGAAGTAAAGTGCGCCTTGCGCTTCTTGCCTTATTGCAAACTTTGACTTTGTCTCCTTGAGAATAGTCATTAACTCTCCAAGAGTTTAGTATTGCAATTTTGGTCTTCTAAAATCTAAGAATAGATCTTTGAAGATCCTTCAATTTCAATATCATACTTTAAGGATCTAATCCTTAGTTCTAATTAAGAAATTAAAGAGTCTAATCGGCAAGCTTAATGGATTAAGCACTAAAGTTATCATTACATGAATATTCCAAATATCATGTTCCACTATTTGCTTAACTCTGGACTTAGGCCTAATATGTTATTTTATCAAATAAAGTAACTTATTAGTTTCCAGGACCATCCTAAAATTATTCCCAATTTTGAAAATTAAAGTCGTTTAATACATTTTCCCCAGGATTATGTTTTAAACACTAATCTTTCATTTTATCTTGATTCTAATAGTCCAACTATTTAATCAACGATTTAGGTACTATTAAATATAATGATTATTATAGTCCAACTATATTAATCAACTATACTTTTAATTGTTTGAATACAGTCCAACTGTTTATTAAAACAACGATTTAAATATTAGTCCAACTAACATTTAATTTATTTGACGAATTAATTTATGATTGAGCGCGTATGGCAAGTTACTAAACGAATATTGCAAATTTAATACTTGCCTCCCACTATTTTTCGGCGAGCCTCTAACCCTCTGTCGAGTACTCGGGAAACCGTGTTTCCTAGCGGGCTATGATCCCGTTAAATATCACACAATCTTGACTTTGGCCAACAAATTGTATGATAATTAACTAGGTAGATCTCTAAGATCAATTGGATCCAATCCAATTCCTAGATCCAGTAGGTGGACGTCCAAGTCCGAAACATATATCATATATATGCCAATATATCCAATATATTGCCTAACCTTTTTCCTCTGAATCAACTAAGCCTTGGCTTTGGCACAACAAACTTAGTGATCCAAGTTAAGCGTGACCCATTGACCATGGAAAGCTTCGTAATCAATGTCGATGGACAAGAAGTGGTCTTGACTTTGGCCAACAAACCACAACTTGGACAAGACACCAATATGGAACAAAGCTCTCATGATTCAAACACATCCTCGACGGACAAAGGCCTTGACTTTGGCCAACAAACCAATGCCAGTCTTAGATCTTGAGTAAGAATCACTTAATGGAAGGAAAAACACTTAATATTTTGCGAGGGTTTTTCGAGTGCAAATTGGCAACCAATTTATTTATCTTTGTTAAGGTCTCATCATCATACACCCTTAAACATGCATTCTAAATACATAATAAAGCACGTATAATAAAATAATAATGATATGCGGATGGATACTTAACACATTGATCCTAGATCAAATCTCTCCATTTCCTCTCTCCCGCTAGCACAAATATTTACTTCTACCCGTTACACTACACTTCTAAAGAAACCTCATTTACATTGAGGGGAATAAGTGAGAAGAGAATACAAAGATTAAGGAGGTAATAAGGCTGGACACGCAGGTCCAATTAATAAATTCCAAATTTATTGCAACAATTTCTAAAATTGCCCCACCCATCTAAGATCCATCCGATATACATTATTCATGCATCGCAACCATGTATTCACACAAGCATGTTATCAATCAATATAATCAAATTAATTAATCTGATAATTAGTGACCATCCAATGTTCAAACAACGATTTGATTTTGCGCGAGTCAAACTCGTTTTGCGAATAAGTACTCAAAGTACGAATTCTTGAATTAAATTAAAATACAAAATTAAATCCAATTCAATTTGTATTTAATACTAATTCACTATTTAATTCCAAATTAAATACTACACTTTATTAATAAACCTTTTACGATTTAAATTCCAAATTTAATCGTTATGGGTCTCAAAGCCCGATTAATATCCAATATTAATTTAATTAAAGTCCAATGGACTTTTAATTAATTTCTTAAGGTGTGGACTTTTGGTCAACTCGGGTCAAACCCAATAACCAAGTCCAATCAATGAGTAACCCCATAAGCCTAGAAATCAATTTAGGCCCATTAGGCCCAATTAAACTTTAAAGGTCCATTAGTCGCATTTGGGCTTTATGGAAGCGGGTTTGGGCCCAATTGGATCCAACCAATTTAGCCTAAACCCATCTTGGTATAACCAAGTCCAATTAGCCCATTTACAACATTACAAGCCCAAATCCAATTTAAGCCCAATATAATTAAATTACAAAAAATCCAATTTCACAATTTAATTACATAAAGTGTATAGCATAACTAATTACCCAAATCAATATTTCCCAAACACCAAATTAGCCTAATTAATCATGCTTATTAACAACAAAACATGTCTAACACATTTTATCAAAAATCAAACCCAAACCATGCTATACAAGTCTCGGCTAAGTGAGGATTTTTATGTCCAATTTTAAATCCAATCCAATTGAATCCAATTAAACATTAAATCAACATTTCCAATTAATTCCAACTCATCCAATGAATCAAAAAATCAAATATCCAAGACATTAAGGCATCTTATTGATTCGGCCAAGCCATCCAATTTTGGGGAAAAATGTTCCAAACACAATTTCTTGAAATTGATCCAATCAATCTTCAATTCAACAACATTTAAGCATACTAAATCATCCAATTTCATTAAATCATGCTCAAATTCATTTTACCCAATTTTAAGCCCTAAATTATTTTCATGCTCAACCTTGCTCATAGATACCATTGTTGGAATTCTCTAAGCATCCCAAGATCATTCCAAGCAATAAAAATACAAAGTGAATACATCAAAGGAGGTGCGGAATACTCACAATGATCGGTTGAGCGACGCGGTGGGCAACAAAAATCAGTTTTCTGCCCTCTGTATGTCACGGCAGTGAGCTGCTGTGGTTCCCCTCCATTTGCGTCTTTGGATCAATCTTCAAGCTCCAAGCTTCGTCATGGTGATTCTAAGCTCATGGGTGGACTTCCCTATCACCTTCGCATGTCTCTCGGAGTGCTAGCTCTTGATGATTTTGCCACAAAATCACCACACTTTTGCTTCCCTTTGCTCTCAGCAGTAAGCCAAAACCAGAAAAACAAATTCAGCCCTAGGCGTGAATGAGAGGGAGAGAAAAGAGAGAGAGTGAGTTGTGTGATGGTTGGCAAAAAGTGTGTATCTAATTCTACTTTTGATTTTTCCAAAAAAATCAATTAATTGATTTCAAAAAATCAAAACAAATACAAACATTTAAAATATATTAAATGTCTATCATGCCATCACACTTGAGTTTATTACACTCCACCATCAACTTCCATCAAGTCACATCACTCAATCAATCAAGTGACAAGTTGTCACATCACTCAAAGTGACTAATGATTTGACGCTTGATGTGACTAGCGATTTGATGCTTGATTTGACTTGCGTGCCGCACTCGAATTCGAAATGCGAATGCGCTCGCAAACAATCCCGGGCTCAGGTTCGCTAATTCCAAATTAATGAATTTTCCGTTGCGACGCAATTAAATGATTATGCCTATCGAAATCACTATTCACATCGCTAACGAATTAATTCTAAATTAACTCGTTCGCCCGAATTAAAATCTAATTTCAATTCCGCGTTGAAATCCAATTTCGTTTAATATATCGAATATATTAATTAATTGATTAATTCCAAATTAATCGTTATCTCTCTTTAATTGATATTTTATCCCAGATAAAATATCTCCGCAATTAATCCCAGATTAATTTTCTCTCTCATCTAATTAATCCCAGATTAATGAAAGTGCGAGTCATAAGTCATCGGTGAATCTTTGGGAAGCGACCCATGAGATCCCTGAATATGTTGGCAGTAAATTCGGTCGTCAGACTATCCGAACACGTAAGTACCTAGTACTACGTTTATACCGATTTACAAGACAAGGTTGGCTTCTAGCAAAGCGCCATTCCTACCAAATTCTCCAGAAATATCCTTACAGGAATATAAGGATCTATATCAGGTGTAGTATACGTTGTTTTGTTTATTTCGATCCAGTATCGGATGTCACGTGCTAGGTCTGTGGCTGGAATTGTGTCTGCCCCGTACGAAGCACATGTCGGATGTCTGGTAACTAGTCTCTATAATCAGATATACATGACCTAGTCATAATATCCCGATGACTGCAGTACTTAAGAGTACTAGTACGGTATCCTACGTGACATCATCTCCATATGACTGGAGTGATACTTCCGTCTTGACATCACACCCAACACACTACGATTCTCAATATACCCAGCAGAGGCGTACACAGAACCTGTTAAAGCCCTGGACGACCAAAACCAAAGTATATTGATTGTCGCAAGTATTAGCAGTGCAAGTCTCAGGTTAAGACCAAATATACCTACCCTGATTTCAGACTTCCATAGACACATAGTCACACTACCAATGGAATTCCGAGGAGGTCTATCCAGAGCGAATCTGTTTCCCGTACCATCGGTAAAACACAACCTCCTATTACACTTGCATGAGCATCATATACTCAAATATATGAGAACTATGCCGTTGTGCCCTCACAACGCGCACAAGTGCAATACTAGTCTTTTACGCATTATCGATGTCCAATCTCGATAATACTCTGACTAGGGATTTTAATGATTTATCCTTCGTGGATTGATACTGTCTCATATCATTCTCAATCCAGGAACAAATCATAAGGACCCCCTATCATTTATACATCTTGGTGATCTAATCACAAATGATAAGAGAGCAATCTCCTTTGTCACATAGTTAATTTGTACAACAACACCATGATCTGTACAAATAGTGACGCTATGGGTCATAATTGTCCAACACCAGTGCCAATCAGATTCAATACAGTTAGTGGACACTCTCTCTTTTACTTATTTTTCATTTTGCATTTCAGATCAGACTTATGTTTTCTACAAATAGGGCGTTAGCCAAGTTTGTTTTTATATTATTTATGAATAAGCATGTTTTGGGAAATGTTTTAGAAAGAGATGTTTTCAGTATGATTTTTATGTTTTTCGGGGCATGAGGGAAAAACTCACCCCAGTATGTAACTTGATACTGTTGGAATTGACGGATATAGAGACATGTGCACATGTAGAGGACTGAGGGGACGACGATACGTAAAGCCCTCAGATCCTAGAGCAGGTCTAGGGGGATGGCGATATGTAACGCCCCTAGACCTAGTTTCAGAGCTTGGGTGGTATCATAGATCCCACCCCAGTTCTAGTTTATGGTTTGGGGAACGACGATACATAACGCCCCATGACCACCAGTTTCAGAGACAGTAGTGGCATGTTTTGGGGACGACGATACGTACGCTCCAAAGTCATGGATTTGCACTGCTGGCTACAGTTAGGCGTATGGGGGGACGGCGATACCTAACGCCATCATACGTCAAGTTTTTCAGACAGAGATACAGATTTTAGACAGATTTTTCAGATTTCAGACACAGTTTGAAAAGAGCTTTTAGAAAAGAAAGTTTTACCGAAACAAAAGTTTTATAAGAGATTTTAGAAAGAAGTTCAGAGTTTTAAAAACAAAAACCAGTTTTCCTATAAATTTATTTAAGATTTTCGATTTTAGAACTAAATGTTTTATAATAGTTTTTCATTTTTAGTCTACTCACTTAGATCGTATAGTGATCTAACCCCACTCCAGTTTATGTATCTTACAAGTTTCTCAGAAGACGAGCTCGGGAGGACAGATACTAATGCAGTCACTAGGTATGGAGTCCACTAGTACGAGTCAGAGTTTGAGTAAAAGTCTAGTCTTAGTCAAGTACAAGTCATAGACAAATGATAGTCCTGTATCAGTCTTGATGTACGCAGTCATTGTGAAATCAATTGTTATCAAGTAATATAATTAATATAAAGTTTGTTTTCAGTGTTTTCGAGTTGGGCGACGGTCCCATAGATAGTATAGTCAAATTAAGATAAATAAATTAATATCAGTCATAGGTAGTTAGTCAGAGGCTGATGGGGTTAGTACATCTATCCCCTGCCGGTAACATCTCCCAGATCAGGGATGTTACAAAGATGGTATCAGAGCATGGTCTAGAGAGTCAGTGACTGCAGTGGGCAGAGTGTCGGGGCGTTGTATACGTAGTATGTCCGGGATACCCGTATATGAGGCACTACCTCTCCAGTATTTGATCTCGAGTGCGTACTCAAAGCTCCATATACATGTTAGTAAGCCTTCTTAGATCATTCAAATAGTATCCCCCGTAATAACAATTTCACTCTAGATACCAGTTAAGAAATCTTCTTGTAGATATACCGATCTAGCACTAGAAGAGTAAACGAGTTATGGAAATAGACAGTAGGATTATAAGAAATGTTAACACGGAAGTGAGAAAGGAAAATTATAAGAAAGAACAGAAGGGTGCATAAAAGTATAGGTAGTCATAGATAAAGAATAGTAAGAAGATGGATTAAGGCAGAAAGAATTTGAGGATATTTATCTAAGAATATACAGGAGAATAGAAAAGCCCGAAAAAGTAATAGAACGCCTAGAAGTAAGATCCATTCCCTCCTCAGAACACTCCTTCAAGCCGAACCAGTAGTCTTCACGTACTTCCTATAGATAGTAAAGTCCCAAGAGTACCCATTCAGGAAAATAGTAAGAAAAAGGAAAGTTAGGAAGCAGAGTTAGGTACAGAAGGAAGATATCTGAGTAATGGGAAGTAAGTAAGAGAGATAGAGAAATAGAAACATATAAGAATGTTGAAATCTATAGTAATAAGAATTAGAGACATGGAGTTAAGTAATAAAGGACGATACCAGAACTAGTGGAGAGGATGAGTGTAGCAAGACTAGACCAGAACAAAATACCGAGTAGGTCAAAGGAAAATTTCTTTTCTTCAAGCGAGATTACCTCCCTTCCCAGAAAACCTTTCAAAAGTAATCAGGTAATTCTCGAGCATCTTGAATAGATAGTGAGAGTTCCCCGAACAACCGAGAACAACCATAGAACAGAAGAAGTAAGAAATCAAGAATATCGTCAAGGCTTTTAATAGATGAGAGATGCTATAAGAATAAAGACATTTTAGATTTTCCAAACTCAGACCCGTAGGAAAATAAGATGAATGACGATAAAACAACAGTTAGTTTCCCTAGTCAAGGAATCCGATAGATAAAGTCCCCGATATACGCAGATCCTCACTCATTCGAGGATACCAGTTAAAAAAGTTATCCTGACTGAGTCTATCTCATACCTATCCTACATGAGCAATAGGCTCCATCAGGACATAGAGTACTTGAACAAGGATGAAGAAGTTCCCCGAGACATAAAGAAAGGACCAATGATATTTAAGTAGTTCCTATCAGTATGAGTATAGGCGATCATAAGAAAACTAACGGGAGTTCATTTCAAGAAACAAAAAAAAAGGACCTTAAAAGACAAACCACCTAAAAGAAGGAATCGAGGAAGCTTTGAGAATACAAAGAAAGAAACCCATGGTAGTTCAAAGATTAAGGTAAGTCAGAGTAAGGTTTGCTAGACCAGTAGAAAATCACAAATAGATCAAATGTCGTAGAACCCACAAATAAGCCGAGTCAGTAGAGATCCGTAGTAGAAGAATACAAAATAGTCATAAGAAGTTGGAGATACTTAAGAAGTGATAAGAGTACCAATATGGACGATAGGATAAAGTGATAGCAAGAACAAGAGGTTGAGATTTAAGAACCAAATAGAGGAATAACAAGGAAAATTTAGTATATTTTGGCGTAAAGATGACATGGTGAGAAAATAATAGAATAAAGAATCAATGATAGTTGTGGACTTCAGAGCCTAGTGAAGAAAAAAAATCAGTAAATGATAGCAAAGGATAGATTAGACAAATCACGAGATGGTTCATGATATTGAGAAGAAAAAAGTATATTGGAAGATTGTAGTGTATGGACCAAAGATTTAGTAAAAAAGATGACCTTAGTAGTTGAAGTAAACAGAGTTTTCAAGGGAACTAAGGAGTAAGGAAGTTGGGGAGCTAAGATTAGGAAGGAACCTTCGTAACAAAATGAGTCCCTAAGAAAAGTAATAAAAAAAGGATTATAGTAGTACCCAGAGAAAGAACTTAATATCTACAGGGAATTAAGTGAAAGGAAGGGTAAAAAGACAATATAAGGAACTTGTTAGGAAGTGCTTCTACAAGGACTTGTATGGGATGAAAAGTGATTAATTGATAAAAAAGGACCAAGAGTAAAGTTAGAAAAGGTAAGTCAGAAAAGTTTTAGCGGTAATACCCAATGTAGGAAAAGATACCAGACAGTTATACACGAAAGTCTTAGGTAAAAGTATGCGTCTTAGAGACACCGTAACAGAAGAGCCTCTAGACTAGTTCCCACCCTCCCAACCCTCGATCGATACCAGTAGCAAGGATGGACTTGAAATGTAACCCATAGTAGTTTCAGTTATAGAACAAAGAAGTAGGGTAAATAAAAGGTTAGTTGATATAAGTATTGAAAAGTGAAATTTTCAAGGCACAACAACAAACAGGAAAGGAAATACTAAGTTAGTATTGACAGAAGTGTAGTATAATATAGAACCAAGAAAAATAAGTTCACCATAGTATGGAAATCCACAGAGAGCAGGTATCCTAGCATGCAATCAAGTATAGAAAACGAGTTGAGGTAAAAAAATAGAAAGGAAAGATCAAAGAGATGAGATCCACATATGTAGTTCAAGAATGAACAAGTGAAGCTATTGAGAGTCAGAAAGGAAGCTGATAAGTTAGAATAGTACCAAAGTAAGGTAGTAGTCAAATAATAGCAGATATTTCAAGAAATCAAAGTTTGAGGAAATGATAGGTATGTGAAGAAAGAAATCCAGGTAAAAAGGACAGAAATGTAGACCAAGAAAGCTATAAGTAGATGATAAAATGAAGTAAAGGATAAAAGAGTACTAAGAAAAGTTTAAAAAATGGAACTGTTAAGATACAACAGAGGTAGGAAGGATACATATAGGTAAAGAGGATACAGTAAGTAATAACAAGAAAGGTTTTGGTTAAGTAATTATATAAGGTACTCAGCCCTAGTCCAGGATAATCAAGCAACTGTATGTTTGGGATGATTTTAGTTACGGATATGGATGTTTTGGCGGATTCGTATCATAGTTTGGAAATGAAGAAACAAGTTAATGCGAAGCCGAGATTGTTATAGAAAATGAATCTTTGAGCAGCGCAATAGTGGCAAGAATCTGAATAACGGCCTTTGAAAGCAAAGTATGAAAGAATACGACCAAAATAAAAAAATAGAACATTTGGAAACATCAGTGAGTTAGAAAACCCCCAAACCCCCTTAGGAAGCAAAATTTTGAAACTTGAAGAAGAGAAGCTTATAGACGGCTGAAGGTTGTATAAGAGGTATAGAGAGTTGATAGCTAAGTGATGAGAAAGAATATTATGATCAAGTTGGACAAGTGAAATAAAGAAATACTGAGCACATATATGAAGATATTAGAATCTCCGGTGATAGTCAAGATACCAGTTACTAAGAATCTGATCAAGTTAAGAAATTGTGGAGCATAAAAAAAGGGCTAGAAGAAAGAGGTATTTTCTTTCAGATAAGATATATTGAGTACAACACAAGATTTAGAAAGAAGAGTTGAGGATACTCAGCAAAAGACTTACAAAACGAGAACATAAAAGAGAGACAAAAGGGAAAAATCTAGTAGCTAGCAGAGGGCAGAGACAAAGAGATAAGTATAGTAGTATTTCTGGATATTCTCAAACTAAGAAACAACGAGTTAGACCCCATAAAGGATTTGAGGACGAATCCTATTTAAGGGGGGGGGGAGAATTTGTAACGACTGGTAGTTTTACTACTACCTACAGTGATACTGTTACATACGGAATGAAGACACATATAAAATAAATTATGCTAGGACTCAAATATGCTCGTAGAATGACTTTGGGGATGATCGGTAAATTTCTTGAAGTCCCGGGACGGGACTGTATCGTGTTTCCTTTAAACCATCCATAGTATTTAAGTGTGTAACATTTTCGTAAGATCTCTGCTTTTTATGAATTTTATATCGTTGGAAAGATGAGATAGAGACCTACAACTTCCGCGTTGATCGTTTTCCCAAAATCGGAGCAGAAATAGGTCAAAAACACAAGTAAAAAATTTGGATGAATAGTAATTTCGGACCCAAGTGATAAAATGTCCAAATTTCTCCATTTCTCTAGACACTTCTACATTGTTCTTTGTATTAATTAAGTCCCACTATATAAAGGGACTACTATTTATCAATACCAAAAAGAAATTGGAAGCAAAATAGAAAAGAGAGGGAGGAAGGAGAGCGAGAGAAAAAGAGAGGGAAAGAGAAGAAAGAGAGAGAAGAAAAGAAGAGGAAGAAGAAAAGAAAAGAAGAAGAAAAGAAAAGAAAAGAAGAACCAAGAAGGAGAGGTTGAGCATCATTGGAAGCTTGGAGGGTGTAGGAATCAACATGGGGAAGGTAAGAAATCCATGACCCATTTTTCTTTAATTGGTGAGCTTAATGATTGGTATTTGTGTAGTGTTGAGAACTTCAGTATGATGATAATTGAATGATTCCTTTTGTTTTGAGTTATAAAAAGGTTGATAAACCTCATTTGTTTAATTGGGATGGAAAATTGGTGAGTTAATAAAGTGATTAAAAGTGAGATTCTTGATGAATTGAGGTTTAATGCATGTAAAATGAGTGTAGTGTAAAATCATGTTTTGTATATTGATTTTTGGTTTGGAAGTGTTGAAATGGAGTAGAGTTGGATAACTTGAGCTTTGGATGAATTTGGAGAAGAAACCAGAAACCTGGAAAACGCAGGCGCGCGCGACGCAAAGAGGATTTTACGTCGCAACGCAAGACGAAGAAGGTGACCGAATTCTGGACACATGACGTCGGGAAGCGCAGTCCTTCATGCGTCGCGACGCGAGACCAGAACCTCACCAAATCAGTTTTAATACCCCAGTTGTGTCCTAGCGCGTTAGAGGCCGCCTTTAGGGACTCATATCAGCTTATCCACATGTCCTATATCAAATTATGTTCATCATAAGCCTTGTGTATATAATGCGGATGGAGTTTAAGTATTAAAAGTATCGATGTTGTTTTACTACGATGATTCTAATTAAGTTCCGATCATAGGTTATCCGCAGGAACCGTATTCTCCTTCGACTCAGGATCCAGTGCCAGTCAGATTCAAATACAGTGAGTGGACACTCTCTCTTTTACTTATTTTTCATTTTGCATTTCAGATCAGACTTACGTTTTCTGCAAATAGGGCGTTAGCCAAGTTTGTTTTTATATTATTTTTGAATAAGAATGTTTGAGAAATGTTTTAGAAAGAGATGTTTTCAGTATGATTTTTTTTTATTTTTCGGGGCATGAGGGAAAAACTCACCCCAATATGTAACTTGATACAAGTTGGAATTGACGGATACAGAGACATGTGCACATTTAGAGGACTGATGGGACAGCGATACGTAACGCCCTCAGATACTAGAGCAGGGCTAGGGGGACGTCGATACGTAACACTCATTGACCCTAGTTTTAGAGCTTGAGTGGTAGTATAGATCCGCACTCCCAGTTCTAGTTTGTGGCTTGGGGGACGACGATACGTAACACCCCAAGACCACCAGTTTCAGAGACAGTAGTGGCATGCTTTGGGGGACGGCGATACATAACGCCCCGAAGTCATGGATTTGCACTGCAGACTACAGTTAGGCGTATGGGGGGACGAAGACACGTAACGCTCTCATACGTCAAGTTTTTCAGACAGAGATACAGATTTCAGACAGAGTTTTCAGATTTCAGACACAATTTTCAAAAGAGCTTTTAGAAAAGAAAGTTTTCCCGAAATATAAGTTTTATAAGATATTTTAGAAAGAAGTTCAGAGTTTTTAAAAAAGAAACCAGTTTTCCTATAAAGTTATTTTAAGAGTTTTCGGTTTTAAAACTAAATGTTTTATAATAGTTTTTCGTTTTTAGTCCATTCACTTAGATCGTATAGCGATCTAACCCCCACTCCAGTTTCTGTATCTTACTGGTTTCTCGGAGGATGAGCTCAAGAGGACTAATACTGATGCAGTCACTAGGGATTAGTCCACCAGTACGAGTCAGAGTTTGAGTAAAAGTCCAGTCTTAGTCAAGTACAAGTCATAGATAAATGTGAGTCATGTATCAGTCCTCCTGATGTGCGTAGTCATTTGAAATCAATTGTTATCAAGTAATATAATAATATAAAGTTGTTTTAAGTGTTGAGTTGGGCTACGGCCCCATACATAGTATAGTCAAATTAAGATAAGTAAATTAATATCAATCATAGGTAGTTAGTCAGAGGCTGATGGGGTTAGTACTTTCTATCCCCTACCGGTAAAATCTCCTAGATCGAGGATGTTCAATGAAATGTTTGATTTATGTTTTTGGGCATGTACTAACTTGAGTTGAGTTATTGGATGGAAACTTTAAAGGGTATGGTTTTCCCATTATGGCCAATGTTATATGTGTGTTTTGGGGAAGTGTGTTTTGTGTGATTGTGAAGTTATAAGCATGATGCTCATGTGTATTAAAAATGGTATTGATTTATGTCTTTGAGTGATATTATATCATGTGAAGATTCAATTGAGATGAAACTCAATGATTTAAAATCTTAGCACTTGGTCATAAATGTGTAGGCTAGTTGAGAGTTTATTTTTTCCTTTTTGTTTTGTTGATGGTGATTTATGCTTAGAGAGTGTTTGATTAAGTTGTATTAAAATATGGTAAAAAGTTTGAAGTTGTAAATTAGTAACTTGACTAATTATTTATGTTAAATATAAGTTATTTGTTGAAATGTTAAAGTTTGGTTAAACTTGATGTTTAGTTTATTTAAAAGTGTAGTGTGGATATTGATGTTTATATGTTACAGTTTGTTGAATTTATACGTAATGTGTGTTGAGAATTTTCAAAGCTTGTAAACTAGTGCTTATAACAATATGTAATTTCTTTGTTAATTATAGAAATCATGTTTCTGTATGTATGTTTTAATGAACATTATGTTTATAAAGCTTGTTGTGAAGTTAATGATGCATGAAGAATATTAGTAAGGCTTGGTCAAATGGCTTGTTGATTAAAATATATTTTTGAACTGTGATTTGTGTAACATGAAAAATAGTACGAGTCTCAGTTAAATAAAATTAGGTTAAGCTTGATATATTGTGATGAATATTGATGATGTAAATGTATTTGAGTGTGAAAGTTATAGTTGGGCCAAGTTAGAGTCTTGGGTAAGAATGATGAGCTAATGTTCATGTCAGACTAAATTGGGTATTTCACAGACAAACAGCTTGGGCATTTCAAGTGACTACATCGGCTATGCTGAAAAGTCATATCAACATGTCTAGAAGCATTAGCATCTTAGCTAAGTTAAACAACATGTTCATGCATCTACAAACCAAATTTAGTTCTGGTATGCTAACCATACTTGGACATAGGTTCAGTTAGCAGCTTGAATGAAATCCTTCAGCAGCATTCCAGCACACTGGCGATGGAGCCTCAGTCTGTGAGTGGATGTTATCCTTTCTTTTGCTTCTCTGTTTGATGCTATCTCTAAAGTTGTGCAATTAGTTTCTTGTATTTAGTTTATAATTTCCCTTATGCCTTCAGATATCTTAATTCAGCTTAAGTAATTTGATATCGTTCATGCCTTTAATTTATATCTTCAGTTTTGGTATTTGCTCTATGTATTCAGGTTATGTAGCCATACTAGTTTTCAATTCATGTGTCAGTTTATGTATCACATCTTAGATATTCAGTTCTTAGTTTTTAAGTTCAGTTATGCCATGTCTTTCACATATATGTCCCATGTCACAACATGCGTCAGTTTTAGTTCTTCATAATTCACAGTGCATTCATAGACTTGCAGTTCAAGAATTCAGCATCTCCTCCAGTTGTGTTTTCAAACTAGACCTATCAGTCTCAAGCTAGTCATGAATCATACATGTCCATTTTCAAAACTCAAATTTTTTTTTCAGTTTTCAAGATTATGACATGTTATTATGTTTTTGATATTTTAAAATAAGTTCTTTTATGATTTTCTTTGGATTTTGAGGCATTGGGGAAAAATTCACCTCAATATGTAACTTGATTCAAATATGGAATTGACAGATACAAATATCGTGTGCAGACGCAGTTCAGGACTATGGATGACAGATGCCCCTATATCCTAGATTCAGATTCTGGAGGGTAGCATAGATCCGCACCCCGGCTATAGATTATGGCTTGGGGGACGGTGATACGTAACGCCCCAAGACCACTAGATTTTAGGGCTAGGGTGATGGCGATACGTAACGCCCTTAGACCCTAGTTTTAGGGACATGTAGTGGCATACTTTGGGGGACGACGATACGTAACGCCCCAATGTCATGGATTTGCACTCTAGCTCTAGTTAGGCATATGGGGGGGGACATAGATAAGTAACGCCCCCATGCGTCAAGTTTTCGGCAGATACTCAGATTTTCAGAGACAGACTTACAGAAAAGATATTTTAAGAAAGAGTTTTCATAAGGAATTGTTTTATGAGAATTGCAGAGATTTTTTAGAATGAACCCAATTTATGTTTTTATGAGTTCAGGCTTTCTACAGATTTTCCAGTTACTTGAGATTTTAGATTTTCATATCAAGATTTCCACATAGCATTTTTTTTACAGTACTGTTGATTTTGATACCGATTTTCAGATATGAATTTCATGCTTTCATAATTAATTACATTCTTAAAAGTAATGCATCCATGTCATGTTACATTACAACTTCAACTATGCATGTGATGCTTTCCGATAGTCATGTCTAGCTCCTATAGAATGTTGATTTATGTCATTCAGACTCTGGCCAGCATATAATATTTTAGCTCATGATAGTTTGAGGTTCGAAGGTTGCAGTTCATGTAGTCAATCCCAGATTTCATGATTCATACATATGTTATATTATAACCAAGCCACCACGGATTTGGGATGGATTTTGCCACGGGTATGGGTGGTTTGGGTTATAACATGCATTAGTTTCATGATCACGGTCTACATGCAGTTTTCAGTTCACGCAGCCAGCAAATTAGCCCATGCATCTGTAGTTTAGATAGTTTAGTGTAACTTATGCATTAAATTAGATATTCAGATCAGACCATACGTTCCAAGCAAGATAATCAGATCATACATTCCAGGCCAAATAATGAGATCAGTTATGCATGTCTGGTTCAGTTTTTAGGTCTATCCATTCACAATTCAGGTAGTTAAACTTGCATTCCAGTTTAAGTAGCTAGGCGCAGTTTCAGCCTATCCACCTTAGACATTCAGGACATATGTATGTTTGGATTAGATATTCAAGTTAACTCATGCACCCTCAGTTAGGATTAAGTCATGTTCAGTAGGCAGCTTTCATTGCAGGTAGATCCAGTATAGGTCATGTAGATTTCAGAATCAGGTTCAGTTCACATAGTTTCAACTCAGAGCACGTCGATTTAGCTCAAGTTAGCAGATTAGGATGTCAATAGTTAGTTCTCAGTTCAGACAGCTCAATATAGTTCATGCAGATTCGAGTCACCATACAACATTTAAGCCATGACATAAAACATATTATTTAGTCTATGACAGCTCCAAGTCAGGTTCAGGGCAATGGCTCAGAATAGTAAAGTCAGGTTCAGCCATGTATCTAGTTATCAGTTAGATTAAGTTCCAGATCTTATGTCTTTACCAGATTGAGATTTGAATTACCACATTGGATTCTCAGCTTATTATTTATGTATTCATAATTTAGTACTTTAACACTCTCTTATACTATTTTTTAATTTAATCATGTATTTCACTTCATATTATTTTATTGTCCCTCCAGTATTCACTCACCAGGTCTTTCAAAAGACCTGACCCACCCCCACTTTCCATTTGTTTTGTAGGCCACAGGTTCAGACATTGCTTGGGGGAGACGGGACCCAATGACAATCATTACATACCTCGGGCGTCAGTTCAGAGTCGAGCCATGTCGTCAATGTCAGATGATGTCAAGATAGGATATAAGACCATGTATATATATAGAATATTATGTCAGTTATTTTATGTGTGTACAGTTTTGTGATATGAAATAGATGAGTTTTTAGGTTATGATGTGTGTATATTATATAAATATATATATATATATATATATATATATATATATATATGATTGCTTGTTGTGAGTCAGTCATTTCAGTACAACTTGCAGTGTTTATCAGTGGTTCGGGTGATGGTTAAGTCGTCTCCTGTCCATCAATGCTCAGAAATACCAGGATGTGACACTCAGGTTATTGGAGTTGCATTATAAATAAGACTAAAAAATCTATAACTTTTTAGTTACGTCAATGACAAATTCAAACTCATTCTAGTCGAAATTTGATTATATATTTAAGTGATTCATTCAAACTTTAGGTTATATGTTTTAATTTTATGTTATGTTTAAGAGATGAGCTGAACTCTAATGTAATTTAAATGCTCATGCATGAAATTTAAATCTTATTTTACTTAGGATTTAGTTTATTAGTTCAATTAAGATTTCTTTTAAGTATTTGAGTTTAATTAACTTTCCTTATTAAGTTAACTTTGGATTTTATAACGGCCTATTTAATTTTGATACACCGATTTTTCATATCCTAAAATTCAAGCTATTGCCATGAGAAACTAAGTGTGTGAGAGATTAAATTTCTCTTGTTCATTAAATTAAAACAAGACTTATCAAAAATTGACGATTTTTTGACTTCGGATTCAATCAAGAAATAAACAAAGGTTCTCAAGAACAATAATCTTGGGGGTTGCACTTGATCATATGAGAGTTTTGTTCCTTATCAAAATTGTGACACAAGGTTCTTGAGGTTACGTGCAAACACAAGACTTCCGAATTTCAAGAGTTAAAGCTTAAGCTACCATTAATTTCGTGCATACTTTGAAAATGTTTGTACTAAAAAAAATTTCAACTCGAGAGATACCTTTTTGACGCATAATCTAAAAATATTACAATCTAAGTGGGGGATTATATGTAATAGATTATAATATTTTATATGAGTAATAATTGTTGTCCTATATGGGAATTGTAAAAAAGGTGAAAATAGAGCTTATAAAACATTAAGTGGCATTATAATTTAAATTGAAAAATGAATATTTGCAGGGAAAATATTTGATTTGGATTCATATTTGACTATAAATATCAATATATATTTATATGTCAAAGATGGACACTTGAGCTCTGTGACACGTGCATGTTTACTAAATATTTAATTAATTTCTATTTAATTAATTTTCTATTTAATTAATTATTTTGTTAAATAATATTTAAATTTGTTATTCTTGTTAACCAAAATGACGTTAGACTTAAATATTGTAACAGTTTATATTTAAATTAAATTTTTAAATAGACATAACTGTTGGTATTTAAGTCTAAAAGTATCTTTCTCAAGTGATACGATCTTTGAATTTGTATCTTCTTATTTTATATATAAAGGTAATTCCTTGTAAAATATTATTATCTCTTTTTTGCTACCTTGTTTTTCTTCTTTGAAATTATCTTTTAAATCACAAAATTACTAGTTTGTGATTTATTGACTTTGTTGTATACTAGGGGTATAGTTTCTTAGCATGACAACAAATTGAGGACCATAATTACCTTAAAAAAGTATAGTTCATGCCTCAAAATAATCCAGTATTCTTATTATGTTATAAAGTAATTCGTATTTGTTGGGTCTATGTG
This sequence comes from Zanthoxylum bungeanum, assembly GCA_019454045.1. Classification (NCBI taxonomy): domain Eukaryota; kingdom Viridiplantae; phylum Streptophyta; class Magnoliopsida; order Sapindales; family Rutaceae; genus Zanthoxylum; species Zanthoxylum bungeanum. Next base: position 180,686 of record SKCR01033782.1, read on the forward strand.
TGTTGGCAACTTCCGTAACGAAACAAGTTCAATTGAGTTATAATGAGTCTTGAAGATCTCGGAGCAATTGAATAAATATTTGAAAGATTTTCCATGAAGATATCAGAAGCGCATTCGTGTTGTGTTGTGTTTTACGTTCAAATGAGGTTTATCACATTCATACTCATGTTCGAACTAAATTGGGTAGAGGCTTTTCGTGTTTTTTGTATTCTTCATCCCATGTGAACGAAACCTTCCAGAGAGCTCAAGTTCGTTGTGCGTTTGTCAGGCCGTTTGAATAAATTTGTAGGATATTATGCGTGCGTTGGGTGTTCGAACGAGACTACGAGATTTGGTTATTTTAGAAGCTTTTTCAAGGCATCTCAGGACTAAGAAAACCCTACCTATTTTAACAAAGCTGACATGAATCTAGCCACTCAAGGAATATTAGATGTCACAACCAGTAATATGGTAGAGCCGTTGTAAGTGCCAACATGACCAATCACACGCCAAAGAGCTAAGAAGATCATAGACGTAATGGCGGGGCTAGCACAGAATGCCATGGTCGAGTGTGACAGACGACTCCAAATTATACTTCCTCCCTTACCAGCAAAAGCGTGTGACATCAAAACATGCATTCAGATGATAAAACAGTCAATTTAGTTTAGGGGGAATACAACTGAAGATCATAATGCCCTCATCAGCAACTTCCTGGAAGGTTGCGGCATATTTAATTACAACCGAGTGGCAGAAGAAGCAATGAGACTGAGTGTTTTCCATATTCCTTGAAAGACAGAGCTAAGGCTTGACTACATTCACTACCAGTAGGTTCCATCACAACTTGGAACACTATAGCCACCAAATTCCTTGCAAAGTACTTTCCACCAGCCAGAACTACAAAACTGAGGAATGACATCACATCTTTTGTACAACATGACTCAGAATCCCTCTGCAAAGCTTGGGAAAGGTACAAGGATTTGCTCAGAAAATATTCTCACCATGAGATTGCAAAGTGGCTACAAGTCCAAACCTTCTACAATGGACTTTCTGGACTGATGAGAACCACAATTGATGCTGCTGCTGGAGGAGCTTTAATTGCAAAAGGAGAAGATCAGGCCTGAGGACCTAATTGAAGAAATGGCCAACAACAATTCTTTGTGGCCAACAGAAAGGAGCAACATCAAATTAATGAAGTTGGAGCCATCACATCAATGAATGCCGAACTAGATCTGATCTGCAAAAATCTGGAAACTCTTAACATGAAGGTTAATGTTGGGTCCACAAGTTCACCATATGGAGGAGCACCAGAGGCTGAATCATACAACCAATCTGATGAGATGGTGAATTATGTCAATAATTTCAACAAACATGGGAACAATCCATATTCCAACACCTACAACCCATGGTGGAGGAATCATCCCAATTTTGCATAACAACAATTCAGGGCAAATGAAAAATCCACCACCAGGATTCCAACAGAAAAACAAAGGCCAGAAGTATGAAAAGAAGCCAGAAATAGAAGATATGCATGCAGAGATGTTTAAGAAGATAGACATAAAATACGACTCTCAAGTCACAAGCAGTAATAATTCAAAACCAAGTAGCATCTTTGAAAACTCTGGAAAATAAAATGGGACAACTGGTCAATGCTCAGAGTTACAGACCGCAAGATAACATTCCTAGCAACACAGAACCAAATCCAAGGAATCGAAGGAAAGAGCAATGTCAAGCCATTACTTTGAAAAACGGTACTGAAATCAACAAAGATGTTGGAATCAAGGCATCCACTGAGGAAATTCTAAAAGAAACAGAGCTATAGATGGAGGAAAAAGAGACAAAATAGACTGTTCGAGAAAAATTCACTCCACCTCCACCTTTTCCACAGCGTCTCCAGAAAAACAAACTAGACAAGCAGTTTGCTCGATTCCTAGAGATCTTCAAAAAACTGTATATCAACATTCCATTTGCATAAGCGTTGGAACAATTGCCCAGCTATGTCAAATTCATGAAAGACATTCTGTCACGAAAATGAAGATTGGGAGATTACGAGACAATAGCATTGACAGAAGAATGCATCGCCATCATTCAGAGGAAGCTTCCCCCAAAGTTGAAAGATCCTGGAAGTTTCACCATCCCTTGCACCATAGGCGAATATTACTTCAGTAAGCCTTTGTGTGATTTAGGTGCCATCATTAACTTGATGCCTTTGTCTATTTATAGGAAATTGCAGATTGAAGAAGCAATGCCCACCTCAGTTACTCTGCAGCTTATTGACAGATCGCTCATATTTCCAAGAGGTGTAGTGGAAGATGTATTGGTTAAAGTCGACAAATTCATTTTCCCTACAGATTTCATTATCCTTGACATGGAAGAAGATAAAGATGTACCTATCATCATTGGGAGACCATTCTTGGCTACAGGTAGAACAGTTATTGACGTATAAAAAGGAGAACTAACCATGAAAGTGCAGGACAAAGAAGTTACCTTCAATATTTTCAAAGCCATGAAATTCCCGAGTGATGAAAATGAGGAGGAATGTTTCAGAATTGATGTTTTAGATAGTATCATCTAGGTTACTGATGCAATGCAACTTCCTACAGATAAAATTGAAGCTTGCATCACCAACATGTCTGACAGAGACCTAGATGATGAAATTTTGGAATGTATCAACTATCTTGACAGACCCTTTCGCTTCAAATCGACACCACAAGTGGAAAGTTTAGAACTACAAAAAAATGAGCGAATCAAGCCTTCAATTGAAGAACCACCGCAGCTAGACTTGAAGCTACTTCCGAGCCATCTCAGGAATGCATTCTTAGGAAACTCTTCTGATTTACCTGTGATTATTTCTTCTTCGTTAACATTGGAGCAGTAAGAAAAAAGTTACTCAGAGTGTTACGAGAACACAAGAGAGCCATTGGCTGGACTATAGCAGACATTCGAGGCATTAGTCCATCATTTTGCATGCACAAAATTCTGATGAACGATGAATACAAAGCCACAGTAGAGCATCAACGGAGACTAAATCCAATAATGAAGGAGGTCATGAAGAAAGAAATTATCAAATGGTTGGATGCCGATATTATTTAACCAATCTCTGAAAGCACTTGGGTGAGTCATATGCAATGTGTTCCAAAGAAAAGAGGAATTATTGTAGTCACAAATGAAAAGAACGAGCTAATTCCGACAAGAACGGTGACTGGATGGAGAATATGTATGGACTGTAGAAAGCTGAAGAAAACAATAAGGAAAGATCATTTTCCACTGCCATTCATTGACCAGATGTTAGGCAGACTGGCGGGACATGATTTCTATTATTTTCTGGACGGATACCCGAGGTACAATCAGATTGCCATCGCCATAGAAGATCAGGAGAAAACCACTTTTACATGTCCGTATGGTACTTTTTCTTTCCACATGATGCCATTTAGACTATGTAATGCTCCTGTCACATTTCAACGTTGCATGATGGCCATCTTCTCAGACATGCTGGAACAAAGTATGGAGGTTTTCATGGATGATTTCTATGTATTTGGAGACTCGTTTGACCACTGCTTATAAAATCTGGAAAAAAAGTGTTACAAAGGTGCGAAGATACCAACCTGGTACTCAATTAGGAGAAATGCCACTTCATAGTACAAGAAGGCATCGTCCTAGGACATCGGATCTCACAAAATGGAATCGAGGTTGACAAAGCAAAGATCGAGACAATTGAGAAACTACCTCCACCAATAACTATCAAAGGGATTCAGGGTTTTCTCGGACATGCAGGCTTTTACAAGAGATTTATCATGGACTTCTCCAAGATTCCTAAACCTATGTGCAATCTGTTGGAGAAATATGTGCCTTTCAACTTCGCCAAAGAATGTCACGAAGCTTTTGAGATCTTGAAATAAAAGCTGGTTTCTGCCCCTATCATAGTAGCACCAGACTGGACTCTTCCATTTGAGGTGATGTACGATGCTAGTGACTTTGTTGTAGGTGCAATATTGGAACAACACAAAGCAAACATTTTCCATACTATTTACTACTCCAGCAGAACCTTGAATGAAACTCAACTCAACTACACAACCACTGAAAATGAGTTGCTTGCAGTTATGTTTGCTTTTGATAAATTCCGTTCCTATCTGCTGGGTCCCAAAGTGGTGGTTTACACAGATCATTAAGTTATCAAATATTTGATCACGAAGAAAGATGCCAAACCTAGATTGATCCGTTGGGTGCATCTGCTGTAAGAATTTGATGTGGAGATTCGAGACAGGAAATGGATAGAAAACCAAGTGACATATCACTTATCGAGGCTTGAGAAAGTAGAAATAGCTGGCAAAGAACTGAAAATCAAAGAAACTTTTCCAGATGAACAGTTGGTTGCCATGAAACAACATGATGTCTCTTGGTATGCTGACTATGTAAACTACATAGTATCGGAAAAATGGCCGTTGGAATGGACACATAAGCAACGAAAGAAGTTATTCAAAGTATTCAAGCACGATGTCTGAGATGAGCCATACTTGTTAAAATGTTGTGCTGATAATTACTGAGACGTTGTGTTCCACTGGAGAAAGTCCATAGTGTCTTGCAGCATTGTCATTCATCACCATATGGTGGACACTTCAGCGGAGATAAAACTGCACCCAATGTCCTATAGTCAGGTTTGTTCTTGCCCGGTATGTTTAAAGATGCTTACTTATTTGCTCTTCAATGTGACAAGTGCCAGAGAACGGGAAATATTTCAAGGAGAAATGAAAGACCTTTCAAAATTATTCAGGAAGTGGAAATATTTTATGTATGAGGGATTGATTTTATGAGACCATTTGTTCCATTATTTGGAAACCTGTACATACTAGTTGCAGTAGACTATATCTCCAAATGGGTTGAAGCAATAACACTGCCGTCAAATGATTCAAAAGTGGTGATAAAATTCCTTAAAAAGAATATCTTCACTCACTTCGGAACATCTCGGGCAATTATCAGTGATGGTGGCACACATTTCTACAACAGATACTTTGATGCACTCCTATCCAAATACAGAGTTACTCATAAAGTTGCCATTTCTTACCATCCGTAGTCAAATGGACAGGTCGAAGTTTCAAACATGGAGATAAAAAGAATATTGGAGAGAACCGTTGGATCAACAATGAGAGACTGGTCTACAAAACTAGATGACGCATTATGGGCCTACTGGACTGCTTACAAAACAACCATTGGTATGTCCCCATATGGAATGGTGTTTGGAAAAGCGTTCCATCTGCCAGTGGAGCTTAAACACAAAGCGTACTGGGCACTAAGAAGTTAAATCTTGATCCACAAGCTGCATGAGAGAAACGACTCCACCAACTCAACGAATTGGAGGAATTTCGCCTACAAGCTTATGAGAATGCTAGATTATACAAAGAAAAGACCAATAAATGGCATGATCGAAAAATAGTGCGCAGACAACTGGAACCAAGGCAGCAGGTGTTGTTATACAATTCAAGGTTGAAGCTTTTCCTTGGAAAGCTGAAATCTAGGTGGTCAGGTCCATTTGTGATTACTCAGGTTTTACCATATGGAGATGTTGAGTTACTTGATCCCAACACCAACGATACATTCAAAGTTAACAGTTTGCGTGTCAAACACTACTGGGGAGAATTATTTGAGCGACAAAAAAAGTGTCACACTTTCAGATTTAGCCTAACGTCCGGGCAGTCATGTCTAGCTGACGACGTTAAACTTAGTGCTAGCAGGGAGGCAACCCATGCAATTTGTGTATATATTGAGATTTTGTGTGTTCAATTTTTGTAGGTAAAGTCACATTTAAATATGGAAGACATTCTCGTAAACCTTCACAAGAAATTTATTTCTCTCCCTCAAAACTCTCTGATGAAAGTCTACAAAGCTCGCTTGGAACAAATGAGACTTCTGATGATCAAAGGTATTCCTAATGACATTCGTTGGATTATTGAAGCACGGGTCCGATTGGCAGGTGAGTCCTCTGACTCTTTTATTTCATATCTGTCTGGTTTAGGAAGAAACACCTATGCTAAAAAAGAGAAGAGCTAAAAGAATGGGTGTTTGCTATAAATGTGCACGTATGACATGTAATACTCGTTGTCGTTCTTTAGGAATGGTGTCTGATAACCGTGAAGATAAAATTAAATTCATTAGGGATGACTTGAGTAAGGTGTCTTTGGATGACATATCATTGAATCTTGAGACGCATCCAAGTGGATATGTGCATCACGTAATTCATATGTTATATGCACAATTTCGAAAAGAATGACAACAATTAAGTCTCGGGAATATGACTTTAAAAGACCCTGTTTGCCAATTTATAAGAAAATTGGATGGTAAGCTTGTGCCTAACGCATAGACGTCATTCAAGCCGTTACTTCATGTAAATATTATTATTTCTTTGTATTTATTTTATTATTTTCTTTTATTTTCTCCGACAGGATCCATACTTTTTGACTTTCATGATAAATTTTACTGTTTAGCTAATAATTATCATTTGGCAAGTACTAGTGCTATTATTACTCACCCTTTTTTCAGGTTCTATAAATTGAGCTCGTCATTGCACTTTTGAAAACATCCAGAGTTGTGAAATAAAAAAAATGGAAGCAACTTCAAGAAGATGAGTTGTTAACATCTATGTGTTTTGCGGTACTAGTGTTGGATCTAAGCCAGAGTTTGTTGAGGCAGCACATGAATTGGGTAGAGTCATAGCTGAAAGAAATATGCACTTAGTATACGGCGGTGGCAATCTTGGATTAATGGGGTGCGTTTCAAGGGCTTTACAAGAATAAGGTAGTCTAGTTTTGGGAATCATCCCAAAATCTTTGCCAGAGGCGAATCTTATAGGACCATCAAATGAAGAGAAACTTATTGTGCCAGATATGTCTGAACAATTTGTTGAAATGATTAACCGTGCTGATGCTTTTATTGCTTTGCCAGGTAGCTTGGACACAATGGAGGAAATATTTACAGTGCTATATTGGGCGAACCTGAACATACACCATAAACCGATTGGACTATTTAATGCTGATGGATTTTATGATTTTCTTTGAGTGTTTCTTGATGATGCCCGAAGAAATGGGTTCGTGTCAAAACCTGTAAAAGAAATCCTCTTTACTGCCAGAACTGCCTATGATTTAATTGACCAACTCTTAGCCTTTGAACCACAAATTGACCCTATCCTTTCCAAGATAAACTGGTCTAATAATGATCGTGGTAAAAAACGTTGGATAAATCTGGATCTTAACCTTTAATTTTCATTTTGCATGTAGAATTTCAGCTAGATAGGTACTGTTTTCTAAACTCTTATTCTAATTTTTAGATACTAGGGACAATGTCTCAATTAGGTTTGGGGGAGGGGAATAGTTGACTAGTATCTTGTTTTTATTGTGTTGTTTTTATTTGATTTTTAGTAAAAAAATTTCAAAAAATTCAAAAAAAATTTAAAAATTGAAAAAAACAAAAAAAAATTAGTTTTTTTTTTTGTTTTTGTATTTTTAACTTGACTAATCAGGTGAATTGGCGTGAGATAGCTGTGTAAGGAATTTCCACTCCTGAGACGTATCTCAACCTATTTCGTAATAAGTTAATTTTTATTTATTTCCTTTTGAATTATTTAATTTGTGAATTCTCCATAATACTGACTAAATTGGGTCTTCATATGCTCAGTTGACAGGTATTATCAACATGTGTGGTAACATACAGCCATGAGTTGTATTTAAAAAGTTTGTAATATTCAGTGCTCTAGTTTAATTGGAGGAAGCATCTAAAAAAAACGATGTAATAAATAAAAAAATAAACATCTGAGATCCGAGTAATTAAGTCCGTAGGGGTGTTTTAACACCTAGTGCCCTAAAGCCAACTGGTTTGGGAGTCACTAGCCAAAGCTCGCTACATGGATCAAAGATGTTATTAAAATAAAAGAGAGAGAAAGATATCTAAAATCCGAGTAATTAAGTCTGTAAGGGTGTCTTAACACCTAGTGCCCTAAAGCCAACTGGTTTGGGAGTCACTGGTCCAAAGCTCGCTACATGGATTAAAGATATTGTAAATAAAAAAAAATCAGAAAAAAATTCCATTGCTTAAGAAGGTGTGAATTCTGATATAACTTTAGGACAAAAATATTACTCTATTTTCAACTACACTTGTGAATATTGTGGGCACAATGATTTGATTAATACTTTGTTGGTTGTGTATATGGAGAATGGTAAAAATAATCGGAGAATTTACTTATTTTGTAATTTAGAAAGAAAGAAAACAACTATTAACTTGGATAAGAAGTTTCACTTGTTTAGTCACGAATTTGTTTATTCTCTTTTCTCTTGTCATTTTACTTTTGTGTGCATTAGATTGACGTTTGTGAGTATCGTTGCTGTAAGCCCTCACGAGACTATAACTCGTCCACTAGGGACACCTAGACGTTTAAAGGCTTGTTGCATACGCTAAATGCAACCGTGATCCCTACGAAAATGGCTTAGTTTAATTTTATTTTAAAGTTGTTTATTGCATTTTATTTTGTTGTTTTGCTCGAGGACTAGCAAAATGTTACGTTTGAGGGTGTGATAAGCGGTAAATATATCACTATTTACCGTCCATTTTACTTAATATTTTGTATAATATCTTGAGTTTTGTGAATATTTTGATGTGTTTTGTGTTATTTTGTAGATAAATAAAATAACAGGATTCTCTAGTAGTAATTCGAGGCTAAAATATCAAAAAATGGACAGAAAAGGCAAAAATGTAAATTTCCTGCTAAAATGCACTGTTTGCTAAATGCGCCGTGCTAAAATACGCCATTTACTAAAATGCACCGACTACTATCAAACGCTACTAACGTGTGCCAGACACGTGTCATCATCTTATGTTGCCGATAATCCACGTCATTGCTGACGTCAGCGTCGCGACGCCGAACTAATAATTCAGCTGCTGACGCCACGTGTCAGGATATCGTTTAATCAACGGCGCGTTGTGACGCGCAAGGTGGTATGTGTCGCGATGCGCGGGGCAGGATTTTCACTATAAATAGAAGCTGAAATCAGAAGGAAAATTCATACATTCTTCTGGGGAATTCCTTAAGAATATTAAGAAGATTGTATCTTGCTTGTTTATTTACAGCTTTCTGTAATTAATTTTTTTATTTTACCCAATAGTTCTTTCTTTACTTTACTTTTCAGTCATTATTTTTACTTTTCAGTATGAGGAGGTAACTCCCATCTGCTGGGGTTAAGGGTAAAGCTTTTATTACTAATATTTAGATTAATCTCCATTAATGATAATATATAAACTATTTAAAACGTGATTTAATGTGATACCGCCTTTATGGTCGATTGGACTCAATTAAATTGATTTTAACCTGACTAAATTAGATACCGCCTTTATGGTCTGTTAGAATTAATCATAAGTCTTACTTAATCAGGATACTACCTTTATGGTCGGTTGGTAATATCATGCAAAGTTAATATATTATAATAATGGAGATATCTAAAATAGAAGTAATAAGAGTAGATCCTCTAACCCCAACATTTTCTTTATTGTTTATTTTACCTTTTTAATTTTTAAGCTTTTACTTTATGTCATTTACTTTATTTAAGCTTTATTGGTCCTAGATATGTGTGGTAACTAAACCCGTTATCTGGGGTTGTGATGAATTCCAATATCACCGGTTTATAAGGGGTTATTTTATGTCTTGGGCAATATAAAGGTTTATTTATATAGTCTTAAGCTTAATGCTTCTTGTTAACTGGCTATTAATAAGATTGATGTGGTAAACTTAAAATAAACTTGACGAATGAATTTTAGGTTTCAGCCTTAGACTTAATAGCCCACGATCTCCCTTAAAGATTAGATACCCTTTAATAGATTTCCTTCCAGGATAGACATATACCTGTCGGGCTGGGGTAACCACAATTGGAACTTAATCTAAATGAATTCATGTAATTTGGTTAACATAGACATATGATTAATTGGGTTACACTGGGTATTTACATTTGACTATCGACAGAGGCTTTTGCATAATTTCTGTTCTAGGTTAATAAACCAATATATTTCACAAACATGAGATAACCACTTCATCTTTAAAAGATATTGGAAGGATTCACAACCCTAGATAGTTTTATAATATTGATTTTTCCTTTCATTTACATTTGCACTATTTTATTTACTTGTTTTAGTTTAAAATCACCATCCAATCAAACAACCAATCTATTAGATACTCGTAAACATTTGGCTTCATAAATTAATAGCTTAGGTATTAAGTCCTCGTGGGATCGATAAATTTTATACTACTTGAGCGATACGTGTGCTTGAGTTACATGAGTGATTTCACTGATCATTTATGCTAGCTCGAAGATTACACATTGTTGTGAGATTCTTTCGTAAGTCATATTCACATTTTATTGAGTGTAAACAAGAGTGTAGTTGTATTTGAGTGCAAACATGTGAGCGTGGCGAGATTGTGAGGTTATATAATTATTTTCACAGTGAGGTTGAGGTTGATGATGATGAGCCTGAGATTGAGGATACTAGTGACAGAGAGAGAGCTGCATACCCGCTGGATAACTTGTTTTTAGTTGTCAAGCGTGCTTTGAGTGCACAAATTTTTGAGGATGAGAGTGATCAGCAAAGGGATAACATATTTCACACTAGATGCCATGTGAATGGAAATGGGTGTAGTATGATCATTGATGGGGGCAGTTGTGCAAATGTCGCAAGTACAGTGTTAGTTAAGAGGTTGGGATTAGATTATTTGAAGCATTCTAAGCCTTATAAGTTGCAGTGGTTAAATGATTGTGGCGAAATAAATGTGACAAATCATGTGTTATTGAGCTTTACCATTGGGCCATACACGAATGATGTCCTATGTGACGTGATACCGATGCATGCATGACATTTTCTTTTGGGCAGGCCGTGGCAGTTTGATAGGAAGGTCATACACGATGGGTTCAAGAATAAGTATTCCTTTTAGCATAAGGGAAAACCCATTACCTTATACTGATGAGCGGAAAATATATCAATATTTACCGCCCCTTTAACTTAATATTTTATTTAGTTTTCTCGGGTTTAATGAACTTTTTGATGTGTTTTAGTTTATTTTGCAGATAAATAATATCGGGTCTCAATGAAATCATTTAGGATGAAATATGGGTCAAATAATGGCAATTATTGGACTTGATATTTTAATTTTGGAGATTGGAAACTTGAAAGGGCGTTTTGACGAAGTGCAGTTTTGGAAATTCCAGTTTTGCGCATCTGTCGTAATTTGGGCATAACTTTTTACTCAGATATCGGATTGAGCTGATTCAAGTTCCAGATTAAAGAAGACTCAAAGATCTACAACTTTTAAAGACAAAATAATTTCGAATTCTGAAGATTGCATGCCCGAAATTGATGAACTATCCAGAAGTGTGTGGTGTGTAATTATTAAAAGTCATTATCAATCATTTTCAAAGCAAAATATTAATTAATAAATAATTAATAAAAATTATCAAATCACCACCCAACAAGATAAGCAATTAGTGGAGCAATTATGGATTTGGTGGAGTAATTAGTGGAGAAATTAATAATGGATTTGGTGGAGAATTTGATGGATGATTTGATGGTGGCAAAATTTTGCCTATAAATACCAAGCCATTTCATTTGTAAAATTCATACTTTCTTCTTTGAAATTCTTAATGAATAAATAAGAAGATTGTATCTAGTTTAGTTATTTACAGTTTTTAAGTAATTAATTTTCACTTTCGCACTTTCTTTTCTTTACTTTTCAGTTTTTACTTTCCGCAATTTACTTTTACGCACAACATTTTCTTTCTTTACTTTTGCAGTTTTTATTTTTCAAGCAATGAGGAGGTAATTCTCCTTTGCTAGGGTGAAAGGTAAAGCTTTTATTATTACTATTTAGATTAATCTCCCTTAATATAATATAAAAACTATTTAAAAACCTGACTTAAAAAGGGATACCGCTATATTGGTCGGTTGGTAATTAATTATAAATTGGTTTTAACCTGACTTAATATGGATATACCGCCTGGTTGGTCGGTTGGTAATTAATTATTAATTTGACTTAATCAGGATACCGCCTATATGGCTGGTTAGTAATTATCACGCAAAGTTAATATATTATATTAAGGGAGATATCTAAAATAGTAGTAATAAAAGTTGATCCTCTAACCCCAGCATTCTCTTTTATTATACTTTTACTTTATTTAATTTCAACAATTTACTTTCAGTAATTTATTTTTAATTTTTTTTACTTTTTACTTTTTACTTTCTTTATTTACTTTTCAGCAATTTACTTTTCAGTATTTAATTTTCAGCAATTTACTTTATGTCTTTTATTTTATTTAAGTTTTTACTACCCGTAAATATGTGTCGTAACTAAGCCAGTTATCTGGGGTTGTGATGAATTTCAATATCACTGTTTTATAAGGGTTAGATTATAGGTTGGGTAATTTAAAGATTTATTTATTGAGTCTTAATCTTAATGCTTTTTATTAACTGGCCATTAATAAAATTGATTAGGTAAACTTAAAATGAACTAGACATAGGGATTTTAAGTTTAAGACCTTAGACTCAATAGCCCACGATCTTCCTTGAGGATAGATAACCCTTTAATAGATTTCCTTACATGATAGGAATATACCTGTCGGGCGGGGTAGCCATAATTGGAACTCAAACTTAATGAATCTAGGTAATTTGGTTGACATAGACATATGGTTCAATTTGATTATACTAGGTATTTGTAATTGACCATCGGAAGAGGCTTTTACATAATTTAGTGTTCCAGGTTAATAAATCAATATTTTACCCAACTATAAGATAACCACTTCATCTTTTAAATAATATTGGAATAAATCACAACCCTGGATAGTTTTTATAATTTGAATTTCCACCAACCTACTTTCGAACCATTTTATTTACTTGTTTTTAAATTTAGAATCGTCACCATTTAATCAATCAATCAACTTGTTAGATATTAGTAATCATTTGACCTCATAAAATTAATAGTTTAGATATTAAGTCCTCGTGGGATCGATATTTTTATACTACTTGAACGATACGTGCGCTTGTGTTATACGTGTGTGTTTACGCCGGTCAAGTTTTTGGCGCCGTTGCCGGGGACTTATTTATCTTTTACTATTAGTTTAGGGGTTAGATATGTTACTTGTATCTAATTTCTTTTTACTTATTGTTTTTGTTTTCTTGTGTTTCAGGTTCTCAGAAACTTCATGAGACGAACCAGAAGCTTTGAACTCCGACCGCTTGACCCAGAAATTGAAAGAACCATCAGACAGTTGAGAAGGGAAAGGCGAGAAGGCCAAGAAGCTTTAGTCAACATGGAACCTGAACCTTTGAACGTTGCACCACCAATTCCCATTCGAGACAGAACCATTCCGGTGGTTGACAGACTCATTTCCTGTATTGTACTTCCTCCCTTACCAGCAAATGCGTGTGACATCAAAACATGCATTCAGATGATTCAGCAGTCAGTTCAGTTCAGGGGGAATGCAACTGAAGATCCTAATTCCCACATCAGCAACTTCCTGGAAGTTTGCGGCACTTTTAACTACAACAGAGCATCAGAAGAAGCAATGAGACTGCGAGTTTTTCCATATTCCCTGAAGGACAGAGCTAAAGCTTGGCTACATTCACTACCCGCAGGTTCTATCACAACTTGGAACACTTTAGCCACCAAATTTCTTGCAAAGTACTTTCCACCAGCCAGAACCGGAAAATTGAGGAATGACATCACATTCTTTGTACAACAAGATTCAGAATCCCTCTGCGAAGCTTGGGAAAGGTACAAAGATTTACTCCGGAAATGTCCTCACCATGAGATTCCAAAGTGGCTACAAGTTCAGACCTTCTACAATGGACTTCTGGAATAATGAGAACCACAATCGATGCTGCTGCTGGAGGAGCCTTGATGGCAAAAGGAGAAGATCAAGCCTGGGACCTAATTGAAGAAATGGCCAACAACAATTCCTTGTGGCCAACAGAAAGGAGCATGATCCAAAGAATTGCAGGAATTTATGAAGTTGGAGCAACCACAGCAGTGAATAACAGGCTGGATCAGATATGCAAATGTCTAGAAACACTTAGCACGCAAGTTGTGAACATCACTGGATCCATAAGTTCACCATATGAAGGAGCACCAGAGTCAAACCAACTTGAAGAAACGGTGAATTATGTCAGCAATTTCAACAGACAGGGAACAATCCATATTCCAACACCTACAACCCAGGGTGGAAGAATCATCCCAATTTTTCATGGAGCAACAATTCAGGCCAACAGCAGAACTATCCACCTGAATTCCAGCAACAGAACAAAAGCCAGGAGCAAGCAAATGAACCAGGAATAACAGAAGTGTTGACCCACTTGAAAAAGTAGAAGGAAAACACGACTCTCACGCAGCAAGATATGATGCTATGTTCAAATCCCAAGCAGCATTAATTCAAAGTCAATCTGCTTCTATTAAAGCACTGGAGAATCAAATGGGACAACTGGCAAATGCTCAGAGTTACAGACTGCCAGGTACCCTTCCTAGCAACACAGAGCCAAATCCAAGAAACATGGGGAAGGAGAAATGTCATGCCATCATGTTAAAAAGCGGTACTGAAATCAACAAAGATGTTGGAGTCAATTCAACTGCTGAGGAAGTTCCAAAGAAACAAAGCAACAGATGGAGGAAAAAGAAGCAAAGGAAAAAGAACAGATCACTCCACCTCCACCTTTTCCTCAACGTCTTCAGAAGAACAAATTGGACAAGCAGTTTTCTCGGTTCCTGGAAATCTTCAAAAAGCTGCATATCAACATTCCATTTGCAGAAGCGTTGGAACAAATGCCCACCTATGCCAAATTCATGAAAGATATTCTTTCACGAAAGCGTAGATTGGGAGATTACGAGATAGTAGCATTAACAGAAGAATGCAGCGCTATCATTCAGAGGAAACTTCCCCCGAAGTTGAAAGATCCTGGCAGTTTCACTGTTCCTTGCGTCATAGGAGAACATAACTTTGGTAAGGCTTTATGTGATTTAGGTGCTAGTGTTAACTTGATGCCTTTTTCTATTTTCAGGAAATTACAGATTGGAGAAACAATGCCAACTTCAGTCTCACTGCAACTTGCTGATAGAACGCTCGTATTTCCAAGAGGCGTAGTTGAGGATGTGCTGGTCAAGGTTGACAAATTCATTTTCCCAGCAGATTTTATTGTCCTTGATATGGAGGAAGACGCAGACGTGCCAATCATCCTTAGGAGACCATTCTTGGCTACAGGTCGAACCATTATTGATGTACAAAAAGGAGAACTAACCATGAGGGTACAGGACCAAGAAGTAACATTCAATGTTTTCAAAGCCATGAATTTCCCAGATGATGAAAAGAAGGAGGAATGTTTCAGACTTGATGTGATACACAGTACCGTTCAGAACTCTGATGAAAAACAAAGTTCTACTGACAAACTTAAAGCATGTCAATTACCTGTGGAGCCTGAAGATAAAGCGCACTACGTACTGAAAGAGCCAATTCTTGCTCTACAAACAACATGAGAGAAAAATTTCCACCAGCTCAACGAATTGGAGGAATTTCACAATCAGCCTTTTGAGGATGCCAAATTGTACAAAGAAAAGGGCAAGAAACGACATGATGAGAAGTTAGTGCGCATACAACTGGAACCAGGGCAGAAGGTACTGTTAAACAAATCAAGGGTGAAATTCTTCCCATGGAAGCCAAAATCACGATGGTCAGGTCCATTTGTGATCACCAAAGTTTTACCAAATAGAGCCGTTGAGATACATGATCCTGACGCTAACAAAACTTTCAAGGTTAAAAACAAGCGTGTCAAGCACTACTGGGGAGAATCATTTGAGCGACAAAAAGAAAGTGTCACACTTTCAGATCTAGCCTAACGTTCAAGAAGACACGTCTAGCTGACGACTTTAAACTTAGCACTAGCAGGGAGGCAACCCATACAATTTGTGTATATATTGTGATTTGGTGTGTTTTATTTTTGTGTGTTTAATTTTTGCAGGTTTAGTCATTTCAAGATGGAAGAAGCTCTCGCAAATCTTCGCAAGCAATTTCCTTCATCTTTTAAATAGTATTGGAATAAATCACAACCCTGGATAGTTTTTATAATTTGAATTTCCACCAACCTACTTTCGAACCATTTTATTTACTTGTTTTTAAATTTAGAATCGTCACCATTTAATCAATCAATCAACTTGTTAGATATTAGTAATCATTTGACCTCATAAAATTAATAGTTTAGATATTAAGTCCTCGTGGGATCGATATTTTTATACTACTTGAACGATACGTGCGCTTGCGTTATACGTGTGTGTTTACGCCGGTCATATACCCACTTACACCGAAGCAAGTCCACGAGATCAAGTCAAGTTGCAACTTGAGAGGGATAAAGAGAACGAGAGTGTAAACACAGCCTTAGAGAAAACACATGAGGGGAGTGTGACCGAACCTAGTAAGGAAATTAAGGCTAAGGCTAAGGCCGTGAGTGTTACCAAAGGGAGTGTGAGTGAACTTAAGGGAGAAACAAAAAGGACAAGTGAAAATGAGCTTCTACATGGGTAAGGGTGAAGCGAGGAGAGGTTTTATGGCTACCAAGCTTATGCTTTTGCTAGTCTACAAGGATAGCCGTGTTTGTATTGCTAACATTGACCTTTTTTCTTCTTGTGTCCATTTAATCAATTTTGCAGGAATTCAGTGATGTACTGACAGAGGACATTCCTAGTGGGCTTCCACCCATTAGAGGTATTGAGCACCAAATTGATTTAATACCTGGAACAGTCATTCCCAACAGACTAGCCTACCGAAGCAATCCAGAGGAAACGAAGGAACTTCAGAAGCAAGTGTAAGAGTTGATGGAGAAATGGTATATCACAGAATGTATGAGTCCCTGTGTGGTACCGGTTCTTCTAGTTCCTAAGAAAGATGGGTCTTGGCGTATGTGCGTTGATTGTTGAGCGATCAAAAATATAACGATAAAGTATCGTCACCCTATTCCTATACTATATGACATGTTGGATGAATTGTATGGTTCCAAAGTTGTTAATAAGATTTATTTAAATAGTGGATACCATCAAATTCGCATGAGAGAGAGAGATGCGTGGAAAATTGCATTTAAGACCAAGTATGGCTTGTATGAATGGTTAGTTATGCATGAATGGTTAGTTATGCCATTTGGTCTTACAAATGCACCTAGCACATTTATAAGGTTGATGAATCATGTTATGCGTGCATTTATATGTAAGTTTGTTGTAGTTTATTTTGATGACATCTTAGTTTACAGTAAAACATTAGATGAACATATTATATAGTAAGCATGTTCTTGAAGTGTTGAGGCAGGAAAAACTGTATGCTAACTTTGGTAAGTGTACTTTTTGTATGGATAAGATTGTTTTCCTTGGTTTTTTTGTAAGTGCAGATGGCATCGAAGTTGATATAGAGAAGGTAAAGGCAATTCAGGATTGGCCTACATCAATAACTGTCACCAAAGTGAGATGCTTCCATGGATTAGCAAGCTTCTACAACAGATTTGTTAGAGACTTCAGTAGTATTGCAGCACCACTGACTGGAGTAGTGAAGAAAACTATTGTCTTCAAATGGGGAGAAAAGCAGGAGCGTGCATTTCAGGATCTTAAAATGAAGTCATGCAGTGCACCAGTGTTGGTGTTACTCAACTTTGAGAAGATATTTGAGATTGAGTGTGACGCATCTGGGATAGGTATTGGAGCAGTTCTTATGCAAGAAGAGCGGTCAATAGCTTACTTTAATGAGAAGCTGAATGAAGCAATTTTGAGGTACCTCACATACAACAAGGAGTTGTATGCGCTAGTGATAGCCCTTGAGACTTGGCAGCATTATCTGTGGCCTCACGAGTTTTTGATCCATACAGATCATGAATCATTGAAGCATTTGAAGGGCCAAAGTAAGCTAAATAAACGACACACAAGATGGTTAGATTTTTTTGAGACATTTCCACATGTAATCAGCTACAAACAATGTAAGGAAAACATTGTTGCCGATGCACGATCACAAATGTATGCTTTACTTACTTCATTGAGTGCAAGAATGCTTGGGTTTGAATTTATTAAAAAACTTTATGCAAATGATACTGACTTTATTACTATCTATGGTGCATGTGAAAGTATACCTTTAGTAAATTCTACAAACATGATGGGTTTGTGTTTAGGGAGAATAGATTATGCTTTCCTATTTGTAGTATGCGTGATTTGTTAGTTAGGGAAGCGCATAGAGGAGGTTTAATAGGGAACTTTGGCATTGCTAAGACCTTAGGGTTATTGAGTGAACATTTCTATTGGCCTAAAATACGGAAAGATATTGAGCGTTTGTGTGATGAATGCTTAACTTGTAAAAAGGCTAAATCTAATGTTATGCCTCATATTTTATACACACCATTACCTGTACCTAGTGAGCCATGGGTAGATGTATCAATAAAATTTATATTGGGCTTACCTAGGACTAGGTAGGGTAGTGTAGAAATTGCATTTTTGCATGAACCCGATGATGAGCCTCGTATAGAGGCACTACCTGAAAAGTTGCGAAAGTTGCGAAAAACGAATGCCGGAAGGAAGGAAGACCTCAAAAATTAGCACCCCATCGAATTCGAACTCACTAGCCAGCCTCAGATTCGCTTAGTCAGCCTCTGTATCAAACCTTAGCTTCGGACCAACCATGCAGCCCATGCAACCGGCCCATGCAGCCCACGCAATCTGACCATGCAGCCCATGCATAAACACTTTCCAATTTAATGAGATTTTTTGGATCCCATCATTACCAATTTAACAAGATTTTAGATCTCATCATCACCAAATTTATAAGATTTTATTCCCAAAATAATTTGATAATATATTTCCCAAATAAACATGATTTGTTTCCCTATTTGGAGATCCCTTCAAATCATTATAAAAGGGACCAAGTCACCATCAAAGGGAGGGGGCTATTTTCTTCTTCTTTGGGGGATCACCAATAAAGAAAAAAAACAAAGCAGCGTGGAAGTAGTGAACAAGCAGCGTGACGCAGAGACCTGGACGTGAACAACAGCGTGAAGAAACCAGAACGGAACCAGCGGCGTGAAGCAGAAACAGCGAACAAAGTAACCAGCGGCGTGAAGTAGAAACATCGAGCAAAGCAACCAGCGGCGTGAAGTAGAAATAGCGAACCGGGAGCTAGAAACAGCGAACCAGCAACCAGAAATAGTGAACCAACAACCAGAAGCAGCAAACCAAACCTTGAAACCAAGCTCCGATCCTTCCGGCGACGGCCTAACGCACTTCCGATAAAGCAACTTAAAAAGTAAGACCCGATGGCACCCTTACCATATTTATTTTTATAGTTCCGGACGTTGCATGCCTGGCTGGATATGCGAAGCCCTACATAAAAAATGGCCAAATCTCTGGCCACATTTCTTCTTCGGCATTTTTTTATTTAATTTTGTTTTTATCTATTTATTCACTTTTATTGTTATTTTATTATTTCGCCTTTATTTTGTTTATGTTTGTTCACGTTGATGATTATACATATATGCATTGTTATATTATTTCGCGTCTATTTTTTTGTCCGTTTACATTACATTGATGATTATATGTGTTATTATCCCTTAACGATATATCGGATGGAAACCAAGACGTAAATTCCGTAGCCGAATTCGAATGGACGGTAGTACGGTTTGTAATTGGGATACAACTCTGCGTGCCACTCGGGAAACACTCATATATGCGTCGACCTCTTTCTTTATACTTTATGCATTTATTTTTACCTCTTTAGTTATTCATTTTCCATTATGCGTATTGACGTCGTTATTGGTATTATTGCATGTTTTTCCCACCTTAGCATTGTTACTTCCCATATGCGTTACATGTATTATCGACACTTTTCCTGCTTTTGATTATTTATTATGATTTTCGTTGTCGCATCTCGTATTTCTTAATTTAATATGCTTTTGGAACTATGTTATTGTGAGTATTATTTTGGTTAGTTGTGTTATTACATTTTTTATTCGCTTTTATGCATGAATTGCATTAAGACTTGACTATACCATTGTGTAAACTGGTACATTATACTGGCATAATTAAGGGACCATTCCGAACCCAACGGTTTGAGGTCTTTCCTTGCGAGGGGAGAGTGCAGCCTTAAATCTTTCCCAGTTCACACTGGGTGGCGACTCCTTCATTCTCGGTTTAGTCCCCTGCGGGCTAATCCATACTCTCTACGAGCTGCGAGCCCAATAGTTTCATGGTCATCGAACGTTATATGCATATCGGTAAACCCTGCTTTGCTACTATAGATGGCGACTCAACTGGGGACAGAGAATCGGTCCCGAAACAATACCTTGTAGTGTCCGTGGCTTTGGCTTTGGACCAAGTCTCATATATTTTGCATACCCTTCTTACCCCCGATGGCGTCATGTATCGTGAAGTCACTTTCACTCAAGGCGGCAGATCGTTATGTGGTGATAACCATCACTCGCTGGCACGTACCCTAGGGTATAAAAAAGGCGTGCTCACTTGGTTGCTCGAACTCTTGAGTGATGAGACCTAGTTGTGTGCAACCCATCACCGATGAGAGCCTTATCTATACCATTGCAAGCCCACATACGAACCATAGTTATGTGTCCTATAGAAGCTACCACCACGCTTGTGTTTGGGCCCATTATCATTTGGATCCATTTGGGCTTCTCGTTATAGGATACGAACTTGTTGGGCCACTTAAACTGGGACGAGTTTGTATCTTATTATGATTGGGCAAAATTTTTTCAAAGTAACGATGTGCCACATTATGTTTGGGCCCCTATCATTTGAAGTTATTTAGCCACCTTATCGTAAAAGTGTAAACATGTTGGGCCTTTTCAACTGGGACAAGTTTACACCTCACGATAATCTGATTGAACGCTTTAAAATGATAACGGGCCAACTTGTATGAAAACCTTGATGGACTTAGAAGGTCCAAACATGATTCGAATATGCCAGATGCATGAGTCTGATATCCGCACTGGATTTCATCCAGGAAGGGTACGCCTTGTTATGGCATATTTGTATACTTTTGGATATCTCCAAGTCCATCTCCGCCACAACCGTGATTACCGAGGTCCCAATTCGTCAGTTTTAGATAATTGCACGATCCCCATAATAGGCTTAGTCAATCTTGTAAATGAGGGGTCTTTGTCTTTTACTGATGAAGAGGGACTGAGGTAGCCAAGGTTCACCCCTGTAGTAGGAGAGAACGACCTTTGTGTACCCCACATTGGTGCATAAAATGAGTTATACCTAGGGTAGAAATGGACTTACCATGTGTGTTGGAGGAATAAGGTCGGAAGGGTATATGATGTTTTGATAACCACATGCATCTTATGCATCTCATGCATACACGCATCATGCTGACCCCTTATCTTAAAAGCCATCATACATATCCATTGGGTTAGAGAAGAATGAAGACTTGTCAAGAAGAGGTTAGCAAGCATGAATGCGTCAGGCAGTGAAGGTTCCCGCATGGATCAATTGGAGACCAACATCACCAAAATTACCGAGCAACTACAAGCTTTGACCAATGTTATGGCCAATCTGACAGTACCCCGCACAGTGGGAACATAAAACAATGAAGATTGAAGGTGTGTGGAGCCTTCGAGTAAGGTGAGCGAAGAAGTCCCTGTTTTTGATGATGACATGGCTAAGTATGCTGCGGGAAGGATAGTTGGGCCCCAGGAAGAGTTACAGAAACTCAGAGAACAAGTAGACTCAGTTACCCGCAAGATGAATGAAAAATAAGAAGATCTAATAGACTATGATGCGATGACTTTCGAAGAACAGTTGCCTCCCCAGTTTAAAATGCTTGACATAGCCAAGTTCAACGAAAACGAAGATCCTATGGTCCATCTCCGAAAATATGTTTCAGTGATGAGTTCAGTGGGTTTGTCGAAGCGCCAGGTGCAAAAGATGTTCGGGATGTCACTGGAAGGGGTACCCGTAGTATATTATCATGGCCTGGAGCGAAAGGTCAGGGATGATTGAAGGGCATTGGCGATGGCCTTTCTGAACCAATACGTCACAGAGATGGAGATAGACTTGTCGCTCTGTGACCTAGAAAACACCAAACAGAAGCTAGAAGAGACCTTCAAATATTATGTGGATCGCTGGAGAAGCCTACTCTTGAAGATGCAGACACGGCCCTTGGAGAAGGACCATGTTAAAATGATCATTAAGGGCGCCAAACCCTCCATTTATAACAAGCTGAGAAGGATGACCTCCATGATTAGCGACTTTCGACAGTTAAGAGAAACTGTCATGGATATCGAGGAAGCCGAGAACAGAAAGTTTTACGGTCGTAATAGAAAGACCATTGAGGGGCCTTCAGGGACCAAGCCCGCTCTTGCTGAGGTCCCCACCATCAGAAACATGTGATTCTCCAATTTTGGTAGACCTTTGTCAAAGGTGTTTGAAAAGCTGAAGAGGCAAGGACTCCTAAAACCCTTAGAACCTAAACCACTTCCAAACCATGTGCTACACCACCTCGACCTAAACCTATATTGTCACTTCCATTAGCAAAAAGGCCATGAAACTGACAACTGCACCCGCCTTAGGCATGAGATCCAAGACCTCATTGACACCCATAAGATATCCGACCCAGAAAAAGAACAACCCAACACACACGGAAACCCTCTACCCAACTACCACTCCGTTCCACCACCCACCTACATGATCAACTCCGGCATGCCCAAAAGCTTTGTCCTCCAAACTCTCAACCACCAAGCTTCTTACATGAGGATATGGGACAACAGTAGTGAAGATGCAACAGAGCAGATGGGAGATTTTTGGTAAAACTTCTCGAGTAGTGACGAAGAGGAGGTAAAAGAGATAACTCATAGTGAACGTTTTTATAGTGATGTAACGGAGAAAGGAAAAGAAGTGCTAAAAGAAGGCCTAGAGATGACAGAGAATACGGATAACACCGATGGGGATATTGTGTTGCGTCAATTGAAGAAAACACAGGCACAAGTGAGCATATGGGAGTTATTATGCACCTCTCAAGAGCACAGACGTTCCATGGTAGAAGCTCTAAGCAAGATAATATTACCTGAAGATGCAAACCCGACAATGTTCATAGGTTTGGTACAGAAAGATGGTAGGCATATGATAACATTCTCTGAAGAAGAGCTCCCGATGGAGAGGAGGAATCACAACAAGCCACTATTCATAAAAATGGAAGTAACAGACAAGAAGACATCTTGTGTGATGGTGGATGATGGCTCATCTATCAATGTGTGTCCTTTGAAGATTCTATCAAGGTTGGGTATGCGGACAACATATTTAAGCCCCTCTAGCATGACTATCAAAGTATATGACGATAGCAAATGAGGAATCAAAGGTACTTTCATCACAGTAGTCAAAGTGGGCCCGATAGAAGACGAGGTGGAGTTCACAGTGCTTGATATCCCAATTATATTTGCTCTGTTATTGTGGAGGCCATGGTTTCATAGACTTGGGAGCGTGCCATCCATTTTGCACCAGGTTATTAAGTTCCCGCATGGAAAGGAAGTCGTCACCATCAAGGCTTAAGTAGAGAATGCTGTGGTTGCTTTAGACATACAACCTTTCACAAGGTTCCAAGTGGCGGCAAACTTTGAAGAATGGGTGGACCCTAAAGTTACTAGAATCATGGAAAGAATGAAATATGAGCCAGACACAAGTTTGAGTGCTAGAGGCTAGAGAATAAGAGCACTGCCAGATTTCAAGGGACATACCACTAAGAGAGGATTGGGGTATGAATCCGATGGGAATGAGCCAAAGACCAAGAAAAAAAGGATGAAGCTGGTGGAATACTTTGTGAAAGCCACATGATATCAAGGAGAGCCTGAACCCATAAAAGTCAATGAGATCATAATATCGGGTTTTGAAATCTTTGAGGATGTGATGGGCAAAGAACCACATACAGAGGAAGTTGCAAAAGAGGAAGATAAATGGGAAGAAGAACTACTGCAGTTGGAGAATCTGACGCTCGAAGAAAGCAAGAAGACGGAAGAAGACAAGACTGCAAATTACGAAGATGTTTATTTTCCTGACTTATTTGATTGCAATCCTGAATTTATTAATAATAAAGACATTGATTTTGCTTACTTGTTCGAGTCTTTTCCTATTAGTCTGCATCATAAATGCATGACATGAGCATATTTGACATTGACTTAACAAAGACAAACGCATTTAATCTTGGTACATGTGAAAACCCCAAGAAAGTTTCAATTGCAAGTGAGGTTACCTCTGATGAGCGGAAAAAATTAGAGAGAATATTAAAAAAATATGCAAAAGTATTCGCCTGGTCCTATGAAGACATGTCAGGAGTAGATAGGGGTATTGCCCAGCACATGATACCAACTTATCCGAACATGAGGCCAATAAAACAGAAACTCCGAAGAATGAGGCCAGAGTGGGCCGAAAAGGTTAGGGAAGAAGTCAAGAAGCAGATAGATATGTGGTTCTTAGAGGTAGTGAAGTACCCCGAGTGGTTAGCCAACATTGTGCCGGTATCGAAGCAGGATGGAAAGGTCAGAATGTGCATGGATTATAGGAACCTCAACAAAGCTTGCCAAAATGATGATTTTCCCCTACCCCATATAGACGTGTTGGTTGATAGCATGGCTCTATCTGCTATGTACTCATTCACGGATGGATTCTCAGGATATAACCATGTCTTTTTGGCCGAAGAAGACAAGCATAAGACTAACTTCGTCACTGAGTGGGGTACATATTGTTACAAGGTGATGCCGTTTGGACTTAAAAATGCGGGAGCCACTGATCAATGAATGGCCACTACATTATTCCATGACTTGATACATAAGGAGATTGAGGTATACGTGGATGACATGACGGTTTAATCAGAGACGAGGGTCGGACATATAAAAGCACTAGAGAAATTCCTTCAAAGAGTCGATAAGTACAACCTCCAACTCAACCCCAAGAAGTATAGTTTGGGGTAACATCCGGGAAGTTATTGGGGCATACAGTAGGAATGAGAGGGATAGAAGTGGACCCTGAAAAGATCAAGGTAATTACCGAGATGCCCGCACCGAAGACAGAAAAGGAAGTTAGAGCTTTTCTCGGGAAAATCCAGTATATCAGTCGATTCATTGCCAAGCTAACATTAGTATATGAGCCCATCTTCAAGTTATTAAGGAAGGACCAGTCTGTGGAGTGGAATAGGCAATGTCAAGAAGCTTTTGACAAAATCAAAGAATACTTGGTTAAACCGCCCGTCCTGAAACCTCCACGGCCGGACAAACCCTTGGTGTTGTATTTGGCCAAAGAACCCGAAGCACTGGGGGCGATGATGGTACAGGCAGATGAGACAGGGGTGGAACATGCAGTCTACTACCTCAGTAAGAAGATGCTTCCGTATGAAGCCTGCTATCAAGAGGTGGAAAAGACTTATTTGGCGGTGATATGGGGTTCCCGAAAGTTGCATCATTACTTCCAATCCTATAAGATACAAGTGGTAGCAAAGGAGAATCCCCTAAAGTATTTGTAGTCAATACCCTCACTGGTAGGGAAGTTGGGGAGATGGTTGGTGTTGCTGACGAAGTTTGATATAGAATACCTCACCTCTAAGGTAATCAAAGGGCGAGCCGTAGCGGAATTCTTTGCATTACAACCCATAGAAGGAGATCAGTATAAGTTCGAATTCCCGGATGAAGAGGTTCAAGCCATATCGGTTTAGGGGTGGAAAATGTATTTCGATGAGGTGGCGAATTACAAAGGAGCTGGAATAAGAATTGTGATAGTAACCCCCGAAGGAGAAACCCTACCTATGGCCAAAAGGTTGACATTCGGAGTAACCAACAACATTGCCGAATATGAAGCATATGTCTTTGGACTGAAAGCACTGATAGCCCTAGGAGCTAGGGACGTAGAAATTTATGGAGACTCTATGTTGGTAGTTCGACAGATGCGAGGGGAATGGGAATTGAAGGAAGACCGGTTGAGACCCTACCTACTCCATCTCAGGAAGTTAGCATAGGCTATCCCCGATTGTAAATTCCAGCACTTGCCACGAGAAGAGAACCAAATGGCAGACGCACTAGCCACCCTAGCTGAAACTTGGGAAAACCCATAAAAAACTGGTAATGAGACCCATTGTGCTGACAACAGCTAGCAGACCCAGTTATGAGATCGAAATAATCTGGGAAATAGAAGTCGATGATGGGAAGCCGTGGTATTATGAAATTTTGCATTATCTAGAACGTGGGGAATTCTGAGAAGGAGCCGGCAAGAAAGACAGAATATCCATTCAGAAATTGGCTTCCCAGTATGTGAGTTTAAGGGGAGAGCTGTACAAGAGACAAGACAACGACGTCATGCTGAAATGTTTAAGAAAAGAAGAGACTCAGAAGGTGATGGAAGAGGTGCACGCTGGAGTATGTAGACCGCACATGAATGGATTGAATTTTTCTCGCAAGATAGTGAGACATGGATTTTATTGGTCGACCATGGAAGATGACTGCGTAAAGGTGGTGAAGCACTGTCATGATTACAGGCACATGGAAATTTGAACCATCTACCGCCTATGGAATTGCTCAGACTGTCAGAACCATGGCCTTTCTCAGCATGGGGTATTGAAATGATTAGAGAAATCAGGCCACATGCATCAAATGGACACCGCTTCATAGTAGGGACAGTAGACTATTTTTCAAAATGGGTGGAAGCCGAGTCATTTCGTAATGTTACGGTGAAGCAGATGGAAAAGTTAATAGCCCATAATATAGTATGTCGATACAGAATGCCACATCATATAGTGACGGACAATGAAGTCCAATTTCAGGGAGAAACAAATATGATGTTGCACAAGTACGAGATAGGGCATCACAAAACATCACCTTACAGGCCACAGGCTCATGGGGCGGTGGAGGCAGCCAACAAAACCATAAAGAAAATACTAGCTAAGATGACAGAAAGTTATAAAGATTGGGCTGACAAACTGACATATGCACTGTGGGGGTATAGAACTTCGATGAGAATGACAAC
Source organism: Zanthoxylum bungeanum (assembly GCA_019454045.1). Taxonomy (NCBI): domain Eukaryota; kingdom Viridiplantae; phylum Streptophyta; class Magnoliopsida; order Sapindales; family Rutaceae; genus Zanthoxylum; species Zanthoxylum bungeanum. The sequence goes on from SKCR01033782.1 coordinate 207,702, forward strand.
GAGAGCCACACCCTATGCTTTGGTTTACGGGATGGAGGCAGTGTTACCAGTGGAAATAGAGATATAATCAATGTGGGTACTAGTAGAGGCAGAATTGCCTGAGCAGGAATGGGCCTTACAGAGGTTCGAACATCTATCATTACTGGATGAGAAAATGATAAAGGCCTTGCACCACATGCAGCTATACCAGAATAGGTTGGCCAGGGCGTTCAACAAGAAGGTCCGTCCCACCAAGATTAGAGAAGGTGATTTAGTGCTCAAGCACTCGAAGCCACTGATAATGAACCCAATGGGAAAGTTCAGGCCCAATTGGGAAGGGCCCTACCTAGTCAAGAATGTGATGGGGAATGGGGTAGTGAAACTGTCAGATTTGGAAGGGAACAAGTTCACCGAGCCCATCAACATGGACAAGCTGAAACAATACTTTGCAAAAAAAAAAGGGGGCTCGTTGGGTTGAAAATCTGCAAAGGACGGCCCAAGCAAAATATAGAGCATAGAAAAATCGTTAATTGTAAAATCCGTTAGGAATAGTTAGCGACAGAGGTATCCTTGCAACGCATTTCATTATTTCCTACATATGTACTAAGAAGTAATGCAAACGCCTTTATTGAAACAAATGTTCAAGATGTTCATAGATTGCATAAATCCCAGCTAACCAGGAAAGATTAGAGTCAAGTAATTACAAATCACGTATTTTGTTTCTTAGATGCTGGACCAAGGTCAGGAGATCTAGGAGAAGGAGCGTTGGGAGGCCCTAGGGCAGCGACGGGCCAAGTTCGGCGCTGAGACCATTTAGTGTGGAAATGGTCCAAGAGGCGGCGAGACATGAGCCCACTTTGGAAAGTGCACTGTCCAGGGATAGGGTGATGGAGACACCCATATTGTCGAGGAACCCTGGCGGGAAGATAGAACGAGCTGGAGTGCAGGCCGGGAAAGGGTATGCAGTGCCCGAGGAAATCCACGGTGACATGACTAAGACGCCACCAAGGACACATCCACGTGATGTTTGCAATAGTAAGGCGCAACAACCACCCATGTCATTCCGCATAAGAAAGGTTTTTCTTTATTAAGGCACGAGCAAGGTGGTGACGAGGGCCATAAGAAATAAAGACAGGAGCCGGAGGAGGAACAATAAGTCTTAACTTTTCTTGCAACCGGATTTGAAAAAAAAAATTATCTTAGCTCACTGAATTGAAAACTTGAAAAGGCAACCCAGGCAAGATAGAGTAATCCGCTAAGTCGAAAATCTGATATGACAGCTTGGGCAAAATATAGAACAAACCTGCAAAACAAGGGGACTCCTAAGAAACCGGCTTACAGGATGGTGTTTTATCCTGTCTAAACCATGAAGCGTTGACCGGCGTAATCACACGCGTATAATGAAAGAGCACATATCATTCAAGTAGTATAAAAATATCGATCCCACGAGGACTTAATTTCTACTATTGTTATTAATTATTGATTCTATTTAGTTACAGGTATCTAATTAAATGGAGAAGAGAATGATTGCTTGTTTGTTGGTTGAATGTGGATTTGCTAAATAAATAAATAAATAAATACACAAAAGAAAATACTAAGGAAAATAAACACATGACACAAATATATAGGGTTGTGATTCCACACAATATTTTTATAAAGATGAATTGATTATATTATATTTGTGTAATAAATCAGTTTGCTAACCTGGAACACGAAATTATGCAAAAGCCTCTGTCTATGGTCAGATGTAAATACCCAATATAACCCAATTAATCATATGTCTATGTTAACCAAGTTACCTGAATTCATTAAGTTCAAGTTCCAATTGTGGCTACCCCCACCCGACATGTATATACCTATCATGTAAGGAAATCTATTAAAGGGTTATCTATCCACAAGGAAGATCGTGGGCTATTAAATGTAAGGCTAAAACCTAAAATCCATTTTCTAAGTTCATTTTAAGTTTACCATATCAATCTTATTGGTGATCAGACAACAAGAAGCATTAAGCTTAAGATTCAATAAACAAACTAAAGAATTACCCATAATATAATTAAATCAATTATTAAGCTTGTTAATATTGTGTTTCATCACTTCCATAGAATAAAAATAAAATACCGGGGGTTAGAGGATCCACTTTTAGAAATCTCACTTTATTATAATATGGAAATTATCAGTGTTACCCAATTAAGTTGAACCAGCCATAAAGGTGATGTTATTATTTATCCATAAACTAGCCATATAGGCGGTAATTATCTATCACCTAAAGACCGACCTATAAGCACTGTCACATTATGTTACATAATTAAAACCAGCCATTAAGGCGGTATCAAGTTTTAATCCATATTAAATTACAATTTCCATATTATAAATTAAGTGAGATTAATCTACATTTACTATTTCTAATTTAGAAATCTCCCTTATTATAATATATAAATCTATGTGATAATTACCAACCGACCATATAGGCGGTATCTTGATTAAGTCAGATTTAATTAATTCCAACCGACCATATAGGCGGTATCCCATTAAGTCAGGTTAAAATCAATTTAATTAAGTCCAACCGACCATACAGGTGGTATCCAATTAAGTCAGGTTTTTAGATAATCTATATATTATAATTGAGGGAGATTAATCTAAATTATAAAAGTAAAAAGCTTCACCCTACCCTAGCGTAAATTAACTACTGAACATAAAATAAATAAAAAGTAAATAAATAAAATAAACCAGTGAAAGTAAAAGTGCATAATTAAAAGTGCTAAAAGTAAAAGTGCATAATTAAAAGTGCTGCAAGTAAATAAATAAATAAAAATACTTAATTTAAATTACAAAAACTTAAACAAAGAAGATACAATCCTTAGTCCCTTATTAGGAATCTAGGCGTCAATGGGCTTCACACGTCATGACACACACAACCTTACGCGTCGCGAAGCGCTGTAGATGTTGGACACATGGCACGCGAGTTGAGGACACGTGTCGCACTTTCGTCGACAGCTGAATTATTAGTGTCGGGAGCATGGGATGACGACACGTATCCGGCGCACGTTAGCATGATTTGATGTGATGTTGACATGTGACAGGTGCATTTTAGAAAATGATGATGATTGTCGACATCATGTGATGATGACACATGGCACGGTGCATGTTAGCGGATTGGTTGTGATATTTACATATGTCAGGCACACTTTAGCAAGTGCGCATGTTAGTAAACTTCTCTGATTGTGACACGTGTCCGACGTATTTTAGCAGACGCAGGTGCACGTTAGCGGTCGCGACTCAATAGTTGCTGCGCATCGCGACGTCCAAATTATCATTTTACCTTTTTTGTCCATTTTTGACTGTTTTGACTCTCAATTACTTCCAGTGAGTCATGAAACTTTATTTATCTATAAAATAACACAAAAAACATCAAAACATTCATAAAATCCAAGAAACTATACAAGATATTAGGTCAAATGAGTTGGAAGTAGTGATATATTTACCACTCATCACACCCCTAAACCTATCATTTTACTAGTCCTCTAGTAAAACAAAAAAATAAGATAACATAAACATCTTTAAAATAAAATTAAACTAATCCATTTTCGTAGGGATCACGGTTGTATTTAGCGTATGCAACAAGCCTTTAAACCCCTAAGTGTCCATAGTGGACGAGTTGTAGTCTCGTGAGGGCTTACAGCAATGATACCCACAAACGTCAAACTAATGCATACAAAAGCAAAAAAATAATAAAACTAATGCACACAAAAGCAAAAAGACAAGAGAAAATAGAATAAAATAAGTTAGTGACTAAACAGGTTAAACTCGTTATCCAAGTTAATAGTTGTTTTCTTTATTTCTAAATTACCGAATAAGTAAATTCTCTGATTATTTTTACCATTCTTCATACACATAGCTAACAAGATATTAATCAACTCGTTGTGCCCACAATATTCACAAGTGTAGTTGAAAAGAGAGTAATATTTTTGTCCTAAAGTTATATAAGAATTCACACCTTTTTTAAGCAATGAAATATTTTTCTGAAATTTTTTTTTGCGAAAAGTAAATAAAGCAACATCTTCAATCCATGTAACGAGCTTTGGGACAGTGACTCCCAAACCAGTTGGTTTTAGGGCACTAGGTGTTAAGACACCCCTACGGATTTAATTACTTGGATTTCATATGTCTCTTTTTATTTTTATAACATCTTTGATCCATGTAGCGAGCTTTGGGCTAGTGACTCCCAAACTAGTTGGCTTTAGGGCACTAGGTGTTAAAACACCCATTCAGACTTAATTACTAGGATCTCAGATGTTTTTTTTTATCCCATCACTTTTTTGATACTTCCTCCAATTAAACTAGAGCACTGAATATTACAAACTTGTCAATTACTACTCATGTTCGTATGTTACTAAGTATGTTGATAATATCTGTCAACTGAACATATGAAGATTCATTTTAGTCAGTATTATGGAGAATTCACAAATTGAATAATTTAAAAGGAAATAAACAAAATTTAACTTGTTACGAAATAGGTTGAGATACGTCTCAGGAGTGGAAATTCCTTACACAACTATCTCACACCAATTTCACCTGATTAATCAAATTAAAAACACAAAAACACATTTTTTTTGAATTTTTGAATTTTTTTTGATTTTTTTTGAATTTTTAGAAACTTTTGACTAAAAATCAACGTAATAAAAACAAGATACTAGTAAACTATTCCCCTCCCCCAAACCTAAATGAGACATTGTCCCCAATGTATTAAAAAGTAGAAGATGAGTTTAGAAGATAGTACCTGGTTAGCTGAAATTCTACATCTAAAAGGAAAATTAAAGGTTAAGATCCATATTTATCTGACGCTTCTTACCCCGATCATTATCGGACCAATTTATTTTGGAAAGGATTGGGTCAATTTGGGGTTCAAAGGCTTAAATTTGGTCAATTAAATCTGAGGCAGTTCTGGCAGTGAAGAGGAGATCTTTTACAGGTTTTGACAAAAATCCATTTCTGTTGGGAAGCGGCCGCGAGTGCGCAGCGGAAAATAAAAATTATTATTCCACTTTCCCTTTGCCAAGACCCATTTGTTTTGATTATTCTACAAGCCTAGACATGTTACAATATAATCTAAGCATAAAACTCATAAAACATGCAAAGAACATAAACCTAAACATGCTAACTATCATAAGAACTCCAATTAAATTAAATAAATAAAAAGACTTACTTGAACCGTAGACTCCTCCAGTCCTCCCTCCAATCTACAAGCTTTTCTCAAACTCAGCAAGCTCTTCCACGTTCCAAAGAGCCACCCAAGTGTGTGGCCTCCAAAAATGCACACACCAAAGCCAAAACTCAACGGCAAGACTACGCCTTGAGTGCACATGTATTTTGCCCTTGGTACTAGCCTAGGCAAATACCTCAAAACTTTTAACTCGAGGTTCCTCTAGTCAATTAGACTTAAGGATCCTCAAAATCAGTGGCTTACTATTAAAATTTAGAGTTTCTCACTTATATAAACCCAAGATATGAAAAGTTTGGCGTAAAAAATTTGTGAAGAATTCTTTGGGTTTATATAGTGCTCCAAAGACAACAAAATTAATTAAGAATCCGATGTGGGATAAAAGCTAATTTAATCTTAACCATTGGATCTTAATTTAGTGGTTTATTGAGATTATAAAACCCTAATAAGAGTTTGGGCCGAATTGGAATTCAAAACAAATAACAAAAAAAATTTACTATTCAAATTACTATTCACATTAATAGTAATTTTTTTTTAATTCCAATTCCCAAAGTGCCCCTATCGACATTCACCAATCCCTAAGCCACTATAAAATCTCATAAATGATCTGTTCAATAATTAAACACATTGAACCATTTATGAACAATTCCGACAACAATCATATATGCTGTTATATTTATACTGTGCACTGTTAACCATTGATTTCGACTTGGTTGTGTGTGACCTTTTGGGTTCCCCTCAAGTTAGACATGAAATGAATCGTGATAATTAATCGAACATAAATTATCCTCTAATCAGATGGTCGTTCGATTTCAATGACCAAGGTTGACATCTAGCAACATGCCAATCCCCCAAATGAGAAGGAAAGATATATATACCCATTATGTATGCGATTTACATATGATACGGTCCATCGCCTCACTGTAGCCCCACCTATTGACCTAGGGTACGGAAAGTGTCTACCCATATGGTCAAAGGTATGATGTTGATAGTGTCATGAATCGTGCTAACCCAAGAATCTCACATGATTCTTCCGCTGTGGCCACAGTCTCAAACACTGATCACACATATCAACCCGCGAACTGGAATACTACTCTTATAAGAAAATATTATCTGAGAGAGTGGTAATTCTCTGTTATATCTTTACAAACTTAATATGTTTTAACAAATGACCCAATCATACCCTTACGACCAGATCTTTTGAACCGGGGAAGGAGAATGTAAAAGTTATTTGATTCACACATAAGATTGTAATGACCTCAAGTCAAATGACTAGTCATATAATCGATACATGAAAGTTCTTACAAACACATGGGATAAACACTCCATATGAAAACTTTCGGCAGTCAGTTCGATGGACACGAGTAACTCATACATCCATGTGATACACCAAGCAGACGGATCTCCGCTAGTAGCCTATGAGATTGGCTACCCCACTTAAGGGCGGATCATATCATCATGCTAGTCTCTCCACTTTGTGAACGCCCAAATTATTCACAAAACTATGACTAGGAACATTTAAGAGTAATGATTCTCATAAGGCATGGAAGCCATCATCTTATTACTCCAAGGGCTTTATTACAGTTTTGATGATTCATATAAGTTATGTAAGACACGTATAATAAAGATTGCCATTTTATTAATTAACGAAAATATTACAAATACATGTACATATAGCCCACCACAAGTTGGGTATAGGGCATATCCCAAACAATCTCCCACTTGCACTATAGCCAACTAGCATGAATCTGGACACCATACTCTCGGGTGTGTCTATCATGCTTCTGTTGAGTCAGCCCTTTAGTCAGAGAATCTGCAAGATTATCTTTTGTGCTTATTTTCTTCATAATAACTTATTTTCTCTCAACAATCTCTCTGATGAGATGAAATTGCCTGAGTATATGCTTGGATTTCTGGTGGGACCTTGGTTCATTTGATTGAGCAATGGCGCCCGTGTTGTCACAGTACATCATGATGCCATTCTTTATCACGGGAAGCACTTCCAGCTCCGTGATGAACTTCTTTATCCATACTACTTCTTTAGCACCCTCAGATGTTGCAATATACTCGGCTTCAGTGGTGGAGTCCGTTGTAGTTGACTGCTTTGAGCTTTTCAAACTGACAGCACCGCCATTCAAAGTAAACAGATATCCTGTTTGCGATCTGCTGTCATCCCTATCGGTCTGAAAGCTCGCATCATAGTAACCAATGACTTTCATCTCAGAACAATCTTCGTATGTCAAAAACACATCCTTAGTTCTTCTCAGATACTTAAGGATTGTTTTGATAGCTACACAGTGTTGCTAACCAGGATTTGCCTGATACATGTTTGTTATGCTAAGAGCATAAGAGACATCAGGTCTTGTACATAGCACGGTGTACATGATCGATCCTATTGCTGAAGCATAAGGGATCCTACGCATATGCTCCCTATCTGAAGGAGTATATGGACATTGATCCTTAGATATTTTTATTCAATGACAAGTAGGTAAATTACCTCTTTTGGAATCTTCCATTTTGAATCTTTTCAAAACTTTATCTATGTATGTAGATTGAGAAAGTCCTAACAATCTCTTAGATCTATTACGATAGATTTTAATGCCGAGGATGTAAGCTGCTTCTCCCAAATCTTTCATGGAGAAATTATGAGATAACCATTGCTTGGTGGCTTGCATCATGGGAATATCATTCCCGATGATTAATATGTCATCAACATATAATACAAGAAATACAACAGCACTCCCACTACTTTTTCTGTAAACACAAGGTTCGTCTAGATTTTTGATGAAGTCAAATTCTTTGATTGTCTCATCAAATCGTATATTCCAACTTCTGGAGGCTTTCTTGAGTCCATAAATGGATCGTTTAAGCATGCATACTTTATTATGATCATCCTTAGATGAAAACCCATCAGGTTGTGTCATATAGACTTCCTCTACGAGGTTCCTATTAAGGAAAGCTGTTTTGACATCCATCTGCCAAATCTCATAATCAAAGTGTGTAGCTAGTGCTAGTAAAATTCGAATGGACTTTATCATTGCAACAGGCGAGAAGGTTTCGTCATAGTCAATTCTTTGGATTTGTCTATAACCTTTCGCCACCAACCTAGCCTTATAGGTTTGGATGTTGCCTTCTGCATCGGTTTTACGCTTGTAAATCCACTTGCAGCCTATGGGTTTTATCCCTTCAGGTGCATCTACCAAGTCCCAGACTTGATTCTGATACATAGAGTCTATTTTGGATTTAATGGCCTCAAGCCACTTGACTGAATCAATTTCATGCATTGCTTCGTCATAACTGGTGGGATCGTCATTATGGAAACCATATCTTTCAGGCTCATGTCTTTCCCTACCAGACCTTCTGAGTTCATAACCTTGTGGTTGTTCCGTCGCTGCCCTTTTGAGGGGCCTGGGATTTAGTTCTATGTTAGTTTGTTCTTCTCGTACCTCATCGAGGTCAAGTCTACTCCCACTATATTTCTTGAGAAGGAATTCATTCTCTAGAAATTTAGCATTTCGTGAGACAAATGTTCTTTGTTCATTTGGGACGTAGAACATGTATGCTCTTGAGTTCAAGGCATATCCTATAAACTTACATTTAACTGCCCTATCATCCAATTTGTTAGTTTGTGTGAGCATGACATATGCGTCACATCCCAAAACTCTTAGATAACTAAGACTAAGACGTTTCCCAAACCATAACTCATATGATGTTTGACTAACAGTCTTGGAAGGAACTTGATTTAGTAGTAGTGTTGCAGTTTCTAAAGCAAGACCCCAAAATAAAAGAGGTAGATCCGTGCCTGGCATCATTGATTGAACCATATCTAATAATATCCAATTTCTCCTTTCGGAGACCCGGAGGAGTCCACTGGGAAACAATGCCATTTTATCTCAAGTAATCTTGAAATTCATTGCTTAAGTATTCACCACCTCGGTCAGACCTTAATGACTTAATACTTATATTAAGTTGGTTTTCTACTTCAGCCTTGAAGTCTTTGAATTTCTCAAAGGCTTCAGATTTGTACCGCATAAGGTACACTTACCCATATCACGGATGATCATCGATAAAGGTAATGAAGTAGGAGAATCCACCTCTAGCGGTGACTGACATTGGTCCGCATACATCAGAGTGTATGGGTTCTAATGTCTCCGCTGCACGCTGTCCTTTACCTTTGAAGGGTAATTTGGTCATTTTACCAAGTAAACAAGACTCACAAGTTCCATAAGGTTTATATTTGAAGGGTTTGAAATACCCATCCTTATGTAGCTTACTTAATCTTTTTCATTGATATGACCTAAGCGACTGTGCCATAGAAGTGATTCATTGAGATTATTCGAGTTAACCTTGTATATATTAGAGGTTGAACATTCTTTGTTAGTTTGTAAGACATATATACCATTATTCAAAATACCATTTTTATATTTTATTTCATTGAAATAAATAGAACATTTATTACAACCTATTAGGCATGAAAAGCCTTTATTACATAAAGAAGAAATTGAAATAATGTTCTTTACTAGAGAAGGTACATAAACACAATCTTCTAAGTCTAAAACTAAACCATTCGGAAAAACTAATGAATAATTCCCCACACACAATGCAGCCAGTTTTGCTCAATTACCCATGCGTAAGTCAACCTCCCCATGACGGAGTCTCCTACTGTATCTCAGGCTCTGCACATTGTTACACAAGTGAGTCCCATAACCGGTGTCAAACACCCAAGTAGAAGGTTCAGAGTTTTGAGAATATAGTTCAATCATATACAACATACCTGAAGCATTGTGTTTCTTGGCCTCTTGGGCTTCCCTAGCTTCATTGGCTTTCAAGGATCTGCATTCTTTCTTCCAATTACCCTTCTTTCCATAAAAGAAACATTTCCTCTTTCCCTTTTTCTTCTCCACCTTACCATTGGGCTTTAGATGATCTGAAGCCTTGGCCTTGCCCTTATTTTTCTTTGGGCCTCGTGGCTTCAGGTCCGTACCTGTAAGCATGACGGAGGTTTTAAGCTCCGGTTTCAAGTCATTCTCTGTTTGCTTTAGCAGATTGTGCAATTCTGCTAAATTAGCTTCTTTATCAGAGAGATGAAAATGCATAATAATGTTAGAGAATTCTTTTGGTAAGGACTGAAGAATTAGATCGTGACCTATCTCATGATCCATGATGAACCCGAGGTTGGCCAATTTTTCAATGTGGCCAATCATCTTAAGCACATGTCCACTAACAGATCATTCCTTATACCTTGTTTGGAATAAGGCACATGACACTTGGAATCTCACGATATGAACAGAAGTTGCATACAACTCCTTCAAGTGAAAGATAATGGTTTGAGCATCCATATCTTCGTGAGCTTTCTGAAGTTCGTCCGACATAGAGCCAAGCATTATGCAAACTGCTTGCTCATCATCATCGACGTGTTTCTTCCAAGCATCAAATTTATCTTGGTCAGCATCTTCTGCGGGTTCAGGGTGTTGGGTTTACTAAGTCATCCCAAGATCAAACTAAGCAATGAAAACATGTGAGTACATCAAAGTAAAGTTGCGGAATACTCACTTTGATCGGCTTTTGCGATGCGATAAACACAAAAATTGTGCACCTCCATTGAAGCTCTCAACATTGCCCTTTGTTTGTGCTCTTTGGATTCGGTCATGCTCCAAGCTTTGATTAAGATTCCATGCTCATGAATGGGTTTCCTTATCACATTTGTTTGACCCATTGGATGCGCTAGCATCTTGGAAAAATTTGCCACAAACCTTCCACTTGCTTCTTCTTGTTCTCGGCCAAGCCAAGAACTTGAGAGGAAAAATGGCAACAATGCCGTGAGGAGGGAGAGAGGAAAAGAGAAGTGATGAGTTATGTGTTTTGTGTATTTTTGATTTCAAAAATCAAATACAAAAAATCAATTACCAAATCCAAAAAGGTACAAGGCATTAAAGCCTTCCAACAACTCACATCACTCACAAAAGTGACATCCATCACATCACTCAAAGTGACTAATGGTGTTACGCTTGGGCCCCACTTGATTCGAAATGCGAGTGGGCCCGCAAACACTCCCGGGCTCAGGTTCGCTAATTCTTAATTAACAATTTTTCGTTGCGACGTAATTAAATCAAATTTAATTAAATAATTATGCCTAGCAAAATTACTATTCACGTCGCAGGCGAATTAATTCTAAATTAACTCGTTTGCCCGAATTAAAATCTAATTCCAAATTAATCGTCTCTCTTTAAATAGTATTTTATCCCAGATAAAATATCTCCATAATTAATCCCAGATTAATTTTCTCTCTCTACTAATTAATCATTGATTAATTATGTCTGAGGCATACTTCATCGGTGAATCTTCGGGAAGCAACCCATGAGATCCCTGGATATGTTGGCAGTAATTCGGTCGTCAGACTATTCGAACACGTACGTACCTAGTACTACATTTTTCCCAATTTACAAGATATGGTTGGCTTCTAGCAAAGCACCGTGCCTACCCAATTCTCCAGAAATATTCTTAAAGGAATATGTAATCTATATCAGGCGTAGTATACACAGTATTGCGTATTGCGATCCAGTATCGGATGTCACATGCTAGGCCTGAGGCTGTAATTATGTCTGCCCCGTACGAAGCACATATCGGATCTCTAGTAACTAGTCTCTATAATCGGATAAGCATGACCTAGTCATATTATCCCGGTAGCTGCAGCATATAAGAGCACCAGTTCCGTATTCTACGTGACCATCATCTCCATATGACTGGAGTGATACTTCCATCTTGACATCACACCCAATACACTATGATTCTCAATATACTTAGAAGAGGCGTACATAGAACCTGTAAAAGCCCTGGACGACCAAAACCAATGTATATTGATTGTCGCAGGTATTAGCGGTGCAAGTCTTAGGTTAAGACCAAATACACCTACCCTGATTCGGATTTCTATAGACACACAGTAATACTACCAATGGAATTCCGAGGGGTCTATCCAGAGCGAAGCTGTTTCCGTACCATTGGTAAACACAACCTCCTATTACACTTGCATGAGTATTCAATACCCAAATATATGAGAACTATGTCGTTATGCTCCCACAACGCGCACAAGTGCAATACTAGTCTATTCCGTATTATCGATGTCCAATCTCGATAATACTTTGACTAGGGATGTTTTAATGATTAAACCTTCATGGATTGATAATGTCTCATATCTTATCAATCCAGAACTAATCATATGCACTTTTATCACTTATATATCCCGGTAATCTAATTACAAATGATAAAAGAGCAATTTCCTTTGTCACATAGTTTATTTGTACAACAACACCATGTTCTGCACAAATAGTGATGCTATGGGTCATAATTGTCCAACAATCTCCCACTTGGCCTATAGCCAATCACTCAAGTGTCCTACACTTGAACTATGTACGGGATGCTCAAAATTCTGCTGAAAAAAAGCTTTCGTCAACGGATTTGCAATGTTATCATCTAATGCGATTTATTCGATCATCACATCGCCATGATGTATGATCCGAACGAATCCGATGAATAGTTAAAGTATATACTTGGATCGTTGATGAGACCATTAATTCTTTAGCATGTGTTGTAGCCTAGCTCAGCTGCTAACAGAACTATTCCTAATCTAATTAGGATTATTAAGATCCAAAGTGCTTCTATTGCTGCCTCAGCTGCAGCAATATTCCACTTTTGTTGTTTAATCGGCAACAATATCTTGCTTGGAAGATTTCCAGCTCGCTGTTCCGTTATTCAAACTATATAGTACCTTTATTACGAGTTATAGTCATTTTTGTCGGTTAGGAAACTTACAACGGTGAACCCAGTCACTTCAAGTTCTCTTTTTTCATAGCTCAAGAAAGCATCCTTAGTTCTTCTAAGATACTTAAAGATGTTCTTAACATCAATCCAGTGACTATCACTTGGATTGGCCTGATTGTGAATCCATGTGCTAAAAGCATATGAGACACCAAGTCGCATACATATCTTTCAATGTACGAGTTCTCGGAGAGTACCATCAACCTTTAGATCTATCCTAGTAGATCCTTATTCCTAGAATAAAGGTTGTTTCTCCCAATAATTCTACGGAGAATTTTCATGAAAGCCAAGCTTTCACCGATTGTATTATGGGAATGTCATTTCCAAGAAATGATATATCATCATAATTTGGGACAGTCACTGTCAGTGCGCTCCCACTAACCCTCTTATATACACAAGAATCATTTTTCGTTTTGAATTAAATCATATACCATTATGATTACATCAAAATGATAATTCCACGAACGCAATACTTGCTTCAATCCATAAATGGATTGAATAACCTGCAAACATTCTTTGCTCGTTTTAGTACGACAAAACCGTCAGGATGTTGTAAACATCCTCCAAAAGGAATCTGATTAAGGAAAGCGATTTTGACGTTCAACTGTAATATTTCATAAATGAAACATGCAACATCAGCAACCATTATCCAAATGGATTTAACCATGGCAACGAGTAAAAGGTTACATCGTAATCGACATAATGTGGATAACGATACCTTTTCACTACAAGCCTAGCTTAGTACGTTGGTATGTTGCCATCCATGTATGTCTTCCTTGAAGACTCATATAGTATCAATAGGCACAATGCCTTCCGGTAAAACAACCAGTGTCCAAACTTGGTTGGTATTCATGGAATCCATTTCGGAATCATGGCACTTTGCCATAATTGGGAATTGATGCCTTGTATCATTTCCTCATACGTAGTCAGTTTGTCTTCCTCAATAAGATTGACATCTTTATGAGGTGAGATCATAAACCCATACCTCCCAGGTTATTTTCTGACTCTCTCCGACTTACGCGGTTCTTGTGTATTCGAAGATTATGGTACAGTTTCATCCTTGATGAACTGTTTGTGTTCCATTAAGGAATCGGTGTCTGGAACAATATTACTCTGATCATCGAGTTTTACTTTCCTCCCACTTACCACTGCATATAGGTATTCCTCTTAGGAAAATCGCATGGCGAGCAACAATTACATTGTTCTCTTGTGAGTTGCATAAGTACTATACTTTGGTTTCCCTAGGATAACCTACAAATTATGCACTTATCCGATTTGGGTTTTAGTTTGGTATCATCCAAACATATGCCTAGCATTCCCAAATCTTCAGGAATGAGAAAACCTCGTTTCTTTCCTGTTCATATCTAATATGAAATATATCAAACATATTTTTATGGAACCTTATTCAAAATAAGTGTTGCACTGTTAAATGCGTATCCCTAGAAGGAAAATGGTAGCTCATAGCGACTCATAATTAACCTTATTATGTCTAACAAAATTCGGTTTCTCCGTTCAGACACATCGCTCAAATGAGGTGTTCCGGGAGGAGTCCACTTTGAAAGAAAACTATATTTTTTCAAGTAATTTGAAAAACTTATTGCTTAAGTATTTTCATCATGGTCCAACTGTGATGTATTAATACTCTACCCGATATGTCTGTCTACTTCGTGTCGAAACTCTTTGAATTCATCAAAAGTTTCTGATTCGTGTTTCTAAAGAAACGCATAACCATAACGCGATGCCACATCCATAAAGGTTACGAAGTATTCATATCTACCTCTAGCCTAGCTAGATATGGGCCCACTTACGTCACTATGAACGAGGGCTAACAGATTGGTGGTACTTACGTTTTTACCAAGTAAAAGGTGTTTTAGGCACTTTGCCCAATAAACTAGATTCGTAGACATCATTTGAATAGAATTAAATCCGTCCTAGTATCCACTCTTCAAAAGTATGGATATACGAGTCTTGTTTAATGTGTCCCAGACAACTATGCCACAAATAAGTCTCATCTGATCAAATCAGTTTGAGCTATTTGTTTGTCATGTTATACGTTTGAGATTCATTTATATTCAAAATATAAATACTGTTATTCACATCTAATGTGTTTATCTCAATATCATCTTTATAAAATAAAACACTTTAGTGTTATAGAATATAAAGGTATACCCACAACGAGTTATAGTCTGATATAGAGATAATGTTTCTAGTCAAACTATGTACATTATAATAGTTTCCTAATTCAAGTACACACCCGAAGAGTAGTTCCTAAACTTAGGTTTCTGCGGTTAAAACAGCGACTTTCGTCCCGTTTCCGATTAGCAGATATATCTCAACTGAAGTCAGTCTCCTGCTAATCGGCAGATTCCGCACATCAGTACATATTTATGTACCACATCTAGTTATCAAAATCCATTTTTTAAACTAATAGCGAACATGTTTATGACAAACATACTTGAAGTCGAGCCTTGCTCATCTTCTCTTCCTTCACGTCTGCCTTGTCCATACGGCAGTCACGCTTCCAGTGACCCCGTTTGCCACAGTTTAGGCAGACATCTTGGGATATGTCCTTTGTCTTCCCAGAAGACTGTGATGATTTTGCCTTTGCCCCTTTTAGAAGCTCTGGCTCTGCCTCATTGAGCATAGCCATCAACTCTCCAAGAGTTTACTCTTGGTTCACAATGAACCTGCCCCAGATTTCGGGTAGAGACTATAAGATCAAATCTTTAGTAGTCTCGGCCACGTAGGTAATGCCCAGCTAACCTAGCTGATCGATGTCAGCAATCATCTGCGACACCTAGTGCTCGACATATGTACCCTCTGACATACACGAGCTAAAGAGCTTCTTATGCAATTTGTACTTCTAAGATCTAAGAATAAATCTACGAAGATCTTTAATTTTATCATCATAGTACAATGATCTAATCTTTAATTCTGACGACGGAATTAAAGTGTCATTGCAGTAACCATAACAGATTGAGCACTAAAGTTATCATCACATGAATCTTTCAAAGATCATGTTCTACTATTTGCTCAACTCCGGGCTTAGGCCCAAGAGGTTGTTCTATCAAATAGAATAACTTCTCAGTTCCTAGGACTATCCCGAGGTTCTATTCCCAATCTGAAAATTAAAGCCATTTAAAGACATTTTTACCCAGGTTTATGTTAAACACTAATCTTTCAGTTATCTTGATTGCTATAGTCAAAATATCCAATCAACGATTTCAGGTACAATTAAATATAATGATTACTATAGTCAAACTATATAATCAACTGTAATTTGATTGGTTAAATTCAAATATATTGATTACTATAATCCAATTATATAATCAACTATTATTTGAAGTAGTTTGAATACAGTCCAACTGTTTAATTAAAATAACGATTAAATATTAGTCCAACCAATATATTTAAATGACGATGAAAATGAAATAAGCGCGTATTGGCAAGTATATAAACGAATTTGCAAATTTAATACTTGCCTCCCACTATTTTTCGGCGAGCCTCTAACCCTCTATTAAGTACTCGGGAAACCTTGTTTCCTAGCGGGCTAGGATCCCGTTAAATAACACACAACCTTGACTTTGGCCTACAAGCTGTATGATATTTAACTAGGTAGATCTCTAAGATCAATTGGATCTCATCCAATTCCTAGATCTAGTAGGTGGACATCCAAGTTCGAAACATATATCTAATATATGCCAATATATCTGATATATTACCTAACCTTTTTTCCTCTGAATCAACTAAGCCTTGGCTTTGGCACAACAAACTTAATGATTCCAGTTAAGCGGGACTCATTGACCTTGGAAAGCTTCGTAATCGATGTCGATGGACAAGAAGTGATCTTGACTTTGGCCAACAAATCACAACTTGGACAAGACATGCGATATGGAACAAAGCCTTCATGATTCAAACACATCCGCGATGGAGAAAGGTATTGACTTTGGCCAACAAACCAGTGCTAATCTTGGATCTTGAGAATGAATCATTCAATGGAAGGAAAAACACTTAATAATTGTTGAGGGTTTTTTCGCGTAATTGGGAACCAATTAATTATCTTTGATTAGGTCTCATCATACACCCTTAAGCATGCATTCTAAAAGCATAATAAGGCGCGATAAATAAATTAATAATGATATACATATGGATATTTAAAACAACTTGTTCCTAGAACAAATCTCTCCATTTTCCTCTCTCCCGCTAGCACAAATTTTACTTCTACCCTATTACATAACACTTCTAAAGAAACCTCATTTACATTGAGGGGAATGAGTGAGAAGAGAAATACAAAGAATCAAGAGGTAATAGGCTGGACACGCAGGTCCAATTTAATGAATTCTAAATTTATTACAACAATTTCAAAAATTGCCCTCACCCATCTAATATCCATCCGATATACATTATTCATACATCACATCCATGTATTCACACAAAGCATGTTATCAATCAATCCAATCCAATTAATTAATCTAAAATTAATGACCATCCAATGTTCAAACAACAATTTGATTTGCGCGAGTCAAACTCGTTTTAAGAATAAGTACTCAAAGTACGAATTCTCGAATTATATCAAACTACAATATTAAATCCAATTTAATTTTTATTCTATACTAATTCTTTATTTAATTCTAAATTAAATAATTACACTTTATTAATGAGCCTTTGCGACTTAGATTCTAAATATAATCTTTACGGGTCTCAAAGCCCAAATAACATCCAATGTCAATTTAATTAAAGTCTAATGGGCTTTCAATTAATTTATAAGGCATGGACTTTGGCAACCAAAGCCCAATAAGGAATCACCCTTTGCCAAAAATCAATTTAGGCCCATTAGGCCCAATTAAAATATTAAAGGTCCATTTTATTATATTTGGACTTATGGATATGGTGTTGGGCCCAATTGGATCCAACCAATTAACCTAAACCAAACTTGGCCCAACCAAGCCCATTAAGCCCAAATACAACTTTATTAGCCCAATTCCAAATTTAGCCCAACTATTAATTCCAAAATTCCAAATTTCATTTAATTAACTAAGTGTATAGCAAAATTAATTATTCAAATTAATATTTCCAAAACACCAATTTACATAATTAATCATGCTTATCATCATCAACACATGTCCAACATTATTGAATAAAAAAACTATTCATTTCCATGCTTACTATCTCATCGGCAATTAGGGTTTTTAAAATTGATTTCGATTTCAATCCAATTAAATCTCAATCAATTTATCCAATGTCTTCCAACTCATCCAATGATCAAAAAACAAAATTACCATGACATTTAGGGCACTACAACTTTCGGCCAAGCCTACTATTTGGGGAAAAATTAATCCAATTCAATTTTCATCAAATTGATCATGCATAACTCTAAGCTATCATCATTTTAGCATATTCAAAAAATCAATTTCATCAAAACATGATCAAATCAATTTTATCCTAATTCAAATTTCATGCTTAATCAATGCTCTGATACCATTGTTGGGTTTACTAAGTCATCCCAAGATCAAATTATGCAATAAAAACATGTGAATACATCAAAATAAAGTTGCGGAATACTCACTTTGATCAGCTTTTGCGATGCGATGAACACAAAAATTTTGATCCTCCAATGAAGCTCTCGGCATTGCCCTTTGTTGGTGCTCCTTGGATTCGGTCATGCTCCTCCATGGATGTCCTCCAAGTTCCAAGCTTTGATTTGAGATTCCATGCTCATGAATGAGTTTCCCTATCACCTTTGTTTGACCCCTTGGATGTGCTAGCATCTTGGAAAAATTTTCCACAAACCTTCCACGTGCTTCTTCTTATTCTCGGCCAAGCCAAGAACTTGAGAGGAAAAATGACAACAATGCCGTGAGGAGGGAGAGAGGAAAAGATAAGTGATGAGTTGTGTGTTTTGTGTATTTTTGATTTCAAAAATCAAATACAAAAAATCAATTACCAAATCCAAAAAGGTAAAAGGCATTAAAGCCTTCCAACAACTCACATCACTCACAAAAGTGACATTTATCACATCACTCAAAGCGACTAATGATGTGACGCTTGATGTGACTTATGGGCCCCACTTGTTTCGAAATGCGAGTGGGCTCGCAAACACTCTCAGGCTCGGTTCGCTAATTCCGAATTAACGAATTTTCCGTTGCGACGTAATTAAATCAAATTTAATTAATTAATTATGCCTAGCAAAATTACTATTCACATTGCTGGCGAATTAATTCTAAATTAACTCGTTTGCCCGAATTAAAATCTAATTTTAATTCCGCATCGAAATCTAATTTCGTATAATATATCGAATATATTATTTTATCAATTAATTCCAAATTAATCGTTCTCTCTCTTTAAATAGTATTTTATCCCATATAAAATATCTCTGTAATTAATCCCAGATTAATTTTCTCTCTCTACTAATTAATCCTAGATTAATTATGTCTGAGTCATACGTCATCGGTGAATCTTCGAGAAGCGACCCATGAGATCCCTGGATATGTTGGCAGTAAATCCGGTCGTCGGACTATCCGAACACGTACGTACCTAGCACTACGTTTTTCCCGATTTACAAAACATGGTTGGCTTCTAGCAAAGCACCGTGCCTATCCAATTCTCCAGAAATATTCTTAAAGGAATATGTAATCTATATCAGGCATAGTATACACAGTATTGCGTATTGCGATCCAGTATCGGATGTCACATGCTAGGCCTGGGGCTGGAATTGTGTTTGCCCCGTACGAAGCACATATCGGATCTCTGGTAACTAGTCTCTATAATCGGATAAGCATGACCTAGTAATATAATCCCGATAGCTGCAGCATATAAGAGCACCAGTTCCGTATCCTACGTGACCATCATCTCCATATGACTGGAGTGATACTTCCATCTTGACATCACACCCAATACACTACGATTCTCAATATACCCAGAAGAGGCGTACATAGAACCTGTTAAAGCCCTGGACGAGCAAAACCAAAGTATATTGATTGTCGCAAGTATTAGCGGTGCAAGTCTCAGGTTAAGACCAAATACACCTACCCTGATTCGGACTTCCATAGACACACAGTAATACTACCAATGGAATTCCGAGGGGTCTATCCAGAGCGAAGCTATTTCCGTACCATCGGTAAACAAAACCTCATATTACACTTGCATGAGTATCCAATACCAAAATATATGAGAACTATGCCGTTATGCTCCCACAACGCGCACAAGTGAAATACTAGTCTATTCCGCATTATCGATGTCAAATCTCGATAATACTATGACTATGGGTGTTTTAATGATTAAACCTTCATGGATCGATACTGTCTCATATCTTATCAATTCGGAACTAATCATATGGACTTTTATCATAATCGAATTACTAATGATAAAAGAGCAATTTCTTTTGTCACATAGTTTATTTGTACAACAACACAATGTTCTGCACAAATAGTGATGCTATGGGTCATAATTGTCCAACACAGGGGGAAATGGTTTTTCAAGAACACAGAAAATCTTTTCTTGTCGTAAGACAATTTTAAGGTTTCTAAACAAGTCATTGTAGTTGTCCCTTTTGAGCTTATGCTCATCAATGATGGAACAAAGTGATACTCTGTTTGTCATTTGAATGTTTGTGAAATATTTTAACCCACCTGTTAAAATTAGGAATATATTATCATTAATGTTTCATAATAACATGAGCTTTTAATATTATGAAGTTGCTCCCACTCAATTATTTTAAAATTTTAAGCAAATCGCATTAACCCCAATATGATGGATTTCTTATGGGCGAGGATCCCATTATCATCATTTCATAACTCCGACTAGGGCTGGTCATTATAAAATACGATAATTAGGTAGGTTCCCAACCAATTTATGATATAAATCACAATTCCTTGATCATTGGGTTGGGCAATCAAACATGCCATAGCTTATGATAGTCATTGTGGACACCCAATCATTGCCACTAAGTTATATGACCACACCTAAGGGTCGCAGTGTCTTATGACTCAGAAAAGTCAAACCATTGTCAATAGTACGATTTAGGGACAAATTGGTATTGGGCAGTCTGGTAAAGCCTAGTCCTGCTAATACGGTTTAAGCCATTTGGGTCTATACTTTACAATGGGAGGCAAATTTTAGACTTAAATTATTATTGAGGATTTTAGCAAGTTTAAGTGAATAACTGTCAAATGGATTCCTCCATGGAAAATTCCCCAGAGGGAGGGTGGTGCGAACTCTCTTAAATACCCTTACCTCTTAGGCTCTTATTGCCTTGGTGACAGGAATAACAATAGATCCTCTAAATTAGTCCAACACTTTAAATATGCTTTAAGGTAAGCTTTGAGTAAATGATTATCTAGATGTCTTCACAACTTTTCCTTTTGGCTATAAGAAGGTAGTGAGTGAAGGAAGACACCAAATCATTATCTAACTCTAGTAATACCTTGGTTAAATTAACATTAGTTTGGAAAGTTTTATTAACCCCTTGGTCCCAACCCACTTGTATCTTTTATAATGTCTTTTATTATAAACAAGTGATTTATATTTATTAGCTTTAAAGGTAATAAATCTCTAAGTTCATCACGAAATCATTAATTAGCTAAGGGATAAGCAATACACTCTCTATTTCTTATAAAGTCTCTAGATGCTTTCGCCCTAAAATAATCATGCCAATTCTAATCATACATAGAATCATCAAGCATATTAGTTTTAATATGTTGGAATTATTTTAGGCATTAAATAACTTTGATTAATATTTAATTATGATATTGCATTTTATTTTATTCAAATAAATTTACTATTCAAGTTTTTCTGCAGACGCATGAACCTTAAATGCCATTTCACAATTCAAATCTTAACCAAATCATGCAAAACTTGTGCCTAAAATTAAGTTCAGGGCCAACGAGCTTTTAAACACCCAATTTCAAGTTCAAATGGGTGAGAACTAATCAAAACAAAAACGGCGTTATGATACCACTATTAGGAAGCGGCCGCGAGTGCGCATCGGAAAATGAAAATTATTATGCCGCTTTCCCTTTTCCCAAGACCTATTTGTTTTGATTATTCTACAATCCTAGGCATGTTACTATATATTCTAAGAATAAAACTCATAAAACATGCAAAGAACATAAACCTAAACATGCTTACTATCATAAGAACTCGAATTAAAATAAAGAAAGAAAAAGACTTACTTGAACCGTGACTCCTCCAGTCCTCCCTCCAAGAAAAAGATGAGCTTTTAAACACCCAATTCGAGTTCAAATGGTGAGAACTAATCAAAACAAAAAACGGCGTTATGATACCACTATTAGGAAGCGGCCGCGAGTGCGCAGCGGAAAATGAAAATATTATGCCGCTTTCCCTTTTCCCAAGACCTATTTGTTTTGATTATTCTACAAGCCTAGGCATGTTACTATATATTCTAAGAATAAAACTCATAAAACATGCAAAGAACATAAACCTAAACATGCTTACTATCATAAGAACTCGAATTAAAAAAAGAAAGAAAAAGACTTACTTGAACCGTTGACTCCTCCAGTCCTCCCACCAATCTACAAGCTTTTCTCAAACTCAGCAAGCTCTTCCACGTTCCAAAGAGCCACCCAAGTGTGTGGCCTCCAAAGATGCACACACCAAAGCCAAAACTCTACGGCAAGACTACCCCTTGAGTGCACGGATTTTTTGCCCTTGGTGCTAGCCTAGGCAAATACCTCAAAACTTTTAAATCGAGGTTCCTCTAGTCAATTAGACTTAAGGATCCTCAAAATCAGTGGCTTACTCTTCAACTTTAGAGTTGCTCACTTATGTAAATCCAAGATATGAAAGGTTTGGTGTAAAAAATTTGTGAAGAATTCTTTGGGTTTATATAGTGCTCCAAAGACAACAAAATTAATTAAGAATCCGATGTGAGATTAAAGATAATTTAATTTTAGCCACTGGATCTTAATTTAGTGGTTTAATGAGATTATAAAACCCTAATAAGAGTTTGGCCGAATTGGAATTCAAAACAAATAACAAAAAAAAATTACTATTCACATTACTATTCACATGAATAGTAATTTTTTAAAATTCCAATTCCCAAAATGCCCCTATCGTCATTCACCAATCCCTAAGCCACTATGGAATCTCATAAATGATCTGTTCAATAATTAAACACATTGAACCATTTATGAACAATTCCTACAGCAATCATATATGTTGTTATATTTGTACTGTGCACTGTTAACCATTGATTTCGATTTTGTTGTGTGTGACCTTTTGGGTTCCCCTCAAGTTGGACATGAAATAATCGTGATAATTTAATTGAACATAAATTATCCTTCGATCAGCTGGTCGTTTGATTTCAATGACCAAGTTTGACATCTAGCAACATGCCAAGGCCCCAAAATGAGAAGGAAAGATATATATACACATTCTGTATGCGATTTACATATGATACGATCCCTCGCCTCACTGTATCCCCCCTATTGACCTAGGGTATGGAAAGTGTCTACCCATATGGTCAAAGGTATGATGTTGATAGTGTCATGAATCGTGCTAACCCAAGAATCTCACATGATTCTTCCGTTGTGGCCACAGTCTCAAGCACTGATCACACATATCAACCCGCGAACTGGAATACTACTCTTATAGAAAATATTATCCGAGAGAGTGGCGATTCTCTGTTGTATCTTTACAACTTCATGTGTTTTAACAAATGACCCAATCATACCCTTATGACCAGATCTTTTGAACCGGGGAAGGAGAGTGTCAAAGTTATTTGATCGACACATAAGATTGTAAAGATCTCAAGTCAAAGGACTAGTCATATAATCGATACATGAAAGTTCTCACAGACACATGGGATAAACACTCCATAGGAAAACTTTCGGTGGTCAGTTCGATGGACACGAGCAACTCATGCATCCATGTGATACACCAAGCGGACGGATCTCCGCTAGTAGCCTATGAGATCAGCTACCCCACTTAAGGGCGGATCATATCATCATGCTAGTCTCTCCGCTTTGTGAATGCCCAGATTATTCACAAAACTATGACTAGGAACATTAAAGAGTAATGAATCTCATAAGGCGTGGAAGCCATCGTCTTATTACTCCAAGGGCTTTATTACAGTGTTGATGATTCATATAAGTTATGTAAGACACGTATAATAAAGATTTCCATTTTCCTAATTAATGAAAATATCACAAATACAAGTTGGGTATAGGGCGTTTCCCTAACAATTTCTCCGGGCATCATCAAGAAATACACAAAGAAAATCATAAATTCCATCAGCGTTAAACAGTCCAATCGGTTTCTGGTGTATGTTCAAGTTCGCCCAAGATAGTACTGTAAAAATTTCCTCCATTTTGCCCAAGCCACCTGGCAAAGCAATAAAGCATCAGCACAATTAATCATTTCTACCGGTTGTTCAGACATACCTGATACTATAATTTCTTCTCCGTTTGATGGTTCTATAAGATTCGCTTCCGCCAAAGGTTTTGGGATGATACCCAGAACTTGACTGCCTCCTTCCTGTACAGCCCTTGAAACGATTCCCATTAGTCCAAGATTTCCACTGCCATATATAAGTGAATATTCCTTTCAGCTATGACTCGACCCAATTCATGTGTTGCCTCAATGAACTCTGGCTTAGAACCAACACTAGTTCCGCAAAACACACAGATATTTACAACTCGTCCTCTTGAAGTGGATTCCATTTTTAACTCTGGATGCCTTCAAAAGTGCAATGATGATGAGTTGAATTTATAGCACCTGAAAAGGGGTGAGTAATAATAGCACTAGTATCTTCCAAAGGACGATTATTAGCTTAATCAATAAAATAAATTGTGAAAGGTCAAAAAGTCTGGATCCTGTTGGCGAAAATAAATATAATAACAACATAAAAGCAAATCAAAGCAATTATTAAAGCAACAGAAATGTTTACGCAATACGCCACTGATGAGCGGAAAATATATCAATATTTACCGCCCCTTTAACTTAATATTTTGTTTAGTTTCTCGGGTTTGATGAATGTTTTGATGTGTTTTAGTTTATTTTGCAGATAAAATAATATCGGGACTCAATGAAATCATTTAGGATGAAATGTGGATCAAATAAGGGCAATTATTGGACTTGATATATTAATTTTGGAGATTGGAAACTTGAAAGGGCGTTTTTGACGAAGTGCAGTTTTGGAAATTCCAGTTTTGCGCATCTGTCGTATTTTGGGCATAACTTTTTACTCCAATATCGGATTGAGCTGATTCAAGTTCCAGATTAAAGAAGACTCAACGATCTACAACTTTGAAAGAGAAAATATTTTCGAATTCTGATGATTTCATGACCGAAATTGATGAACCATCCAGAAGTGTGTGGAGTGTAATTATAAAAGTCATTATCAATCATTTTCAAAGCAAAATATTAATTAATTAATAATTAATAAAAATTATCAAATCAACACCAAACAAGATAAGCAATTAGTGGAGCAATTATGGATTTGGTGGAGTAATTAGTGGAGAAATTAATAATGGATTTGGTGGAGAATTTGATGATGATTTGATGGTGGCAAAATTTTGCCTATAAATACCAAGCCATTTCATTTGTAAAATTCATACTTTCTTCTTTGAAATTCTTAATGAATAAATAAGAAGATTGTATCTAGTTTGTTTATTTTTAGTTTTCAGTAATTAATTTTCAGTTTCGCACTTTCTTTTCTTTACTTTTCAGTTTTTACTTTCCGCAATTACTTTTACGCACAATACTTTTCTTTCTTTAATTTTTCAGTTTTTACTTTTCAGTAATGAGGAGGTAATTTCCCAAGCTAGGGTGAAAGGTAATTCTTTTACTGTTACTATTTAGATTAATCTCCCTTAAAAATAATATATTCACTATTTAAAATACTGATTAATAAAGGATACCGCTATATTGGTCGGTTGGCAATTCAATTTAATCTGGTTTAAACCTGACTAATCAAGGATACCGCCAGATTGGTCGGTTGGTAAATTTATTTTGGTACCGCCTTTATGGCTGGATTATGGACAAATATTACCGCCTATATGGCTGGTTGGACTTAATTTGACTTAATCAGGATACCGCCAGATTGGTCGGTTGGTAATATTATAACAAGTTTATATATTATTTTATGGGAGATTTCTAAATAAGTAGTAGTAAAAGTAATTCCTTTTACCTTAGCATTTATTTTACTTTTTACTTTATGTCTTTTACTTTTCAGTATTTTTACTTTATGTCTTTTATTTTTCAGTTATTAGTCCTAGTTATGTGTTGTAACTAAATAGTTATCTGGGGTTGTGATGAATTTCAATATCACCGGTTTATAAGGGTTAGATTATAGTTTGGGTATTATAAAGATTTATTTATTGAGTCTTAATCTTAATGCTTTTTATTAATTGGCCATTAATAAAATTGATTAGGTAAACTTAAAATGAACTAGACATAGGGATTTTAAGTTTAAGACCTTAGACTCAATAGCCCACGATCTTCCTTGAGGATAGATAACCTTTAATAGATTTCCTTACAGGATAGGAATATACCTGTCGGGCGAGGGTAGCCATAATTGGAACTCAATCTTAATGAATCCAGATAATGTGGTTGACATAGGAATATGGTTCAATTGGGTTACACTGGGTATTTGTGTCTGACCATCGACAGATGCTTTCGCATAATTTCGTGTTCCAGGTTAATAAATCAATGTTTTACCCATCTATATAATAATCACTTCATCTTTAAAATGGTATTGGAAGAAATCACAACCCTAGATCTTTGTGTCTTTTGTATTTTCTTTAGTATTTTCTTTTGTCTTTTTATTTATTTATTTATTTAGTAAAGCCATTCAACCAATCAAACAAACAATATCTCTCTTATCCATTTAATTAGATATTTGTAAATAAATAGATTCAACAATTAATAACAACAGTAGGAATTAAGTCCTCGTGGGATCGATATTTTTATACTACTTGAACGATACGTGCGCTTGCGTTATACGTGTGTGTTTACGCCGGTCAAGTTTTTGGCGCCGTTGCCGGGGACTTATTTTCTTGAGTTATTAATTTTGAAGCTATCTAATTTACCTGTATCTAATTTTCTTTTTTTATCTGTAATTTTTATTTCTTTCTTTTATTTTCAGGTGGTTAAACAATGGAACACTATTGGGAGATTGAAATCAAGAGCTTTACAAGAAGATACACCCCAAATCTGGGAGCAACAGTCCGGTTTTCTGAGGCCTGTTGTCCAGCCCAACAATTATCACTGGATGCCAGAACCAAGCAATACCACATTTGCTCAACAGAACGCAATGGGAGAGATGTGAGATATTGACGGTAACCACCCAAGTAATTATTGCGAGTACAACTACAATCCAGGGTGGCAGAGCTATCAAAATCCTTCATGGTACGAAGAACCATCATATTTTCCATCTTATCCACCATCCACCTATGATCTCATCAAAAACCAGAACCATCAGAGGAAGATCAGTTGCTAAACATGCTCGAAGATATGTTCAAGAAACAAAAAGAAAAGTTAGATACAATGCTTGAAACAAGCCAGAAACAATTTGAAAGTATTCAGAGACAATCAAATTCATTCAGAGGATGACAAATCAAATGAGACAATTCACAGAAAACCAGAACTACATACCTCAAGAACCAGTTTCAGATGACATAGATGAAGCCTTCGAGTACCAATCATTTCACAATGACACTTCAACAGGAGGAGGGAGGCTGAGCAGTATCAACAACCAGAGGTATCAGTTCAGGAGCCCGAACCGGCAAAAAGTCTCAATTTGACTTTTATTATTCAGATTCTGACGAGGATGAAGCTGATCTATTTGTACCAACTGCACCAACAACGAAGGATCAAACTTTCAATCCTCAAAATGAAGATCTTGGAGCATGCTTTACCTTGATGTTTGAAGAAGATCTATCTGAACCATCCATTCTAGTCGTATCAGAGGATGAAAACCTAATGTCAGAAACATCTTTGCATCCTCAGGTTGACAATTTTGAAGCATGTATTTCACAGATGACAGATGAAGAGATGAATACAAGAATTTTACAATACATCTGTGAAGAGAAGGTGGAGCAAGAAACAGAGCAAATGGAGGAGCAAATGTCTGACCTTAATAAAGATCCAGAGCATTCAGAAGAAACATTGCTGTTTTGGGGAGTACAAATTAAAGATATCAACCAGAAGCTTGACAGAATGGAATTTCCATTCCAAGTCAAGCATCATACGAGACCTCCTGATTTTCTTTCTTTCTTTGCAGGAACCACTGTGGAGTAACAAGGAGCAAAAAGGTGGCACGAGCACTGAATGAGACAAAACTCTTTTTGCCACTTTACCGTTGGAAGAGACCCTTCAAAAGCAACGCTCACGGGATTGTCTTTAATCGGACATCCAAAACGACATTGAAACCTCCTTAACAGATGAATTTCAGTCACGTCTGGCTGAAGACGAAAAATTTAGCGCTAGCAGGGAGGCAACCCATGCAATTTGTTGTAATTTGTTTTCATATTTTGTGTGAACTTTTTAATTTTGTGTGTTATTTTTGTAGGGAAAGGCACAAACGAAGCATTTTAAGACAGAAGGAATTGTGTTTGGCAATCAAAGATGAGAAACAATTCATTAGCGATGGCTGAATAAGGAATGAAATCTTGAGACACATCCTAATGAATTTATACTAAGCGAGTGGCGTATTGCGTACACAATTCCGTTGCCTTAATTATTGCTTTGATTCGCTTTTCTATTGTAATTATCTTTATTTTCGTAGACAGGATCCAGACTTTTTGACCTTTCACGATCTCTTTTGTTGTTTAGCTAACAATCGTCCTTTGGAAGATATTAGTGCTATTATTACTCACCTTTTTCAGGTACTATAAATTCAGCCCGTCATTGCACTTTTGAAGGCGTCCAGAGTTGAAAAAAAAATACAAAAAAAAATATGGAAGCCACTTCAAGAAGACGAGTTGAAAACATCTGCGTGTTTTGCGGTAGTAGTGTTGGTACTAAGCCACAATACATAGAAGCAGCACAGGAATTGGGTCGAGTCTTAGCTGCAAGGAATATGCACTTAATATATGGCGGAGGAAATCTTGGACTTATGGGGATCGTTTCAAAGGCTGTACAGGAAGGAGGCAGTCATGTTTTGGGAATCATCCCAAAACCCTTGGCAGAGGCAAATCTTATTGGATCATCAAACGGAGAGGAACTGATCGTGCCAGGTATGTCTGAACGACTGGTAGAAATGATTAACCGTGCTGATGCTTTTATCGCTTTGCCAGGTGGCTTGGGCACATTGGAGGAAATTTTTATAGTTCTATCTTGGGCGAACCTGAACATACACCAGAAACCGCTTGGACTGCTTAACGTTGATGGATTTTATGATTTTCTTTGTGTGTTTCTTGATGATGCTCGGAGAAATGGGTTCGTGTCAAAACCTATGAAAGAACTCCTCTTCACTGCCAGAACTGCTCCGGATCTAATAGACCAACTCATAGCCTATGAACCACAAGTTGACCCTATCCTTTCAAAGATAAATTGGTTCGAGGACGATCGTGGTAAGAGGCGTCGGGTTAATCTGGATCTTAACCTTTAATTTCCTGTAGAATTTCAGCTAACCAGGTATTACCTTCTTAACTCTCCTTTACTGTTTAAGACATTGGGGACAATGTCTCATTTAGGTTTGGGGGAGGGAATTAGTTGATCAGTACCTTGTTTTAGTTTGTGTGTTATTTTTATTTTTAGTCCAAAATTTTTCGAAAAATACAAAAAAAATTGAAAAATTTTCAAAAATTACAAAAATATTTTGTGTTTTTTTTTGTGTTTTTATTTGACTAAAAAGGTGAAATTGGTAAGAGATAGCTGAGTAAGGAGTTTCCACTCCTGAGACGTATCTCAAACCTATTTCGAAACAAGTTAATTTTTGTTTATTTCATTTTGAATTATTTAATTTGTGAATTCTCCATAAAACTGACTAAAATGAATCTTCATATGCTCAGTTGACAGATATTATCAACATATATAGTAACATACGGACATGAGCTAAATTGAAAAGTTTGTAATATTCAGTGCTCTAGTTTAATTGGAGGAAGCATCTCAAAAAGCAATGGAGTAAAAAAAAAAAAAAAAAAAAAAAAAAAATAAAACGTCTGAGATCCGAGTTATTAAGTCTGTAAGGGTGTTTTAACACCTAGTGCCCTAAAACCAACTGGTTTGGGAGTCACTGCCCAAAGCTCGTTACATGGATCAAAGATGCTGCAAAAATATATATCTGAAGTCTGAGTAATTAAGTCCGTAGGGGTGTCTTAACACCTGGTGCCCTAAAGCCAACTGGTTTGGGAGCCACCGACCCAACACTCGCTACATAGATGGAAGATATTGTATATAAATAAAAAAATAGAGAAAAATCAAAGAAAAAAATCAGAAAAATGAGAAAAATTATTCCATTGCTACAAAAAGGTGTGAAATCTGATAGAACTTTAGGACAAAAATATTACTCTCTTATCAACTGCACTTATGACTGTTGTGGGCAAAAATGAGTTGTTTAATATTTTGTTGGCTGTGTATATGGAGAATGGTAAAAATAATCGGAGAATTTACTTATTCAGTAATTTAGAAAGAAACAAAACAACTAGTAACTTGGAGTAGAAGTTTCACCTGATTAGTCACTAACTTCTTTATTCTCTTTTCTCTTGTTTTTGCTTTTGTGTGCATTAGTTTTACTACCTTTTTACTTTTGTAAAATGTTTGTGGGTATCAGCTGTAAACCCTCACGAGACTACAACTCGTCCACTAGGGACACCTAGGGGTTAAAGGCTTGTTGCATATGCTAAATGCAACCGTGATCCCTACGAAAGTGGCTTAGTTTAATTTTAATTTTATTTTGTTGTTTTGCTCGAGGACTAGCAAAATGTTAGGTTTGGGGGTGTGATGAGCGGAAAATATATCAATATTTACCGCCCCTTTTACTTAATATTTTGTTTAGTTTCTCGGGTTTGATGACGTTTTGATGTTTTAGTTTATTTTGCAGATAAAATAATATCGGGACTCAATGAAATCATTTAGGATGAAATGTGGATCAAATAAGGGCAATTATTGGACTTGATATATTAATTTTGGAGATTGGAACTTGAAAGGGCGTTTTTGACGAAGTGCAGTTTTGGAAATTCCAGTTTTGCGCATCTGTCGTATTTTGGGCATAACTTTTTACTCAGATATCGGATTGAGCTGATTCAAGTTCCAGATTAAAGAAGACTCAAAGATCTACAACTTTGAAAGAGAAAATATTTTCGAATTCTGATGATTTCATGACCGAAATTGATGAACCATCCAGAAGTGTGTGGAGTGTAATTATTAAAAGTCATTCAATCATTCAAAGCAAAATATTAATTAATTAATAATTAATAAAAATTATCAAATCAACACCAAACAAGATAAGCAATTAGTGGAGCAATTATGGATTTGGTGGAGTAATTAGTGGAGAAATTAATAATGGATTGGTGGAGAATTGATGGATGATTTGATGGTGGCAAAATTTTGCCTATAAATACCAAGCCATTTCATTTGTAAAATTCATACTTTCTTCTTTGAAATTCTTAATGAATAAATAAGAAGATTGTATCTAGTTTGTTTATTTTTAGTTTTCAGTAATTAATTTTCAGTTTCGCACTTTCTTTTCTTTACTTTTCAGTTTTTACTTTCCGCAATTTACTTTTACGCACAATACTTTTCTTTCTTTAATTTTTCAGTTTTTACTTTTCAGTAATGAGGAGGTAATTTCCCAAGCTAGGGTGAAAGGTAATTCTTTTACTGTTACTATTTAGATTAATCTCCCTTAAAAATAATATATTCACTATTTAAAATACTGATTAATAAAGGATACCGCTATATTGGTCGGTTGGCAATTCAATTTAATCTGGTTTAAACCTGACTAATCAAGGATACCGCCAGATTGGTCGGTTGGTAAATTTATTTTGGTACCGCCTTATGGCTGGATTATGGACAAATATTACCGCCTATATGGCTGGTGGACTTAATTTGACTTAATCAGGATACCGCCAGATTGGTCGGTTGGTAATATTATAACAAGTTTATATATTATTTTATGGGAGATTTCTAAATATAGTAGTAGTAAAAGTAATTCCTTTTACCTTAGCATTTATTTTACTTTTTACTTTATGTCTTTTACTTTTCAGTATTTTTACTTTATGTCTTTTATTTTTCAGTTATTAGTCCTAGTTATGTGTTGTAACTAAATAGTTATCTGGGGTTGTGATGAATTTCAATATCACCGGTTTATAAGGGTTAGATTATAGTTTGGGTATTATAAAGATTTATTTTTGAGTCTTAATCTTAATGCTTTTTATTAATTGGCCATTAATAAAATTGATTAGGTAAACTTAAAATGAACTAGACATAGGGATTTTAAGTTTAAGACCTTAGACTCAATAGCCCACGATCTTCCTTGAGGATAGATAACCCTTTAATAGATTTCCTTACAGGATAGGAATATACCTGTCGGGCGAGGGTAGCCATAATTGGAACTCAATCTTAATGAATCCAGATAATGTGGTTGACATAGGAATATGGTTCAATTGGGTTACACTGGGTATTTGTGTCTGACCATCGACAGATGCTTTCGCATAATTTCGTGTTCCAGGTTAATAAATCAATGTTTTACCCATCTATATAATAATCACTTCATCTTTAAAATGGTATTGGAAGAAATCACACCCTAGATCTTTGTGTCTTTTGTATTTTCTTTAGTATTTTCTTTTGTCTTTTTATTTATTTATTTATTTAGTAAAGCCATTCAACCAATCAAACAACAACAATATCTCTCTTATCCATTTAATTAGATATTTGTAAATAAATAGATTCAACAATTAATAACAACAGTAGGAATTAAGTCCTCGTGGGATCGATATTTTTATACTACTTGAACGATACGTGCGCTTGCGTTATACGTGTGTGTTTACGCCGGTCAGCCACCGCTGGTATAAATTCATTAGGATGCGTCTCAAGAATTCATTCCTTAGTCAACATCATTAATGAATTAGCTCTCATTTTTATGATTTCCAAACACCATTCCTCTTATCTTGCTTTTCCTTAAATGCTCCGTTTGTGCTTTTTCCTGAAAATATCACACCAAATTAAACACTCAACAACATGTATACATAAAAAATATAATTTTTTTTTGCATGGGTTGCCTCCCAGCTAGCGCTAAATTTTTCATTCTTTAGCCAGAGTGCTTGAAATCCATTTCAATGAGGTTTCAGAGGGTCTTGAGTGTCCGATTATAGACAATCTCGTGCGTTGCTTTGAAGGGTCTCTTCCAAGGTAGTGGACAGAAAATTTTTTGTCTCATTCAGTGAATTGCCAATTTTTTATTTTGTTCGATTATAGAAAATCAGGAGGTCTCGTATGGTGCTTGACTTTGAAAGGAAGTTCCATTCTATCAGGCCTTGGGGTGACGTCTTTGATTTTTACTCCACAAAACAGTGATGTTTCTCCTGAATGGATGAGATCTTCAATATGGTCAGACATTTCCTCCTCCATTTGTCCTGCATCTTGTTCCACCTTTTCTTCACATATGTATTTTAAAATTTCCTCATTCAGTTCTTCATCTGTCATTTGTGAAATGCATGCTCCAAAAGTGTCAACCTGAGGATGTAAAGAAATGTCAGATTTTAGGTCTTCATCCTTTGATATGACTGGCTCAGGTAGATCTTCTTCAAAAATTTGTAAAATGCATGCTCCAAAATCTTCATTTTGAGGATACAAAATTACATCCCCAATTTTGTTGGCACAAATAGCTCTGCTTCTTCATCCTTGTCAGAGTCCGAATAATAAAAGTCAAATCGAGACGCTTGACTCGAAGGCTTCATCAGTGTCATCTGCTTCGTGAGATGTATAATTCAGGTTTTATGTTAAATGTCTGATTTGATCTGTCATTCTCTGTATGGATTCCGCTTGACTCTGAAATTGTGCATACATTTGAGCTTCCCGTTCCTTGAACCAATCCTTGAGCATGTGAATCATCTGATCTTCCTCTGATGGTTCTGGTTCTTGATGAAGATCAAAGGTTGATGGTGGATACGATGGAGAGTAAGGTTCAGTGAAACATGCTAGTTCTTTGTACCTTAAAGGATTCTGATAATTCTGCCACCCTGAATTATAGTAGTGGTTTATGCTAGGGTGGTTACCATCACATATCTCACATCTCCCCCTTGCGTTCTGTTGAGAAAATTTAGTATTGAATGGTTCTGACATCCAGGGATAGCTATTGGGCTGACAACAGGCCTAAGAAAATCGGACTACTGCTCCCTCATTTGAGGTGTATCTTCACCCGTAAAACTCGTAATTCATTTATCACCCAATTAAGATCCATGCCAACCACCTAAAAAATAAAAGAAAATAATAATTACAGTTAAAAAATAAAGTAAATTAGATATAAGTAAAATAGATAGCTTCAAAATTAATAACTCAAGAAAAATAAGTCCCTAGCAACGGCGCCAAAAACTTGATCGGTGCGTAATCACACGTGTATAACGCAAGTGCACGTATCGTTCAAGTAATATAAAAATATCGATCCCACGAGAACTTAATTTCTACTGTTGTTATTATTATTGATTATATTATTTTACAAGTATCTAATTAAAGAGAGAAGAAAATGATTGCTTGTTAGTTTGGTTGAATGTGGATATGCCAAATAAATAAATAAATAAATACACAATACAAAATATTAAGGAAAATAAACACAAGACACAAATATCTAGGGTTGTGATTCCACACAATATTTTTATAAAGATGAATTGATTCTCTTATATTTGTGTAATAAATCAGTTTCCTAACATCGAACACGAAATTATGCAAAAGCCTCTGACGATGGTTAGATGCAAATACCCAGTATAACCCAATTAATCATATGTCTATGTTAACTAAGTTACCTGAAATCATTAAGTTCAAGTTCCAATTGTGGCTACCCCGCCCGACAGGTATATTCCTATCCTGTAAGGAAATCTATTAAAGGGTTATCTATCCTCAAGGAAGATCGTGGGCTATTAAATCTAAGGCTGAAACCTAACATCCATTTTCCAAGTTCATTTTAAGTTTACCATATCAATCCTATTGGTGATCAGGCTACAAGAAGAATTAAGCTTAAGATTCAATAAACAAACTAAAGAATTACCCATAATATAATTAAATCAATAATTAAGCTTGTTAATATTGTGTTTCATCACTTCCCTAGAATAAAAATAAAATGTCGGGGGTTAGAAGATCCACTTTTAGAAATCTCATTTTATTATAATATGGAAATTGTCAGTGTTACCCAATTAAGTTGAACCAGCCATAAAGGTGTTGTTATTATTTATCCATAAACCAGCCATATAGGTGGTAATCATCTATCACCTAAAGACCGACCTATAAGCAGTGTCACATTATGTTACATAATTAAAACCAGCCATTAAGACGGTATCAACTTTTAATCCATATTAAATTACAATTTCCATAATATAAATTAAGTGAGATTAATCTACCTTTACTATTTCTAATTTAGAAATCTCCCTTATTATAATATATAAATCTATGTGATAATTATCAACCGACCATATAGGTGGTATCTTGATTAAGTCAGATTTAATTAATTCCAACCGACCATATAGGCGGTATCCCATTAAGTCAGGTTAAAATCAATTTAAATAAGTCCAACCAACCATATAAGCGGTATCCAATTAAGTCAGGTTTTTAGATAATCTATATATTATAATTGATGGAAATTAATCTAAATTATAAAAGTAAAAATCTTCACCCTACCCTAGCAGTAAATTAACTACTGAACATAAAATAAATACTGAAAGTAAAATTGCACAATTTAAATTACTAAAAGTAAAAGGGCATAATTAAAAGTGCTGATGAAAGTAAATAAATAAAAATGCTTAATTTAAATTACAAAAACTTAAACAATCAAGATACAATCCTTAGTCCCTTATTAGGAACTCTAGGTAGGTATGATTTGAATTCTGAAATCGAGATGAATTTATAGGCGTCACTGGGCTTCGTGCGTCGCGACGCGCACAACCTTGTGCAGGTTTCGAAATCTGGGAGTCGGAAGACATGATTTTAAGTATCCCAAAAGGATGAGGCCGCTTTCAAAAAGGCGTAATCCACCTTGACCCGGTGCAGGTAGCGAAGAGCAGAAAGCTGAGCCAGGTCCAAGGATGACCAATCTACCACCCCGCGAATAAAGGACACAACAGGATCTTGAGCGATGAGACCAAAGAGAACTGAGCAATCACCAGAGGAGAATTGGCAGAAGGAAACTGTAAGTAGGCCAAAAGGGTGCCTAAAGCTTCTTATAGGCAAAGGGGCACCAAAGTCCAAGAGGATTCCTAAAGGGTGAAGAAAACACTATAGCGCAAGGAATGCCTAACCAATGATGACATCAAGCCAATGGGACAAAGAAACCTTATCAGAGTAGGGAATGCATCCATGCATACATGCACACATGTCGTATACACACAAATTTCTTTTCTTGTGTTCGTAGGCTTTGAAGAAAAAGAAAAAGCAGCGAGGACGAGCAACTATAAAAAAAGAGAGGAAGCTCGAGAATGAGGACGACCAACTCCAAATAATGGAGAAGAACTCCATGAATGGAGAGGAACCTCAGGAATGGGGACGAGAAACTCCAAGAATGGAGAGGAACCTCGGGAATGAGGACGAACAACTCCAAGAAGGGAGAAGAACTCCAAGAATGGAGAGAAACCTCGGGAATGAGGACGGGCAACTCTAAGAATGGAGAAGAACTACGAGAATGGAAAGGAACCTCGGGAATGAGGACAATAAACTCCAAGAATAGAGAACAACCTCGGGAATGAGGGCGAGCAAAGAGCCTCGAGAATGAAGACGGATCAGTTAAGTAAAAAAAATGCATGCATGACTTTGATAAGGTAGTCACTGTCACACATTGCACAAACCTCATCAAAGTGGGGACGACTGTAGACATTGTATTTTTGCATGAACCCGATGATGAGCCTCGTATAGAGGCACTACCTGAAAAGTTACGGAAGTTGCGAAAAATGAATACCGGAAGGAAGGAAGACCTCCAAAATTAGCACCTCATCGGATTTGAACTCACTAGCCAGCCTCGGATTCGCTCAGTCAGCCTCTGCCTCAAACCTTAGCTTCGGACCCACCATTCAGCCCATGCAACTGGTCCATGCAGCCCACACAATCTGACCATATAGCCCATGTATAATCTTCATAAATACAATAAAATCTCCTTAGTCATGATAGCATCAACACTTTCCAATTTAATGAGATTTTTGGGATCCCATCCTTACCAATTTAATAGGATTTGAGATCTCCTCATCACCAAATTTATAAGATTTTATTCCCAAAATAATTTGATAATATATTTCCCAAATAAACATGATTTATTTCCCTATTTGGAGATCCCTTCAAATCATTATAAAATGTACCAAGTCATTATCAAAAGGAGGGGGGCTGTTTTCTTCTTCTTTAAGGGATCACCGAAAAAACAACAAAAAAATGGAGAGAATCACCGAAAAACAAAGAGAGGACTGAGAGAGAAAAAAAGAGAAAATGAGAAAAAAAAAATAAAGCAGCGTGGAAGCAGTGAACCAGCAGCGTGACATAGAGACTTGGACGTGAACAGCAGCGTGAAGAAACCAGAACGAAACTAGCAGCGTGAAACAAAAATAGAGAACAAAGCAACCAGCAGCGTGAAGTAGAAATAATGAGTAAAGAAACCAGCGACGTGAAGTAAAAACAGCAAACCAGCAGCTAGAAATAGCAAACCAGCAACCAAAAATAGCGAACCAGCAACCAGAAGCAGAGAACCAAACCTTGAAACCAAGCTTCGATACTTCCAGTGACGACTTAATGCCCTTCCGAGAAAGCAACTTAAAAGGTAAGTCCTAAGGGCACCCTTACCATATTTATTTTTATAGTTCCGGACGCTGCATGCCTAGCTGGACCTGAAATACATCCAGCCGGGTATGCGAAGCCCTACATCAAAAATGGCCAAAGCGTTGGCCACATTTCTTCTTCGGGCAATTTGTTATTTATTTATTTTTTTATCTATTTATTCACTTTTATTGTTATTTTATTATTTCGCCTTTATTTTGTTTATGTTTGTTCACGTTGATGATTATACATATATGCATTGTTTTATTATTTCGCGTCTATTTTTTTATCCGTTTACATTGCATTGATAATTATGTGTGTTATTATCCCTTGCGGTATATCGGATGGAAACCCAGACGTAAATTCAGCAGCCGAATCCGAAAGGACGGTAGTGCAGTTAGTACCTGGGATACAACTCCACGTGCCACTCGTGAAACACTCATATATGCGTCAACCTCTTTCTTTATACTTTATGCATTTCTTTTTACCTCTTTAGTTATTCATTTTCCATTATGCGTGTTGACGTCGTTATTGGTACTATTGCATGCTTTTCCCACCTTAGCATTGTTACTTCCAATATGCGTTACATGTATTATCGACGATTTTCCTGCTTTTGATTGTTTATTATGATTTTTGTTGTCGCATCTCGTATTTCTTAATTTAATATGCTTTTGGAACTATGTTATTGTGATTATTATTTTGGTTGGGTGTGTTATTACATTTTTTATTCGCTTTTATGCATGAATTGTATTAAGACTTGAATATACCATTGTGTGAAACCATACATTATACTGGTATAAGTAAATGACCATTACGAACCCAACGGTTTGAGGTCTTCCCTTGCGAGGGGTGAATGCAGCCTTAAATCTTTCCCAGTTCACACTGGGTGGTGATCTTTCATTATCCAATTTAGTCCCCCACGGGCTAATCTGTAATCTCTACAGGCTGCTAGCCCAACAATGTCGTGGTCACCGAACATCATAGGCATATCGATAAACCCCGCTTCGCTCCTACAGGTAGAGATTCCATCTTTGTAGTGGTTGATAGGTTCAGTAAGATGGCACACTATATAGCGTGTCATAAGATCGATGATGCCACTAACATTATTGACTTGCTCTTTAAAAAATAGTACAGCTCTATGGAATTCCACGGAGTATAGTCTCAGATCGTGATGTTAAATTCCTTAGTCACTTTTGAAAAGTTTTATTGGGTAAGTTAGGAACTAAAATTTTTGTATTCTACTACTTGCCACCCTCAAACTGATGGGTAGACGGAAGTGGTTAATAGGATGTTGACTCAGTTATTGCGTACTATTATCACTAAGAACTTAAAACTTGGGAGGATTGTTTGCCTTTTATTAAATTTGCATATAGCCGTAGTATTCATTCTTCTACACCTTATTCACAATTTGAAATTGTTTATGGTTTTCAGCCACTAACTCCATTAGATTTGTTACCATTGGCTATTGATGAGCATATTGGGTTAGATGGAAAAAGGAAAGATGATTTGGTGAAACATATACATAAGAAAGCAAGAGAGCACATACAGTGGAAGAATGAGCAGTATGATTCTCATGCCAATAAGGGAAGAAAGCGTGTGGTATTTTAGCCTGGAGATTAGGTTTGGGTACATATACGCAATGAGAGATTTCCTGAACAGCATAAATCCAAACTACAATCGAGAAAGGAAGGTCCATTTCAAGTCTTGGAACACATTAATGACAATAAGTACAAGCTGGATTTACAACGTGAGTATAATGTGTCTGCTACATTTAATATTTCTGAGTTAACTCATTTTGATGCAGGTACAGATTCGAGGTCGAATCCTTTTAAAGAGGGAGGGAATGACACGAATCTAGCCATTCAAGGATAATTAGATGTCACAACCAGCAATATGGCAGAGCCTTTGTAAGTGCCAATAGGGCTAATCACACACCAAAGAGCTAAGAAGATCAGAGACACAAAGGCAAGGCTAGCATAGAATTCCTTGGTCGAGTGTGATAGAAAACTCCAAGGCATATTAGAATCACATGAGGGCTTCTATTGAGTGGGACCGAAGCTATTCTACTTGACCCAAGTCATACCAGATTAACGTACCAGCAATCTTGAAGTCAAGTACATTTGATAGATAAATTCGATTGAAACCTGACACCAAGTATTCGAGTGACACAAGGCTTAATGGGCTTGAGACACAACATTTGGGCATTGTAACATGAAGCCCACGAAAATTTGAGGATTTAATGTCAAGCAGACAATTCAATTATGGGTTTGAAAAACTTGCCACTTTTGTTGGATTTTTGAGATTTTGTTATTTTTCCTTTATTGATTTTTTTTGGCAAAGTTTTTGATTATGTTTTATTACTTTAGACTTTTGTGGTAAGTTGTCTAGGTTGTTAAATAAATATTAAGGGCATCGCCATTAAGTAGCCATTAAGGATGTTTTAGTCATTTTGCACCCATTAGGGTTTTTTTTGGGTACTGTATACTATAACTTATCTTCTTAATGAAAGTAATGATCAATTTCGAAATTTGCTTCAACTTTGAAAGCATGGCTATGTCCAAAATTACTTAAGGGAGGGATTTCGCTTATTTCATGCAATCAACTTATCTAAGGCGTGGCAACCTTAATGGCGTCTTCATGCTAGCAAAACACTATAAGGAATCATCTTAAGAGTTCTCAAAGACAAGTTTTTGTGGGTCTTCTTTGTGGCATTGGAAGGGTTTTGTTCCTACAAAATCAAATTCGTGATTTTTTGGGTTCTATCTATTGCGAGGGGTTTGCTTGGCCTTAAACATCCAAGTGAGTTCCGCATCAAAAGCCTTAGCCACTTTACCCTTGGTTGGTTTTTTTGTTGGAAACATAATTCTCAGAGCCTACATATTTTTTTTCCTCCATATTGATAATCCACATTGAAGACTTTATTCATTCACGAGTCTACTATGTTTTAGTGGGATTGTTCTTCAATAAACCATCAACATAAAACATAATTTTACCCAATACCCTAAACCTTCAGAGTTCTAATGTGGTGATTGGTCGTCAGAGTTTAGTCATTGTGAGCTTGCATGGTTGATTCACTCAGAGACTTCGGAAATTCTAAAGAAGGTTGTTTGGTACAGAAAAAGAGTCAACCCTTAAATTGTCCCTCATTCTTTGATGGGACAGAGTACCCTTGTTGGAAGGTTCGTATGAGAGCTTTCCTCAAATCCATATATGAGAGGGTGTAGATGTCAATAGAGTATGGGTGGAAACCTCATGTGGTAACGATTAATGGGGCCTTTTCCCCTAAAGATAAACTCAATTGGACCAAAATGGAGTTTGAAGGCAACAATAGAAACAACAAAGCCATTAATGATATTTATGTTGCTATTTGCTATAATGAGTTTATGAGAGTCTCTTTATGTGAGATTGCCAAGGATACGTGTGACATCCTTGAGACTGTTAATGAGGGCCTATTGTTCGTTAAGTACAATAGACTCAAAGAGCTTGCTACTAGATTTGAAGTTACTAAGATAAAATAGGATTAAATGTTTAACGAGTTTTATGCGGAGATTAACAATATTGTTAATTCCAGTTTTAACTTAGGTGAGACTATTCCTATGAATAAGATAGTTCAGAAAATCCTTAACTCCCTACCTGAAAGGTTTTTGCCTAAGATCACTACCATTGAAGAGAGTAAAGATTTAAATCATCTAAGACTAGAGTACCTCGTAGGAAACCTTCAGATGTATAAGAGAAAACTTCTTGGTTATAGAAAGCCCAAGAACATGGCGATGAAAACTGTGATGGAAGCTACCCGTAATTCATCCAATGATGATGAGGATGATTCTCTCACAGATGCTGATATGACTATATTTGTGAACAAGTTCAAGAAATTTCTGAAGTTGAAGAAAAATATTTGTGGCACTAATAGGAGAAGGGATGAGAAACCTAAAGAGAGTAGCAGTCATAAGAGAGTGCCTAGAGAGGTGAGAGATAGGAAACCTCAATTCATTCAATGTCATGAATATGAAAGCTTTGGGCACATAAGATCTGAGTTCCCACATATCTCAAATCTAAGGACAAGAAAATCAAGACAGTCTCCTATAGTGGTTCAGAAGGTGGGTATCTTCTAAGGAGAAGTGCAATTACAATATATTTTCTTCTTGTTTGGTGAGTGAGAGAGAGGCTAATGTTAGTGACGTGGATGCTTGTTTAGAGTTCTCTCACAATGACTCTATAGATGAGGATGATCTATATGTAGCGTATACTAAACTGTTTAATGAGAGCTCAATTATCAAGAAGTGTGTTGAGGTCAATAAGAGGCTGGAAGAAACATAACTAGAAAAGAATGAAGTTCAAGCCAAGCTTGATAAGAGCCTTATTGTTATTGATGGCCTTAATGAGAGGAATATGGTGCTAGTTGATATAGTCAATTTCTTAGAACTAGAACTTGAAAATACAAGAACACATACATATGTATTTTCCAGTGGGACTGAAAAGCTATGCCAAATATTAGGGGTTGATATGCCACATTGTGAGAAGAGAAGATTAGGCTTCGTTGAGTGGAGTTGTGACAAGGCGTCATCTTCTAAAACTGTGTTTCTCACAGTTTTGTCCATGTATGGTCAGTTTGAACTAACTCCTCCACGTGACTTGGGAAAGAAACCCATTGATTAGTGCTATGCGATCCCTCCTATTGTTCCCTGTCATATGACCCAACCACAATCTAGAGGTTTTTCTGGTATACCTCCATAACAGTCCTATTTTCGTGGTACAATTACGGAATTTATTTGTGTGTTTCGTGAGATAAATAAGAATTCAAATGTGCATCATTAGCATGTTATTACTTATAAAAATTATTTTAGAAACATGAAGTGAAAATTTTTCATTTTCCCTGTGCATTTAAATTTTAAAGCGATCGGGACAGCCTTCGGTATTTTAACTGTAACATTTTCATACGATGTCCGATTTCAGTGAATTTTATATCGTCGGAAAGCTTAGACAAAGAGATACATCGTTTGTGTTGATCAGTTTCCAAATTCAGAAAAACATCAAGTCAAAATTACATGTTTCTCTCGGATGAACTGTGAAAAATGGGACTGTTATTAGATTGTGACACATGGCTTAATTAAAGCCACACTTTTAACAAAAACAAAATCAGCCCCATGTATATAAAATACTTCACTATTCATCTCCTCTCTCTATTCAAGATCAAGAAAGGAAATTTACTCTCCCTTAAACTCAAAGAAACGATCCCAACTTCATCCTCTCTTATGAAACGTTTTGAAGAAATAATGAATCCTAGTTCTAAGCTCAAACTCACTCATGTAAGCTTATTTTCTTCTTTCACTTCTTTATTTTTCAGATCTGTGCATGAAATTAAAACCCCCAATTTGTACCTAATGAATCCTAGGACTTCCTTTTATCATTTTGGCTTCAATAGAGTCGTTAGAATGCATGTTTGAACATTTCATGATGATTTAGATATGGATTAAGCTTTGTTTTCAAAATTCCCAACATTTCCCTAAGAATGAAGGACTAGCCGAATTTTTTAATTAGAAAAAGAGGATTGCCTTGGGTTTTTGGTTAATGATTGGTGATGATTCTTGATTTTGATGATGATGTGATGAGGGTTTAGCTTGAATTTAGTTGAAGTTTCAAAAGTTCCAAATAACTCTCTTTAGCAGAACTTATAGAGGTGTAGAAGGGTAGTTTTTTGTACTTTAATTGACCCAGAAAAAGAGTTTTAGATTATTCTAAACTTCCGTGAGTTTTTGTTGAATAAAAAAATTCAAGTTGATATTTTTATAGATATGGCCGATTGTAGACTTGTGTAGTAGAGAGTTGTTTTTGTTGATTTTAGTAATGGTTAGTGTTGTTTATGTTTTTGATTTCATGATGTTAAATGATGATGAGATCATGTACTTGGTGAATTTTAGTATGAATTTATGTAGATTAGTGTTAAAAAGTTTCAAATGGTAAAAGAAATGCCACATGGCCGAATTAATAGGTGAATGTGGGATGTGAGTTTGTTTATTTTAAGGATAAATGGTGATGGATGATGTGCTTGATGGATGATTCCCTGGCCGAATCTTGTGTGTGTATGATGTTTTATTTGTTATTGAATGATGAAAATGATAATAATTTAGGTGTTAGATGATGTTCGTCTTGAGTTTATGGTTATGTCAAATGAAAACTGCTAATTGTCTATTTTAATCCTTTAGCTGAATTTAAGCTCTGGTTTTGGAATTAATTTTTGTTTGATAATGAGAAATGATAATGATTTAATCATAACGAGATATCTTGCTATGAGTTATGTTGGATGTGGCAAGGAACCACCAAGGTTCTTAAAGTAATGTGTTGGCCAAAAAAAAAGGGATGGTTAGGGGTTGTTTTGTTATCTTTGATAATGAATTGTTGATGATGCATGTATGCGAATGAAGTTATAGCATGTGGTGTGTTAAATAGTGATGAAAGTTTCAATAGTTTATTTTTTCCTTATTAGCCGAATCTATATATGTCAATAAGAGTAGAGTTTTATTATTTATAATGATATTTGATGATTAAGTTTAAATGATGACTAGCATGTGTGTGATGTAGTGTAAACTTTTATGGTAAGTAAATTATGTAGTGATGGTAAGTATTACTTTTGAGTATGAAAGTGTACTTGCGAAAATGTTAAAATATTAGTTAGTAATGGCTTAATTAGGAAGCTTTAAGGTTATATCATGGATGTCTTGGTCAAATTGTTTTGGATTATATTGAAGCTAGATATTAATTTTGTCTAAATATAAATCACATAAGTGCATGATGATAAGTAAAAAAGTGATTAGTTGCAAGGATAATGGACATGTAAGATTGATAATATTAAGTTAGGCCAGATTTGGACATCATAG
Organism: Zanthoxylum bungeanum; assembly: GCA_019454045.1. Classification (NCBI taxonomy): domain Eukaryota; kingdom Viridiplantae; phylum Streptophyta; class Magnoliopsida; order Sapindales; family Rutaceae; genus Zanthoxylum; species Zanthoxylum bungeanum. The sequence continues at coordinate 252,492 of SKCR01033782.1, forward strand.
ACACCTAGTTTTGGGCATTTTTAGTAGATGTTTTGACTACGCCAAAATGTCCTATCAGTATTAGCATAAACATGTCATGTGTATCTGGAAAGTAAAGCTTAAAGTCGATCATATGAAATTCGGGTTGAATGAGTATAGGTGATATATTTTACTCTTAACGATTATGACATGTTCGTAATGTAGAGAATTTAGAAGCTTGCATAAGCTTTGTACTTTGGATTATATGTGATTTGAAGTTATAATGTTTGAAGAGGTATGCGTGTAAGTTATTTTTGATTCACTTTAGATACGTCTCATGAACCAATGTTTCTTAAAGTAAAAAAAATAATATGAGTTAAATGTGTTCTAATAAATAATTATAAATATGTATATACGTTCTTAAGTATTGTGTTTAAAGTTTCAATTTTGTTCGTTTATAGTATGTATGGTTACTTACTGGGTTCTATAACTCATGGCACCACTGTTGTTAGTTTTGTAGGTTGGCAACCAGATTAGTCATCCATTTTGGTTTGGACATCTTTCCCGAAACGATGGATTACTCAAGATGTCGTCACCCAATTTGAAGTCCTAGGAAGAGTCTTATGGTTTAGTAAATCATAACATTATTGTAGTTGTTGTATTAATCAAAACACATAATTATATGTGTGTAATTATAAGTGTTTGGTTGAATTTTTTGATTTGGGCACGGACCTTGTAAATTGATGTGAGAATTATGTTGTTTGAGTTCGGACCGGAGGTCCTATTTGTAGGTTTGATAGTTGTTCAGTCTTTGTGGTGCTGGACTGTGATCCAAGATGTTCAGTTTTAGGATACATTATGTCTGTGTTTATGTAAATTTGGAGGCTTATGGAGATGGATTAATCTTGTCTCCTGCCGGTAGCATCCTGCCTCTGGCGGGGTGTTACAACCTCGCTCTCGTCAGAGGTTTATACCTATTTGCCATCACTGTGGAAAATTAGGATATATTAGGCCTAAGTGATTCATGTTGAATTAACAAAAGAAAAGGTCCAAGAGTGTTTCACCTAGATTTGATTCTTCAAATCTAGCTTGTCAAGTTCTAATATTAAGAGAAACAAATTCAATTCTTTAGTGAGAAACTTATACTGCTGACAAGGATTTCTCAAGTGAAAGAGATTTCTAGGAGAGTTTGGGTGAGGAAGAGAGATGGCTTCCCTATCACTACTGAATGCCACAATTCTGAAATGATTGACGAGACTACATGTCTATGTGTCTCTTGGTAGATTTATCATTCATTTTCCTTTATTGCATGTGTGTATGGGTGTCTTTTATTTTTGCATGACAATATTGTTTTTTTATTTTCACTGCATATGTGGTTTATTTTTTATATGTCCATTGGTATATAGAATGGAAACCCGGACTTAAACTTTGTAGCTGATTCTGAATGGATTGTGGTATGATTTACACTCTGGATATAACTCCACTTACTATTGGATAATGACAAGCTTTGTTGTTTCTTTTATTAATTTTTATTAAAAGGAAAAATTATAAAATTATAAAATGAAAAATACCAAAAAGATTTTATGACTTGAAATAACATGAAGAAACTTGTTGCATGTGATCCTAGTATGTAGGATATATGGTTAAGCATATGTAATATGTTTTTATTTTTCTTAATGCTATGTGTGTATGAGTGTGTATGATGAAGACTCTTAATATATCTTGTGCTTGCATTTCACTTACATATTAGTTTTATTTTTGAGTCATAATCGCATGTATGAGTTATTGGACTGGCAGTCAAATCTCTGTCATACTTAGGTCACTAAATAGTGTGACATTTGACTAGATGACCTTGTGTTATCCTCTTTAGAAAAAAATTATTTTAATGAGTCTCGAGTAATTCCATTAAAAAATATTCAAAAGAGTCAATGTGCCAATGTTAAAAGATAAAGGAAAAAAACCCTTCACTCGAAAGAGGTTTATTGATGAGCCCATATTGAAGGGGAGTAATAAAATAGCATCCAACCAATGTTGCTTATTTTCAGGTCCTAGTGGCGCTGGGTTTGAACACCTAGTTTGTGGACTTGGTATTTCGTGAGATATGATTTCTTTAGCTTATTTATGCTAATAAAATAATAACTTAAGCCTTGACTTGTTGTGCATTTATTTTTCATGCAAGTGATTGCTATGCTTTGGTGTTTACATCATATGCATGCTTGTATTATTGAGCATTACCAAAAATATTTTATATTATATCATGTCATAAACGGTTGAGTACTGACTGGGCATCATTGTAATTGCTTGTAATGCTATTTGAGTCATTTTGAATTATTCTTTATGATTTCTTAACTCATTGGGTGTGCTTGTGTGCGCTTCATGTCATTACATAAATATATTTCAATTAGCATTGTATAGTTATGAGTTTATTTATTATTCTTCCCATATGTTCTTTTTACTAACTAAGATGTGCTGTTAATGAGAGGGAGTAAGTTAGCATCTCGAGTAGCACATGTCTACTTGTGATTCTACTGCATGGTTTTCAGTGTGCAGTATCTTGATGCGTGTTATTTTCACCTATTGTCATTTCATGATAAAAATGGAGAGACAGTTTAAGCACCGCTCAGGAGAATATTTTTAAATCCCAAGGAGAATATTTTTATTTATTATATCTGCTCTTTATATTTTTATTTGTTATATCTACTATTTATATTCCCTTTTCTTTTAATGGGTGTATTGTTGTTTGTGGCAATTTCAGGCAAGCAGATTATTTGTGGTGGCATTGCGTCTCTATCAACTTCAAGACTATTTGTTGATTAGGTATTAGATCAAGTCACATTATAATAAGTCTTTGTCTTGATGGTTGATAATTGGCTATTTTATTTTTGCATCTATTATCATAGTTTATGTATTAGGTGGTTTTATCATGGAATGCCAAATGGGGAGCTTGTTGGGTCTATGTGTGTTGGAAAATTCCGTGATAAAAAAGTTCAATTGAGTTGTAATGAGTCTTGATGATGTCAGATCAATTGGATAAGTTTCTGGAAGACTTTGCATGAAGATATCAGAAGCTCTTTCATTTTTTTTTGTTTTTTTTTTTTTTACGTTCAAATGAGGTTTGTCACATTCATACTCACATTCGAACTAAATTGGGCAAAATCTTCTCGTTCTTTTTTACGTTTTTCATCCCGTGCGAATGAAACCTTCCAGAGAGCTCAAGTTCGTTGTGTGTTCGTCAGACCGTTTGAATGAATTTGCGGAACATTATATGTTTTTCACACGTGGGTTGGGCGTTCGAATGAGACTGCGGGATTTGGTTATTTTGGATGCGTTTTCAAGGCTTTTCAGGACTAGGAAAACCCTACCTATTTAATCAAAGTCTTAGTCACTTTACACTCGGTTGGTTTTTTTGTTGGAAATGTAATTCTCAAAGCCTACATAATTTTTTGTTTCCTTCATATTGATAATCCACCATGAAAAATTTATTGATTCCCATGTCTTTTATGTTTTGGTGAGATTGCTTTTGATAAACCATCAACACAAAACAGAACTTTACCCAATATCCTAAACCTTCAGAGTTTTAAGGTGGCGATTGGTAGTCGGAGTTCCAGTGTTACGAGTCGCAGGTTGATTCACTCATAGACTTCAGAGGTTCTGAAGAAGGCTGCTTTGTGCAGGATCGAAGAGTTCTTTGACTTATTACAGTCTAGAGGTATTTGAATTGGCAAAGTTGTTGTTTAAGGTCTTATAACATCATTGTAAGTTTTCTCTATTATAGTGGATTCGGGTGGTAGCCTATTCCCGGAGTTATTTTTCTACTCTGCAAGAGTTTTCCACTCCGTCAACAAAATCTCTATGTTGATTGTTTTAATGCTTTGATATAATATTTTATTTCATATCTATTTAGAATTAAGGGTGTTTAATTGATTCGTATAATAGTAACTTTATCTTTTACGTGTGTTAGATAAAGTAGGTATGAATAATTCCGCATAGGGTCAGAACAGTAAAACGAGCTCTTATTCTCAACAGTTTCTATGCACGATGAATATTGATGCTTTAAGAGGGCACTTCGCACAGTGTAACTTTCAAATTGAAGAAGAATGTTTGCTAAAGATTTTCGTTGGATGAATTTTGGAGTTTGAAGACAAAGAAAATGGAACTTTACTCTCACTTAATTTTAGAATAATATTATTAAATAAATAAATTCATATGCAAGTCTTTATGTTAGTTTCTATGCATCTTTTCCCGTTCTACAATTTTTTTCAATTCGATCATGATTTAATATCCCGAATATTTTTCAGAACGGTTTTGGAAGATTCTGAATTGAAATTTAGAATTTCAAACTGCATGATATTCGGAAATAAGACTTTATGTTGGAAAATAGGTTGAAATATTTATAAGTGAAGTTTTGTCACGTTGGAAAATGCGTGGTTTCGAGAATCGATTGCGCGATTTCTACTTATATCGTTATACGCGTGAAATTTTATTGTTTTAGCTATAAAAATAAAAAAAATTAACTCTGATTGAGCTGATTCTTGATCCATCAGACTCGTTTTTCTGACACGAACAACTTTCGTGTTGAATATGTTTCGAAATTTGTATCAGACGTTCTTAAAAAATGAGAATTTCCAAGAAAGCCTATTGAGAGGAACCTGATTGCAATTTCACGCGGGTCATATTGTAATTTTCGAAAAATTTTCTATATACACCTTTACGTGTCAAGAAATTGTAGAATTGGCATAAGATTTCCACTCTCTCCACTGACACGCTCAAAAAATGGTTCTTTACTCCCAAGTATAAGAGTGTCGAAAATATAAAATAACCCGGTAAGTCTGGGGTCGATCCATATGGAATAGATTTAGTATGATAAAGTGATAATCAGAGCGAAAAGAAAAAGATTTGATTCGTTTGAAGTTGTTGGAAGAATTTGAATTAGATGACAACAATGAAATAAAAAAAACTGGGGTTATGATATCCACTTTTAATATTTTAAAATTAGAAATCTCACTTTTTATAATATATAAATTGTCATTATTGTCCAATTAATTTAACTCCAGAATTAACTATGCCAAAACATATAAAACCGGCCATAAATACGGTATTCATTTCAGTCGATAACTAGTCCTACCAATGTACTAAATATGCCAAAAACATAAAACCAGCCATAAAGGCGGTGATAACGTTTGTCTATAACAAGTCCAATTAGGTACTCAATTATGCCAAAATCGTATAAAACCAACCATATAGGTTGTATAAAAGTTTGTCAATAATTAATCTAGATCTCAATTAATTATTAATCATTAGATTACAATTCATATATTATAATATAAGTGAGATTAATCTAAACTTTAATAATAAAAGTTTCACCCATTCCCCCAGCAGAAAGTAATTAGCTACCCATACTGTAATTAAAAACACACATAATTTTATTACTAAAATGAAAATACATTACAAGAAATTAAAACAAATAAGATAATTTCTTCCAAACTATTATTCAGAATTCAGAGGAAAAGTATGAAGAAAATGAATACATAACTCTTCAATTTATAGGCAAAGAAAAGGCTTGCACCAAACACTCCACCAAAAATGCCACCAAATATGCTTTCACCAAACATGAAACATAGCACACTTTAGAACATGTTTGGTGAAAGTTTGACAATTGTAAATTGTCATTTTCCATTTTTATTTTTGTTAATGACTTTAATAATTAAACATAGAACACTTTGGATTTTTCATCAATTTCGACCTTGAAAAATTCATAATTAGAAAATCTTATGAACAGTAAAGTTGTATATCATTGAGTCTTCTTTCATCTGGAACTAGAATCACTTCAATCCGGTATCGGAGTAAAAATTTATGGCCAAAATAAGAACATTGCACAAGGTTGAAATTTCCGAAGTTGTACACTGTTAGAACGCCCTATTAAATTTCTGGCCTCCAAAATCCAATCATCAAGTCCATTTTTCTAGATATGCATCCAAAGTATTATTTCACCTACATAAAATATGAAAATCACAATAAACATAAAAATAATTATTATTTAACAAATGTGCATAATTAAGGGGATTAATGAAACTATAAGTGTAAAATGATTAATTTTTCTTTTAATAATGTGCACTTTTTAATGTTCATCACACCCCCTCAACCAGCTTATTACTAGTCCCTAGTAATTTAAGCGAAAAAACTTCAAAAAGACAAATTCTTATCCAAATTAATAATTGTTTTCTTTCTTTCTAAATGATCAAATAAATAAATTCTCTTGTACTTTTTACCCTTCTTCCATAAACACATAAAATAAGGTATTAATCAATTCATTATACCCACAATATTCACAGGTCCCATTGAAAAGAGAGTAATATTT